>VWZD01012786.1:0-23031 GCA_013396695.1 Sakesphorus luctuosus | reverse complement strand
CCCATCCCCATCCCCATCCCTATCCCAGTCCCAGCCCCATCCCCAGCCCAGCCCCAATCTCAGCCCCATCCCCATCCCAATTCCATCCCCATCCCCATCCCAGTCCCAGCCCACACTCCCACCATTCCCCAGCACTTTCACACCCTCCAGCAGCGTTTTCCTCCTTCCCAGCTCCTTCCAGCCATGTGAAACCCCCCACACAGCAGGATGAACAGATTCCATGGGGGGCTCTGCCTCAAACCCCCTCATTCCACTCTGACTTCATTTGAATTTCAATGTGAAACCTCATTTTTACCCCCAAATGCAAACAGCAAAGCAGAGCCCTGTGTTACACTCCAGAAACCAGGGGCCAACACCACGTTTTAAAGAACTTATTGAGTATATTCTTCTAATAAATTATCCCATCTAGGGGGTGTAATTAAGGGCTAGCATGTGGTGCAGTATCCCATCAGTTCTGCAGGGCCTTTCAAGGCTTTGGGTCCTAATAAAGAGCGTTTTGTTCAAGAATTCACAGGGAACAACTACAAATAATTGCCAAGAAGGGTGTGCGCCTCAGTTAAATGAAGCAGAGTCAAGGAAAGCCAACAAAACAACACGATTTTTAACCAGAGCAAGAGTGAGTAGCTGTGACACAGCAATTCCTGCCCTTCCCCACCTCCCTCCCTGCTCCCAGGGTGGATTCTCAAGGGGCTGCTGAGGAGGGAGGACATTTCTGTTGACATGATGTTTCAAATCCACTCAGTATCATGGAACGGGTTGGGTTGGGAAGGACCTTTAAGCTCATCCAGTCCCACGCCCTGCCATGGGCTGGGACACCTCCCACTGTCCCAGCTTGCTCCAAGCCCTGTCCATTCATGCAATCCCACAAACCCAAACAAAGTAAGAAAACTCCAAGAAAAGTCATTCTCTGTAAATAAAAGATTTTCTGGGAATGTTTCCCCATCCTTCCTCCTTTGCAGCTTTGGAGGACAGTCGGATATTTTCAGCATTTTCCTGAGGATTGGGATCTCTGGGCAGAGCTGCAGCTTCACAGGGGGTCACATTTACCACGAAAATACTTCACTCATGTTAACATTTATATTTTAATTAAAAAATCATTTCCAAAACCGAATTAAACTCCACCTGAATCCTGAGGCTCAGACTTTCCCTATTCCACATCACAAAAAACCCACAAGCCCCAGCCCTCTGCTTCCCAGACTGAATTACAAAGAACAACTTCTTGAAGGGCTATTGCTGCAGCATTGGCATTTTAGCTATTTGAGCTGCCCATTTCTTTACTTCACATGTTTTACATGACAACTGGGGGAAAATCTTCCCCAGACAGCAATTCCCCTCCTGGTCAGCGGGACACTGGCCCTACAATACACAAATTAAAGTGCTGGCAACAAGGAGCAGGAGATCAGAGACAGAGACACCGATGCCAAAAGAGGCACATTGAAAACCACCATAAAGCCGTAATTTTGCTGTATTTCACATGCAAATAGTAAGGCAGGAAAGCAGCATCTTTGGCACAGGGAGCAGAGCAGGCTCAAAGCCAAGGGCAGAGTTGATAAAGTTTAGGGAAAAGCTTGGACAGCTCAGGGGGCTCCGATGGATCCGACCCCGGGTCTGTGCCCACCTCCAGGGCAGGGAGCTCCTCTCCCGTGCCACCCAACCCCCTGGGCACCCCAGACTCGGAACAGGGGGCTGTCCCATCCTCCAGGCCTCTTGCTGAATCCCAGAGCTGGACAGGAGATGTTTCTAGCTGGACATTGTGTAGGCATCCCATCTCCAGAGCTTGTTTTCCCCAGGAGCAGCCAAAACTGGCACATGCAATGGTTCAGGGACTGGTGAATTCAAAATAAAAGGCTGGTTGTAAATCCAGCTCAGGCACCTGCCAAGGCCAGGGCAGCCCTCGGGGCACAGGGAGATTTAACACCACAGCCCCAGGGCCCCAGGAAGGGGACACAGAGCTCACAGTGACACAGCTGGGGCAGGGGATGTGCTCCCACGGCAGGGACGTGGAACAGCCCACAGGGATGGGAGAGCAGCTTGGGTGGATGCAAGATCAGCCCACACTGAGGTGGGAGCAGCTCCCATGGGTGCAGGAGCAGACCACACAGACCCACATGGATGCTGGATCACTCTGGGTGGATGCTGGAGCACTCTGGGTGGGTGTAGGAGCACTCTGGGTGGATGCTGGAGCACTCTGGGTGGGTGTAGGAGCACTCTGGGTGGGTGTAGGAGCACTCTGGGTGGATGCTGCAGCACTCTGGGTGGATGCAGGAGCACTCTGGGTGGGTGTAGGAGCACTCTGGGTGGATGCTGCAGCACTCTGGGTGGATGCAGGAGCACTCTGGGCGGGTGTAGGAGCAGCCTGCATGGATGCAGGATCAGCCCACACATGCTCACTTTAGGCCTCTGTTTTTTAAGGAAGGAGGTGCTTCCAACCTGCCTGAGCTTTGGGTCACATCCTGCAAAAGGCCCCCCAGCTCCTGTCCCAGAAAAGGCTCCCATCAGGGCTGTGGTGGGAGCTGATGGGATATGGGAGCTCCCCATGCAGAGGGTGTACCCAGCAGGATGTGGAGCCACGCAGGGATGGGGGAATGGGTCCCATGTGGCAGGAGGAGGATTTCCAGGAACATTCTGTGGTACCCTGGGACTAAAATCCCACCCCAGGAACAGGCACGTCCTGTCCTGCCTCTCCAACACACACTCAGGGCTTCAGCTACAAACACTTCCCTTGATTTCACGGGGCAGGAATGCTGCAAACTCCGGCCTCAAGGGCAATTTATTCCTTGCAATTTCTTCTCCTGCAGCTCAGTTTTCCAAGACTCATTTTTTTTCCAGAGCAAGATGAGGAGTTAACCATTGAAGTGAAGCTGTTTGGTTCCCTATTGCAGCATTCCAGAACTCAGATTAAAAATGGAAAGGGGCACCTTTAAAACTTTAATACCATTTAAATGTTCCTGTCTCCCTCCTGCACCAGATCGTTCAGTAAAGTAGCTAATTAAAAAATGGCTGCTGTGATGACAGACTAGATTAATAGTTTTTGAAGAGCAGCCAGTGCACCAACTGCTCCTGTAGCCATGATGAAAGCTAATAATGTAGAAAATTCTGCCAATTCTTCTAATTCATGAATATTTAAGCCTGTGAAAAATCTGTCAGATTATAGCACTTTTCTGGTGATTTTCTGCTTAAGTACTTGGATGGGCCTGTGCCAGGGGCTCCCAAACTTCAGGGCAAGTTTGATTGTCTGCATCACCAGAGCTCTGCTCCCTCTCCCTCTGCTCTTCAACCACTGCCAGGGCTGTGGGAGCTCAGGAATGTTGGTCTGGACATAGGGGCACCCAGGTGGGCACAGGGGCAACCGGGTGGGCACAGGGGCAACCAGGTGGGCACAGGGGCACCCAGATGGACATAGGGGCACTCAGATGGACACAAGGGCACACAGGTGGGCACAGGGTCACCCAGATGGGCACAGGGGCACCCAGATGGACACAGGGGCACCCAGATGGACATAGGGGTACAGATGGGCACAGGGGCACCCAGATGGGCGCAGGGGCACTCAGATGGGCACAAGGGCACTCAGATGGGCACAGGGGCACCTAGATGGAAAGGGGGGCATCCAGCCACCTTCCTTGCCCCTACTCTGCAGGAGACACACCCTCCTGGGAGCAAGAGAATGGGATGGAGCTTTGGAGATACACACCAGGATGCAAAGAACCCATAGGGATGATTCTCATTTATGAATTTGCTGGAAGAAGAAATGAAATTGAGTTTGTTTTGTTTGGGTTTTTTCCTAGGAGTTCCCTGCTGTTTCCCACCTGGGCTCTCCCTGGTCAGTGGGGCCGGGCAGAGAGGACAGTGGGGCTGGCAGCATGTACCACTGAGGGGTCAGTGCTGGCACCAGAGGAGGGGTCAGTGTTGGCACCAGAAGAGGGGTCAGAGCTGGCACCAGAGGAGGGATCAGAGCTGGCACCAGAAGAGGGGTCAGTGTTGGCACCAGAGGAGAGGTCAGAGCTGGCACCAGCAGCAGCCTCCCTACCCAGCTGGCTCCAGAGAGCCCCAAAACAAGAGCTGTCTGAGGCCCGAGTGCTTTGCTGGCAGCAGCTCCCTGGCAGCCCCATGCTGCCCTCATGGTGGGCACTGCTCTGCCAGGTGACTCACTTAACAGCTATTTCAAAAATCAAAATAAACACACTCAGTGGAAGCGTCAGCAGCTCCTCAGCTCCACAGAGCGCTGGAGACCAACCCTCCCTGGGAGTGTGGGTTGTCCTCGAGTCTGCCACACAGGACGTGCTCTTTTCAATCCTTTCCAGCATTTTTCCCACCAAACCTGCCCAATTCTCAGTGCTGAACCTTGTTCTGCCAGCTGGAACTGGAGCAGAATGAAGCCAAGCAGCCAGAAACAGTGATGGGCCCTTCCCCTCTTCTCCTTTCCCATCAGGAAAATTCCCCAGGGATGTGAATGGAGCCACGAGCAGCACAAGGTGAGGTGGGATGTGGCCAGGATTTGGTCTGTGCTCCTGTGGGAGGGATGGATGTGGCAGGGCACAGCAGCTCTCCCTGCCCGTGGACAGCACAAAGGAGGGCAAGCTGGGGAGGGCAGCAACAAATAGAGGTGAGAAATAAATCAGCAGGGAATACTCAGGTGCATTTAAGAGCCAGGTGGACTGGTTTCGGAATATTTCAGGACGTGGAACACAGAGTGACTTTGAAATAAAAATGAGGAAACAAAAATAAACGTTCAGAACCTAAAGCTGAAAATAAAGTTTATCACCCCAGCCTGACTGGTGAAGGGAATGCCCACCATGGTGTGGCCCCAGGAACACTCACACTTCCCATCCCTCACTCTGCAGCTCTGCTGCCTGAGCCCTTCCCAGTGTCCCACAAACATCTCTCTGTAATTAAGTGCTTACAGGATTTGCAGGCTCTTGGTTTCATGGTGAGAAACGGCTCCATTAAAGCTCTCAAGGTTTAGCAGATCAGCCAGAGGAATCCTCACCTCCAGGAATACCTGCCCATACTCCAGGAATTCCTGGCCAACCTGGGCCAGCTTGGGCACCTCTTGTCCCAGGAGGTGAAGCTGCTCCTGGCTCTCCATCCTGCAGCACCCTTGGGTGCTCTGTCCTGCTGCCACACTGGAAATGAGCTTTCCAGGCCCAGGGGGTCTTCTGACCTTCCTCGAGGGCAGGAGGGTCTGCAGTGAACCCAGAGCAGGGCAGGGCAGAGCAGCTGAGCCCCCCCTTCCTCCCCTGCTCACAGACCTTCAGCCACTTACAATGTCACTTCAGCTGAGTAATAAGCAATTATGATTTAATTACTCCAATGCTCTTCAGCAGAAATTTTCTGAATAATAATAGTCACTTTAATGGCACCTCATTTATCCTTTCTCCTCTCATCTGGATTTATCCCTCACTGCCACAGCCTCGGCACTGCCAGACCCACCAGAGCCAGTCCTTGGGCTCCACTCCCACCGCTCCAACCCTTTGCTTTTCCCATCACTCCATCCCTCTGCTTTTCCCACTGCTCCATCCCTCTGCTTTTCCCACTGCTCCATCCCTTCTTCACTTTTCCCATCACTCCATCCTTTGCTTTTCCCACCACTCCAACCCTTTGCTTTGCCCACCACTCAATTCCTTTGCTTTTCCCATCCCTCCAACCCTTTGCTTTGCCCACCATTCCATCCCTTTGCTTTGCCCACCATTTCATCCCTTCACTTTTCCCACCGCTCCATTCCTTCACTTTTCCCACCTCCCCACTATTTGCCACACCAGCCGGGACTGCAGCCGCTCCCCCTCCCATCTCACCCTCCCATCCCGGAAACTCTCGGCTCGCAGAGAACCCGACAAGTGCCGCTAATTCATAAATATTTAACACCCAAATCTGCTGCCTCCTGATAGCTTTTTCCAGAGTTTCTATTCTAATCCATATTCCACCCCCTTCCCCTCCCCACCGGCCCTCCTCGGTTTTTTTCCCTTCCTCTCTGCCGGGCACTAATCCAAGTGCTGAGCTGACTGTTTCACTTCCCTGCTGTCATCAGTTGTTTTTATCTTATCTGGCCCGTGGATGCCAGTCAGCGACCCGCTGCGGTCTTTCCAGTTGAGTCCTGACCTCCGCAATCAGCCTCAAGATGTCCTGTAACAAGCAGATACGGTTACTCAACTTGTCCATCAGCACTTCTGGGGGGGGGGAAAGAGGGAGGGAAAAGAGAAAATCCCTGCAGAAGCCGGAGCTGCCAGCTCGGGGTGAGGAGCTGCCGAGCACGGGCAGCGCTCGGCCAGGCTGGGGCGAGATTTGGGGCTGGAGTTTGGGTGGGGGGAGAGGCTGGTGCTGCACGAGCCCAGAGGAGTGTGGGGGTCTCCACGGGGGCGATATTGGTCCTTTTCCTTTCACTCCGGGCCCTCTCCAGCTCTCTCAGAGCCCCTTTAGGCTCTGGAAGAGGCTCTGAGGTCTCCCTGGATCTTTCCCTTCTCCAGGCTGAACATCCAGACCCTTGTTGTTCTGAGCTGCTTCATCCCCCTTCCCGCTCACCCCCAGCACCGATTCCCACAGTTAATTTATCAGTTTAATAATGGCATCATCGAGAAGGGCGAAGCAAGGCCAGCACCGAGCCAGCTCAACTTTATATACATCTCACCCAGAGTAAAAATGTCATGTAAGATTTACTCAACATGCATTTTATCAAAGTGCTCAAGCGCTGAAGTAAAAGGGCTTTTAGTTCCAGCAGATTGAAGGGGGTGGCATGTGGGGAAGGAGGAGAGAACGGATGGATTTGAGCTCTGCCAGAAGCTCTTGTTGCTTTTGCATCAACATCTTTATTTTCTAAGAGAGGATTTAAGACCTTGTTGTGGATAAACAACCGAGACTGGAGGAACTCAAACGGTGAGGAACTGTAAAAGGTTATACTGAAAAATGCTCTTAGTCTGCATGAAATAAGATTCTTCCTGGAAACATGACACTGAACATTGAAGGGAGGGGGAGGAATAGCTGTAAAATGGCTATAGAAAAGGGGTTACAAATTAAATATAATAAAAAGAATCCTTTTGAATGAGTTCTTAATTTAACCTCAACATCATGACCATATATTTCAGGAAATTAATCCCTTGGCCTCCAATAAATCCAAAGTATAACACAACCACTTATGGTTCAGCAATGAGCCATTAGTATGGGCTACAGATCCTGCAAACCCGCCAGACCCATTATTTAGGAATGTGCTGAATTCCCCGGGGCTGATGCAGCTCAGCAGCGTCCAGGGCTGGGCTGCCCCTGGCACCGGGCACGGCAGTGCCTGCACCTCGGGCCCCTGGGCTGTCGGATTCCTCAGCCACCCCAGCCCACCCCTCACGGGGCTTTCTGAGCCAACGCCTGCTCCTGATGTGTCGGGATACCCGGGAGGGGTGCCGGGATATCCAGGGGAGGTGCCGGGATACCCAGGGGAGGTGTCGGGATACCCGGGAGGGGTGCCGGGATATCCAGGGGAGGTGCCGGGATACCCAGGGGAGGTGTCGGGATACCCGGGAGGGGTGTCGGGATAGCCAGGGGAGGTGCCGGGACCCCCGGGGGAGGTACCGGGACGGACGGGACCAGCCCGGGAGGGAAGCCCCGCAGGGCGCTGGGTGCCAACGTTCACTCAGGGCGGGGCTTGTGCTGCTTCCAAAACACAATAACTGGGGACAGAAGTGCAAGAGCAAACTTCCTCCGGAGCCTCTCCGAGCCCTCCCTGCCAGCTTGGCACCGGGATCTTCTGCATATGCCCCAAAATGAGGAAAGGAACTTGTAATGAGTCGAGAGTGTAACCTTGCTCTGAGAGCGAACATATGCCACGGCAGCTCCCTTGGCAGAGGCTCCTGGAGCCGGCTGCTGGCACGGAATGCGCTTCCCATCCAGGCTGCAGACACTTTGGGGCTCTTGAGAAGGAGCACGTAGACCAGGTGAAGATCACTGAAGCTTTGCAGGCATCAGAGGCCCTGTTGGCAGAGCTGCTGCAGCCCTTGCTCCCTGTCAGAGGCAGCCGGATTCCTCCTGCAGACATCCTGCACACCATGGGCATAGCGTGAAGCAAGGGGGGATTTGGGTGGTAAAAGGCATCGTTACAGACAACAGCCACCCCGCTGTGATATAATCCCCACAGACCCCGACACAAATCCCTCAGCACAGGCTGGAATCCTGAGAGCAGCACCCTCTCCCCAGCCTTCCTTGCCAGGCAGGAGGGAGTGTGTCCATCCCAATGGACAGCCCTGCACAGAGCTGGCCTGGACAGGTTCAAGCTGGAAAATGACATTTTGACAGGGGAAAAAACCCAGTTCTCTTTCTGAAAGCTTTTTTTGTCAACAGTGTAAGTGCAGGGCAACATTAAGTCCCAGAGCATCCCAAGAAGCAGTCACAGAAAAAAAGGCAGAAGTGCAATTTTTAATGGGGAACCACAAAGAGATGGGCAGGACCCAAGGGAATGGCTGGAGCTGTGTCAGGGAAGGCTGAGTATATTAGGATGTTTGATACTAAGAAAAGGTTCGTTCCCCAGAGGGTGGTGGGCACTGACCCAGCTCCCCAGGGCAGTGGGCACAGCCCCAAGGCTTCCAGAGCTCCAGGAGNGGCTGCCCCCCACAGGAGCCCAGTGACCCCCATACCGACAGGAGCCCAGTGACCCCCACACCGACAGGAGCCCAGTGACCACCACACCGGCTCCTTCACACAGACAACTTCCCAAAATTTCGGTGGGACCTCCCACATGTGGCCACACGAGGGGTTCCCCACCTGCAAGAGCTGCCTGTGGAGGGGGAAGGCGTGAGATGGGAACAGGGGGAGCTCTCCTTTCTCATCACCCAGCCTAGCTCTCGGTGCCCAGCGCGGTTCCCAAATCGCCGGCGCGGCTCTCGCCGAGCGGATCCTGCGGTTCCTCCTCCGAAACTCCTCGCACAGGGAACCCAGGGCTGGAGCAGCAGCTGAAGCAAAGCAGCTGGAGTTGTGCTGGTCCTGTACGTCCCGCTGGGAGCCTTTCAATTGATGGGCTTACAAGAAATGAAATATTCAGCAGGATTAAGAATTTGGAGGAGGTGGAAATCAAAGTGAAAAAGAAAACAAGCAAAACCAGCTTAATCTAGCCTTCCAGCGCTAATTGTCATTGGGATTCGGGCTAAAACAAACACAACAAAATGAGCTGCCAATTTGAAAGGGGAAGGAAGAGGGCTAAGACGATTCCCATCGCAGTGAAAGCAGTAGCGTTTCATCTCCTCCCGCAGCCGCAGCCGCGGGGCCGAGAGGAGCGGCAGGGAGGGACCCCCGTGTCCCTGTCCCCACCACGAGCTACACGGGCAGGAGCAGGGAAGGGANAACTCAGGGTATTCTATTATTCTATAGGATCATCCCCCACCACCTCTCTGGCCCACAACAAACTCCTCTCCCGTGGTGTAACCCGCCCCCCACCCNTCCTCGCACAGGGAACCCAGGGCTGGAGCAGCAGCTGAAGCAAAGCAGCTGGAGTTGTGCTGGTCCTGTACGTCCCGCTGGGAGCCTTTCAATTGATGGGCTTACAAGAAATGAAATATTCAGCAGGATTAAGAATTTGGAGGAGGTGGAAATCAAAGTGAAAAAGAAAACAAGCAAAACCAGCTTAATCTAGCCTTCCAGCGCTAATTGTCATTGGGATTCGGGCTAAAACAAACACAACAAAATGAGCTGCCAATTTGAAAGGGGAAGGAAGAGGGCTAAGACGATTCCCATCGCAGTGAAAGCAGTAGCGTTTCATCTCCTCCCGCAGCCGCAGCCGCGGGGCCGAGAGGAGCGGCAGGGAGGGCCCCCCGTGTCCCTGTCCCCACCACGAGCTACACGGGCAGGAGCAGGGAAGGGACTGCCCAGGGAGGTGTGGAGTGCCCAGCCCTGGAGGTGCCCAAGGCAGGACTGGCCGTGGCACTCAGTGCACTGGGCTGGGGGACAAGGTGGGCATCGGGCACAGGGTGGGCTCCATGGGCTGGGAGGGCTTTGCCAAGGTGGGCATCAGGCACAGGGTGGGCTCCATGGGCTGGGAGGGCTTTGCCAACCTCGGTGATTCTGGGATTCTGTGACCATCCTCCTGCCTTCAGAGGGTTCTCTGGGGTGAAGATGCCAATATGAATGCCCCCCAGGCCCCCTCAGAAAGCCCCCCCGGGCTCTGCAGCCCCCTCTCCTCTCTCTCAGAGGGGGCAGAGCCCAGCCTGGTCCTCTCTCTGCCAGGGCTGAGGCACAGACAGGCAGATTATCTCACAGCCCAAGCTCAGTTATCCAACACTGCAATTTAAGTTGACAATTACATGGTAACCGACTTGCACACAAAAAGAGGCTCTGGAAGTATTCCCAGAATACAGAAGTCTGACAGTATCCACCCAATTTGTTGCAACAACAAAGAGTACTGGAATATGTCCTTTGATTTGGCAGAGGACTCTTTTATTTTTTAAGGCTAGGTGGAGAAATTTAGCCTGCTATTTAAGGAGCATGTTGTGCCTTGAGAGTGACAAGCCAAGAGTTTCGCTAGAAAGCCAAACTCCAACACAAATTGCATCCTGCCACCCAAGGATTGGAATTGCACCAAGGAAAGAAATTAGCAGGGACAAATCTGTTGTGGGGGCTGTGGTTTGGGAAGGTGTAAGTGGGGGCTTTGTAGAGTCCCTTTATACATCCCCCTTTTCTGCGGTACCTCCAGGAAAAACAACATCCCAGAGAGTATGTGCCTTTTTATAAATGCTCTGTTTATGGAGGGTGGGCAGGCCCTGGCCCAGAGAAGCTGTGGCTGCCCCATCCCTGGGAGTGTCCAAGAGCAGGTTGGACAGGGCTTGGAGCAACCTGGGCTGGTGGGAGGTGTCCCTGCCCATGGCAGGGGATGGGATTAGATGGTCTGTAAGACCCCTCCCACTCAAACCTTGCTAGGATTCTGTGATTCCGTGTGGGACTGTGTGCCTGGGCTGCCAATGGAGCAGAACTGGGATCTATGGTTATCCCAGTGCTGGATTGGGGTTGATCTGACCAAACTCCCAGTGAGATGAGTCCTGTGGGTCTGGGTTTGGGTTGGGGCTTCTCTGTGACTGCTCACAGTGCCCGATGGAGTCAGAACCTCTGCCCTCTGTGCTGTCTCCTCTCCCATACCTTGCCTCGTGCTCCCCATCTGTGTCCTCACCTTGCTGGGCTGCTGCTGGAGCAGAGCCTGGGCTGGGGATGCCTAGCTCCTCTTTCCAGCTGTGCTCCTGCCCTTCAGTTGCCCACTGGGACTGGCTGCCAGGAACCTGGAAGGAAGTGGTTTGTGGAATGGTGGCAGCAAGGAGAGGCTCAGAAATGTGGCTTGAGGTTTGTGCTCTGGAAAGCTGACTAATTTCCACCAGAAGGAAGACCACATGAATAAAAATCCATCCCAAGAAATGCCTGTGTCACTAACCTTTTGAGGAAGAGGTCAAGGTGTTTGGTGACCTGGAGGTGCCCAGAGCTGAGCTCCAGGACCAAGTGTCCCTGCTTTGCTCTGCACAAACCCAGCATCTGGTACTTGTGCCAGGGCCTTACCACCCTCAGAGCCAAAAATTTCTTCCCAATATCCCATCCAATGCTGCCCTCTGGCACTGGGAAGCCATTCCGCCTTGTCCTGTCACTCCATCCCTTGTCCAGTGTTCCCCTCCAGCTCTCCTGGAGCCCCTTAGGCACTGGAAGGGGCTCTTGAGACTCCAGAGCCTTCTCTTGTCCAGGCTGAACACCCACCCCCAGCTCTCTCAGCCTCAGTATTTTTTGAAAAAAAAAAAGGCTTTTATGGCCCTCCAGATCCATCTGGGAAGATTGGAGGAGCTCAGGAGTGGCTGAGCTAGTGCAGGTGTCTGGTTTTTGGTGCTGGACACAGGGGTAAGCCCAAGGAATGGCACCAGCAGAGGAGCTGCAGGTGCTGCCTGGCCCAGCACAGCCAGCAAGGCTCAGTGAACAGCTGCCCCACTGCTGCTGCTCTCCTTCTTCTCTTCCTCTTCCTCTCCTCTTCCTCTCTGCCCCGTGCCTGCCCCACTCTCTGCCCACAAAACCTTCCCACGCAGCAGACAAAGCCCAAACCCCAGCTGTGAAGATCATCGAGTCCAACCATTGCCCAGCACTGCCAAGGCCATGGCAGTGCCAAGGGGCAGGACTGAGCCCCCCAGGCCCAGCTGGGACAGGAGCTGCATCAGCCCCCAGGCTGGTTCCTCAAATGACTCAGCAGGAACCCCGGCGAGCCCCAGGGCAGCCACAGCCCTGATCACTCCCCCACTGCAGTCCTGGGAGCAGAACACCCTGTCCCGCTCCCTAGGGCCCTGCTGGCCCCGAGGCTGGCACGGGGGGCTGGCAGCACAGGGGACAATGGCACCTGCTGCTCCAGAGACATGGACCACTCACATCCCACCTGCAGCCAGAGTGTCACTGCTGGTGTCCCAGACACAGAGGTTTGTTTTCTTCAGAGAGGATCTCAGCTTGAAGGGGAAAAAAATACCCCCTAAAAGAAAAAAAAAGAAAAACAGAAAAGGAAAAGAAACCCCAGCCACATCCTGCCTGAACTGCCACTCCTGAGGTGTTATTGCCGACAAGGACACTCAGGGAGCAGTGCTGGGGTCGGGAGCGCTGCTGAACTTGCCAAGTGACACTTCAGCTCTGAGTCAACCCACGGAAGCCACAAATCCATTTGCTTGTGAGCACCAACCCACAGCAGCCCATGGGGCTCCTCAGGACCACGTGTGCCACCACTGCCCACTGCTGTGCCCCACCACAGAGATGCTCCATGTCCAGTGGGACACCCAGCAGGGACCCATGAGCTGATCCCAGTGGGACACCCTGCAGGGACCCTGAGCTGATCCCAGTGGGACACCCTGCAGGGATCCCTGTGAGCTGATCTCAGTGCTCCCCCAGGCCGGAACCCCTGTGTGTGAGGGGGGCTGAGCCCTCCTGGCTCTGGCTGCAGGGACAGGACATTGCTGTGAGATGGTTTGAAAGGGGAAAGCAGTGTTGGAAAATCATAGAATCACAGAATGGTTTGGTTTGGAAGGGACCTTAAAGGTCACTCAGATCCAGGACCCCTCCCAGGTCACCCACCCCTCGGCATCCCTGGGTGCAGGTTGGGCTCCCCATTCCAGGCTGGGGGGAGGCTCCTGGAATGCAGCTTTGAAATGCGGGTGCTTCTGCCCTGAGGGTTGATAAACACTCACTGTGGGTGGCTCGTGACTCACGGGCTCCTCTGCAGAGCTCCACAGGTGCTGCTGGCGTGGAGGGATCCAGGAATCAGGCACTGGGAAAGGCAGAGAAACCTCAGCAATTCCAAGCTGCAGCCGTGGACTGGCTGGGAAGGGCAGTGGGACCCCACTGGTGTCCCAGGCACAACACTGGTGTGACAGCAAACACCCACAGCAAACAGCCCTGGCATCACACACCCACTCTGGGCCACCCCTGTCACCCACGGGGCCGTGCCAGGAGGGACCAGCAGTGCAGGGGTTCCCAGGACGCTGCAAAGGGACTCCCTGGGGCTGTTCATGGGGGAGCACAACCACTGCACTGCCACCACAGACCACACCACCACGGCAGGGTCTGGGCTTTGCCCCCAGGACACCTCCCTGCTGTCAGATAAAACAGGATGGCACTGGAGGGGTTAGGGTGGCTCTGGGCACCACAGACACCCCAAATTCAGGCACTGGCACAACAAATCATCCCCTAATTAACACGAGATAGTTGTGGGAAAGGCTCAGAGACCACACAAGCACCACATACCCTCCTGCAGGCTGTGCAAGAAGGGAAAACAACCCTCGGGTGTTGCTCAGTGACAGGAGCCAAGTGCCCCACCACCCCCGGGCACACACCCACTCCCTGCTGCCAGCCAGGATGGCACAGCCTCCCCAAACCCAGGCACCACAGTCTCCTCCCCGGGGGCTGGGGTTACGCTCGGCAGCACAATTAGGAGGAGAAAAGTAATTACATGGTAGGAAACATGAGAGGGAAACAGCAATGCATGTTTTGGGGGGAGATGTTATCTGTGGAACAAAATCATACTCTCAGGAGCTTTGACAGGTTTGGAATGTTTTACTGTGGCACTACAGCACCAGGAGAACACCCAGAGTGCCAGGCAGAGCTGCGTCCCTGCCACCAGGGAGACTGGCTCTGTGGCATTCCCAGCTGGACACACAGAGCCAGGCTGGGCACAGAGCTGGGCACAGAGCTGGCCTGGGCACACAGACAGAGCCAGGCTGGACACACAGAGCTGGCCTGGACACACAGACAGAGCCAGGCTGGACACACAGACAGAGCCAGGCTGGACACACAGAGCTGGGCTGGGCACATACAGCCTGGGTGGGTGCTCACAGCCCAGCTGGATGCTCACAGCCCATCCAGACACTCACAGCCCATCCAGACAGTCACATCCAGCCTTTTTCCACCCAAAACCTCCACACAGCAGCAGCAGCAACAGCAACAGCCGAACAAACTCTGTGTAAAAAAAACCAACCCATTTCCAACAGGCCACCAACTGCTCCAGGGCAGGAATACTCACCACCCATTCATTCCTTTTTTATTAAAGCAGCACTGCATGGAGTTTCTGGAACAGCCACGTGCACGTTCTCCCCGCTGAGGATTTTGCTTCTGGCTGCAGGTGATATAACCTGTGCCCCGAGTTGGCTCAGCAGGAGCAGCACCCACTTCAAACCCGGGCTGTGCTGGCATTCGCCGCCAGCAGCGCTGCCCCAGGAGTAACAAGGAGCCTCTCCCCTCCCTCCCACCTCCCTTTCTCTTTCTTAACCTTTTTGGCTCCTTTATTAAAGCAACTGAACAGTTTAGAGGTTTTTTTTCTTCCCTCCTTCTCCGGTGTGGCTCTTGGTGTAATCTGCCTTGAATATTTGATGTGGAGTCTCTCGTGAGAGAGAGGAGTGTTTTTCTGGGCGCTGGAGGAAAACTCTTGCAAGGCAGAAGTGGTAATGAGCACCCCTGAGTACCCTCTCGGTTTCACAACCGCCTGTGTTTAAAAATGAGCAGGAATTGGGCAAGTGGTTCTCATGTGGGAGCGGCACAGCCTCCCGCTCCCAGCGATGCTCTGCCTTCCAGGAGCTCGGAAGAGTCGAGCAACACTTGTTTATTCCAATTGAAGCTGACACCAGCAGCAGCCCAGACCAACCAGACGAGCTCGTGGGTGTCCTGTTTTATTTCCAACTCAGATTAACAGCATCTCTTTAATTTCTAATGGCCTGTTCTGGGATTTGCAGGCAGTGTTCAAACACCAGCCTGGGCTGTGTCACTCCATGTCCCCGCGCTCGTGTGGCCCCTCCGTGCCCAACGTGGTGATTCCACACAAGGAGAGAGGTCCCAGCCCAATTACATGGGATGAACTCCCAGGAAGCTTTTCATCACACTCACACAGGGGTTTTTTTCCACATCCAGGTCTCTGAATTTAACACAGCAGACACGATTCCTCTCCTTTTCANTTAACACGAGATAGTTGTGGGAAAGGCTCAGAGACCACACAAGCACCACATACCCTCCTGCAGGCTGTGCAAGAAGGGAAAACAACCCTCGGGTGTTGCTCAGTGACAGGAGCCAAGTGCCCCACCACCCCCGGGCACACACCCACTCCCTGCTGCCAGCCAGGATGGCACAGCCTCCCCAAACCCAGGCACCACAGTCTCCTCCCCGGGGGCTGGGGTTACGCTCGGCAGCACAATTAGGAGGAGAAAAGTAATTACATGGTAGGAAACATGAGAGGGAAACAGCAATGCATGTTTTGGGGGGAGATGTTATCTGTGGAACAAAATCATACTCTCAGGAGCTTTGACAGGTTTGGAATGTTTTACTGTGGCACTACAGCACCAGGAGAACACCCAGAGTGCCAGGCAGAGCTGCGTCCCTGCCACCAGGGAGACTGGCTCTGTGGCATTCCCAGCTGGACACACAGAGCCAGGCTGGGCACAGAGCTGGGCACAGAGCTGGCCTGGGCACACAGACAGAGCCAGGCTGGACACACAGAGCTGGGCTGGACACACAGACAGAGCCAGGCTGGACACACAGAGTTGGCCTGGGCACACAGACAGAGCCAGGCTGGACACCCAGAGCAGGCCTGGACACACAGACAGAGCCAGGCTGGACACACAGAGCTGGCCTGGGCACACAGACAGAACCAGGCTGGACACACAGAGCTGGGCTGGACACACAGACAGAGCCAGGCTGGACACACAGAGCTGGCCTGGACACACAGACAGAGCCAGGCTGGACACACAGACAGAGCCAGGCTGGACACACAGAGCTGGGCTGGGCACATACAGCCTGGGTGGGTGCTCACAGCCCAGCTGGATGCTCACAGCCCATCCAGACACTCACAGCCCATCCAGACAGTCACATCCAGCCTTTTTCCACCCAAAACCTCCACACAGCAGCAGCAGCAACAGCAACAGCCGAACAAACTCTGTGTAAAAAAAACCAACCCATTTCCAACAGGCCACCAACTGCTCCAGGGCAGGAATACTCACCACCCATTCATTCCTTTTTTATTAAAGCAGCACTGCATGGAGTTTCTGGAACAGCCACGTGCACGTTCTCCCCGCTGAGGATTTTGCTTCTGGCTGCAGGTGATATAACCTGTGCCCCGAGTTGGCTCAGCAGGAGCAGCACCCACTTCAAACCCGGGCTGTGCTGGCATTCGCCGCCAGCAGCGCTGCCCCAGGAGTAACAAGGAGCCTCTCCCCTCCCTCCCACCTCCCTTTCTCTTTCTTAACCTTTTTGGCTCCTTTATTAAAGCAACTGAACAGTTTAGAGGTTTTTTTTCTTCCCTCCTTCTCCGGTGTGGCTCTTGGTGTAATCTGCCTTGAATATTTGATGTGGAGTCTCTCGTGAGAGAGAGGAGTGTTTTTCTGGGCGCTGGAGGAAAACTCTTGCAAGGCAGAAGTGGTAATGAGCACCCCTGAGTACCCTCTCGGTTTCACAACCGCCTGTGTTTAAAAATGAGCAGGAATTGGGCAAGTGGTTCTCATGTGGGAGCGGCACAGCCTCCCGCTCCCAGCGATGCTCTGCCTTCCAGGAGCTCGGAAGAGTCGAGCAACACTTGTTTATTCCAATTGAAGCTGACACCAGCAGCAGCCCAGACCAACCAGACGAGCTCGTGGGTGTCCTGTTTTATTTCCAACTCAGATTAACAGCATCTCTTTAATTTCTAATGGCCTGTTCTGGGATTTGCAGGCAGTGTTCAAACACCAGCCTGGGCTGTGTCACTCCATGTCCCCGCGCTCGTGTGGCCCCTCCGTGCCCAACGTGGTGATTCCACACAAGGAGAGAGGTCCCAGCCCAATTACATGGGATGAACTCCCAGGAAGCTTTTCATCACACTCACACAGGGGTTTTTTTCCACATCCAGGTCTCTGAATTTAACACAGCAGACACGATTCCTCTCCTTTTCAAAGGCAAAATATTCCCTTTCATTTCCAGACCTGTGTACATCCTAACCCAGAGCAAACTCTGAACGGAGCTGCACAGCAACGCTGTGCTCCTGCTTGGAGTAAACAGCTTGGAGAGTCCTGAGGGTATCAGTGCTTGGCCTGAAAGGAGTTTGCCCCCAGAGCACACACCTGCAGGGCACCTGGCCAGGCTGGCAGCAGGATGGCAGCTGCTCCATGCTCAGGGGGCCACGACCAGGCTCTGGCTGGAGGATGGGACAAAGGCTGGGGTGAAAGTCTGTGGGTGCTGGTGCTCCCTGTGCCAGCAGCATCCCCCTGCATCCTGACAGGACCACCTGAACTCCACCAGGATGGCCTGTATCCTGACAGGACCACCTAAACTCCACCAGGACTGCCTGCATCCTGACAGAACCATCTCCACTTCAACAGGACCACCTCCATCCCGACAGGACCTCCTGCACCCTGACAGGACTTCAGGGTCTCACTTCTCCAGGAAGGCCCAGAAAAACGTCTGAGCAGCAGATGCTCCTCAGGGGCCGTGGCTCATTCACAGGGACAATGGTAGAGCAGCCACAAAGTGGGAGGGCAGACAAATCCGTGGGACAAAGGAGGCCTCGCTGGGGCCTTGCCAAAGCCCTCTCCCTGCCCACACTGCCTGCAGGAACTGCTGGAGCCAGAGCTTGGTGCCCGCAGGGACCAGCCAAGCCCAGCCCCTAGTCCTGCAAGGACCAGGGGTCGTTTCAGAAATCCAGGATTTGATTATTTTAATGAGGATTAACAAGTTGATTAGTGCAGCTCTGGGTCTCCCCCAGCTGTGGGGGCTTTGTGTGGGAATGGCCCAGACACCTCCTCCTTCCTGTGCCCCGGGGGGCCATGCACAGCCCCTCACCCATGCGAGACCAGCAGCCCCAACCCCACGGTGGGATTATCCGCCTGTGCCCAGACAAACCCCGGCAGTGGCCATGCCCACAGTGCCCAGGCTGTCTGCAGGCAGAGGCTGGGGGCAGGAAGCCCCTGCAGAGCCCAGGGTCACGCTCGGTGCCCGCAGCCTCCCACGCCTTGGCGAGAGAGAAAGGGGCACAGCAGGAGCCCTGGTCCTCACGGGGGACTTCAGCCCCCTGATATCTGTTGGAGGGACAACGTGGCAGGGCATAAGTGACCCAGGGGCTTCCTGCAATGTGTTCAGGATAAATTCCTTCAAGTGACAAGGCTAGATGCCACTTGGATCAACCTGGTCTAGTGGAAGGGATCCCTGTCCATGGCAAGGGGAGTTTAAGGTCTCTCCTAACCCAAACCAGCTCAGGATTCTCTGTGCCCAGCACCCTCCCTGCCAGTCACCCCCTGCTTGCTCTGTGTTCTAGACCAACCTGGGCAGCTGGAAGGAACAACACCAAGGATCAGCTGTGCTCTCAGATGAACTAGCACATTGCAGCAACATGGGAAGGAGGTTTGGTTTCCCCCCAAGGTTGCTCCATCCCCACCCCGCTGTGCTGCAGCACCATCAGAGAACATTATTAAAATAGTGTCATGTTACCTATCAATAATAAATGACCAGAATAAATTCACTGCTCTCTGCTTAATAACCCTGCCAGATTTCCATTTAAATATCTGCACAGAAATGGTCATCATTCCATGAGCCCTGCAGATGGACGTGAGTGCCCCAGCTCACAGACAGCCCAGGAGAACCCAGCCCAGCTTCCATGGGAAAGGGCTTTTCTCCTGCTGCAAATGGAGGAAGAGGCTTTGGGGACTGATGGAATTAAGTCAGTATCAGTGATATCCTCCTGTTGAGATGCAGCTCAAGCATCTCCACCCTCAACTCCCCATCCAGGAAGTGCTAGTGCTGTATATCCCTGAATTCCTTGGCCAGCAGCACCACTGGGGTTTCATTCCCAGCGTTATCTCATGGAAACACAGATTTGGGAGCACCTCTCCCTCTTTGCTGCATGCCTGAGCAATACAAGAATACTGTACTTTCCTCTAGGAGCCTTGGGGGAAGGCTGGAGGAGGAGTGGACTCCCCAAGTGCTGCTCCTGGAGCATTCAGGACTTTGTCCTGCCCTTCTCCAGCCTTCTGCCTTCCACTGGTCTCCAGGAAACCTCCCACGGAGCACTGAGGGGTGATGCTCCAGCAGCAGGGAATGCCCAGCTCAGCCCATGTCCTGCCCTGGCACACGTCCAGTGCCCAAGAGCAGCCAACAAGGGGCAGAGCCCCGTGGGTGGAAGAGCTGAGCTCCCTCATCCCCCCATTCCCAGCTCAGAGCTGGGCTCCTGGCTGCGCAGCCCAGCATGTCAGCAGGGCTCCTGCCTGCCTTTCAGTTGGCTTTTGGAACATGTCAAAGCAGACTGCTTCCCTCCCAGGGCTCTCAGATGTGGTCGGATTGTTTGCGCCAAAACTTCCCAAAGACAAAGTTTCAACCTAAAGCAGACGTTGCCCACAGAAAGATTTCCCCCCGAGCCAACTGCAAAGTTATAAGCAAATAAAACTGGATTTAATAATGGGAAATATTCATCATTCTTGTGCATACGCCTCTGAAGTCAAACCACCCTGGTAGAAGACATCCTTCTCCAGCAAAGCAGAGCCTGTGCTGGATGCTCGCTGCTCTTTGGACCAAAGCACATGGAAAACTGGGTTTATTTCCCTTCATGTGGGCACAAACTCTGGCATATTTAAACCTCCTTATAGTCCCAAAAATTACTGAGGAGCTATGTTGTTGCAGCCTTTTTCCAAGAGATCCCCAAGCCTGGCTCCCCCAAAAGCTTCCCAGCCCAGCATGGTCCTCGGGTCCACCCACATCCCAGATCCCACTGGGCAGCTCACCGACACAGGATTCTGAAACCACAGGTATAAGGGCACCTTCCAGCAGCTGCAGGAGGGTGGTGTGGGAATACCCAGCAGGGCAGGCAAAGAGATCCCTGGCACATCCCATTCCCCACCTCCCCACCATCGCTGCCACAGCGTGCAAGGCTTTAATTTGCTCTGCTACTCAGCACCACAGAGCCCTTTGTTCTTCCAATCTATAAACTAATTAAACCCGACCGAGGCTGGTTTTCACATTCTCTGTCTTTTTTTTCTATTAAACATCCTGAGAGAAATGCCATGGTGTGTAAAAGCACAAGGCAGAGTCTCAGCAGCACTGCACTCATCGCACGGGAAGCTTCTCACGACACGGAGTCGTCAGACCTTTCCTTAATGCTGCTGATGGAATGGCCTGGGATTGCACTGCCTCATTGGTGCCGAGCTCCCACGAGGGCTGGGCACAGCACCGTGCCCAGAGGGCACGGTCAGGCAGCAACATGTGTGTGCAATGGGACACTCCCGGCTGGGGCTGGAGCTGCCGCAGTTTGGGACGGGATGTTGCGCAAGAGACATCGGGCGTGTGTGGTTTGTTCCAGAGGGGCCATAACTCATCCCCTGCTGGGGGGCTGTGGGAACGGCTGCCCAAGGTGCCCACAACACCCACAGAGGGGCTGCCAGGCTGCATGGCCCCCCTCCCACCCCTGTGCCCCTCCGTGCCACCCAGGCTCCATGGCGGGGGTTTATTTGGGGTTTCTCAGCTGGAGGTTTTCAGCAGCACATGAGGCTTTTACTGAGGGGGTTGGAGACAGGAAAAATAAGCTGGAAGATTAAAGTCCACTTCAGTCAAGCACAGTGTGCAGACAAATGTCTCCCAGGATGTAAAAAGGGAGGAAAAGCAACAATGCTTCAGGCTGTTTTCCTCTCCCAGGGATGTGGAACAGTGGAAAGGACCAGAGCCAGCCCAAAGCTCTGCACACACCAGGTGCGTGGAAAAATTGGGATGGAAACATCAGTTTGCCTTGTCCACATACAACCTCCACCTCATCCTGCACCCTTCAGCCAGTGCGAGCAGGGGGAGCCTGATCTGCTGGAGGTGGCTCTGGGTCCTTGTTCCCCAGGTTGGGGAAGGGCATGGCAAGGTCCAAGGTTTGGACACGATGGCACATCCCTGCTGACTGTCCCAAATAGAGCCCTTTGAAGACATCCAGGTAAGTAACATCCCTGGGCTCCTTTCAGCCCCAAAATAATGCAAAAGGTGGGAAGACCTCACCTGACACAGGGACAATCTCACACTGTTTCATGCCAGAGGCCACACATGCCCAGGACAGCACCACACACGTGCCCAAGAGAACATGCGCCCCCGCTGTGCTGAGGAAAAGGAGGAGGAGGAGGAGGAGCAGGTGTGTGGCTGAGGAAGGGCAGAGAACACTGTGAGTTCTGGCTCTCTGACACAGTTTGTCTCATTCTTTCCCAGTGCATCCCCCACGTGCTCGTGCTCTGCCATCTCAGGGACAGGTGCCTGGGGGAAGGTCGTGCTCTGTAACCCGACATCAAGGCACCTCCCCAGCCACGGAATTTATTTTTCTCCCTGATAAGCTCTGATCCCTTAAAGACACTTCCCTGTATGCTTCCATCTTACACAGCTCTTCCCTGCCAGCCTGGGAGGTGCTTTGAGCTGCTGCCTCTGGTTTAATGGAGGATCACACAGAGAGGGTGGAAATGCAGCTTTGGGAAGCGACAAATCTCCCGTTTCCCCAGGATCATCCACAAAGCATGAGCCTCGAAGCAAAGCTTCTCTTCCCTGAAAAGGAAGAGAAGGAAAAGAGCAACGCTTCAAAAATCAGAGCTTCCTTTACAGGGATTTAAAAGGGAAAAGATGCAAAACACTCCATGAATTCCCATCTCTGTGAGGCAGAGCTGTGGAGGTGAGAACGTGCAGTCGTCTGACAAGGGCAGCACAGCACAGTCCTCTGCCCCTGGAACAGCTTCCCCTGGAGCTTTGAGATCCATTCCTTTCCATACTGGAGCAGGTGATTCTTTCTGAGCTTTAGGAGGGACAACATGGCCTTCAGCCAAAAAGATAGGATCCCTTTGGGGCTGCCCAGAGCGCTCCCATGTACCCCCCTCAGCAGGATGTGGGGGGGTCCAGAGGAACTGGATGTGAGAAGGGCAGGGAGGCTGAAGGGAGGAGGATGAGCCAGAGGGGTGCGCTGGAGCAGAGCCAGCATCCCTCCCAGCTCTGGGCCCATCACACCTGTGGCTGTACATGAGGGACAGCACACACAACACGCAGGTCCTGTGGGTGCTCTGGCCCCTCACTGTGTCACAGGGGTGGATGACACAGGGACAGGTCACCTGCACACTGGCACAAACTATGGCCTTGCTGCTGAGGTTTGGGAGAGGGGGCACCACAGGGTCCTCTCTGCTCCTCATTCATTCTCCTGCTGAGCCACCCACTGCAAAGCAAGGCCCAGCCATGGGCTCAGCCCAGGGTAACAGGATCCCCGGCTGCAAAATCATTCCTCTGAAAGGCTGGGTAAATGCACACAGGGGAGGAAAGGATTGGCAGAAATCAAGAATTCAAGCCTGAGAATAATGCATCATTCAAAATCTTTTCTTTTGGACTCACCAAGCACCATTTAGAGTGCTCAGAAAACAGTGATTCATCTCTGATGCCATTGTTAAAATTCATGCCAAGGTGTTTTTAACAAATACCAAGTGCCCTGATGAAGAGCATCAGGAATAAGGTCTTTAAAAAATAGTATTTCTTTCTAAAGCTGATTCATTACATTCCAATCCTAAAAAATATACAATCAAAGAGCCCAGACCAGGCCACAGAAATGCTCCAAGGGCTGGAGCC
>VWZD01012785.1:117924-132962 GCA_013396695.1 Sakesphorus luctuosus | reverse complement strand
AAAAAAAAAAAAAAGATAAGTGCTGTTCTGAAGTACAATTCTATAAGTCACTGTCTCTGGAGAGCAATTTAAATTTTAACGGCAGCAAAGTGTAAAGCTCCTATTACTGACTTTCTACTCTCTGTACTTCTGTGTGATCAAATAAAAGCAGCGGTTGCCAGATCCAGGTACCAATAAAATTTAAATGCTCAAAATTTAGGAAATAAGGTCAAGGACAAAAGACTAGTAAGTATTATAAAGATGAAAAAGTTTACTGTTTTAGAGGTAATATCACAGTAAGAGAAGGAGCTTATAAAACTTCTGATGAAGTAAGTCAGCATGGATTAGGAGAAGACAGGAATGGTGTAGGAACACGATAGAACTCTGCAAATACTACTGCCTTGAAACATCTAGAGAAAGAGGAAAAGTAGTGACTTTAGTGCCTCCTCCAGTGTTGTCAGTTCTCAACTCTTTTAACTGTGAGTCCTCTGTCCTCAAGTTCAAAGCTATGAACTGAGTTCCATCTAAATGTGCCCACAAGATCTGATGACTCTTCTAAAAATAACATGTAAACATAACCATAAGGCTGATATCTCAACATTTATTAAGATAGTAGAAATAAGTTAAACATTACAGCTCCAAAAATGGTTATACTTTAAAAATATCATGAAATGTTGTACTTGTATCTCTTTAATTTTTTGCTTATGTGGAACTTCAAGAAAATATAATTCATTTTGTGACATAGCTTGTCATATTTTTTCTGAAATCTAATTCTCAGCCATGAATATGCTCCCTTAATTACAAGTTCAAGAAACTTTCACACTCCCCAAACTGCATTTAAATACTCCACAACATGGGTGCAGCACGTGAGTTCTGGGTGATGTAAACTTAAAAGAGATGTGATTTAAAAAGAATCAGAAAAAAACCCCACAAAAATAAAACCCGAACAAAACCTCCTGATTTTTTTAATTCATGCAATCAGGATAATTCTTAAGCATTAAGGACTGACATATTCTCTGTATTTTTAATAGATACTTTGGTCCTTATTCTAAGAAAGTAAACTAAAATCAAATGGAGCAGCAATAGCTTTATTTTTTTTTCTAAGCCTATAAAATAAACTGAATGTGGGGAATGAGTGAAAAGGAGTGTAATGTCTGGAGGTAAAGGGGGTTGGAGATCAGTCAGGAGGAAAATTCCAGACCCTTCGGCTTCCCAGGTATTCTAAAAATCTTATCAATTGCTCTTTGTCCTTTCATGATATCCATTTCCAGTAGTAGTTATTAGGCCTTAAAGAATTTTTTTTTGGTGTGTCTTAAAATTATTTGTAGCAACTTTGGGACAGTATAAACATATACATAGAATAAACTTCTTTAAAACAAATAAATACATATCTACATACTTTAGAGAAGAAAGAAAACTATTTTTTCACAGAGTATACAAAATGTACCATTGGAAGTAGGCACAGAAAATGCAAACAAGAAATATTTTTGCTTTAAAATACTCCGATTTTCAGTTTAAAACACTTTGCTTTTATTTGCCTTGTTCAATAGTTGAAACCTAAATATAATATGTCTCTGCATTTTCATATAGAGTAGAATAATATCAAGTTACAGGTATGCATGCTATATGTATGCTAATATATAAGCTATACCCATGCTAAAAATATATTTTTAACACACTCATGAGCTGCCTAAATGTTCAAATTTAGGCAACTTATTTTAGAATATTTTGTTAAATCTGGCTGGAATTTGAGCTGGACTTAGAAATCCTCAAGGATTTACTTTGTCCATAGAAGTGTGTGGGGGGGGTTCCTCTGAATATATACAATTATTGTTATGATGCTGTCTGATGAGTTTTCATAGACTAACACTGTCTTGATTAAGTGTCATGGAGAGGAAGTGACAAGAAGTTTTTTTCCTTTGTACCTGATCAATTGAAACAGTCGCCCTTTTGGTTGTTGCTCAACCAAACGCAAAAACAACTTCGGTGGTTCCCCTAGGTGAGGAAGGCTGCATATGCTTTGTTCTTTTCCACCCTGATAGAAAAATAATCCCACTGTGAGTATACCTCTAAAGACACAGTAAATCAACATTTTCTAGGGTTTTTTTCTGGTTTTTATTTTGTTGGTTTATATAATCATGTGGATCCAAGGGAGATGAGAAAGTTCCCTCTATCAGTTAGGATTTTCTGGCCCCTGCTGGATCAGGAATGCCCTTTTGAAAGATACTAATTGGTTGCACAGCACTTTTTGTCCAGATGTCATGTAGGCTCACTTCTCAAAACCACAGGACATTTAGTTTCAGAGGCTTTGTCTAATCAAGTAATCAATATTCACTTTTATACAAGGGCATCAGGCTTCAGTGTATAACTGATTCTGTCTGGCTGATTAAAAGATGTGCATCTTGGAGATTTTTCAGATAACCATTTTGCTAAACTTGTAGGGTTAATGACATACAGAGTATCCCACTACAAGGATGGACCTTGCCAATTAATTTAATACCTCAGTTTTGTGTGGGAGCAAAGGGACTATTTTCCTTTTATGGAGACTCCAACCAGAACGTGACGAAGCTTGTCCTTCTCAGTGCGAAGATTCCAGAAGACTTTACTGGGTAAGTAGTGAACTTGGGTCCACTTAACCTCCTGTGACCAACATGGCATTCAGGCCTCAGATTACAAGGTGAACACTAAATATTGTTTTAGAGTGGAACTGAAGGGCTCAGCAGGGCTTCCTAAACAGTGTCATTATCTTGTTTGCTCTTGGAGCACAGGCTGCACAGACCCAAACCCTGAGAAGAAAGATGTCAGCCTTTTCTTGCAGAACAAAATCAAATGCCCAGCAACATGAACCTTTCAGGTGCCTGACTTTAATCTTTAAAAGATCTTTGATATAAATTTTGTATGTAATTTCACAAGGTGAAATTTTCTAAGTGACCCTGGGTTCAGCTATGTGTTTCTGGACTGTCAAATTTGACTCTGAGCACTATACCATTTGCAGTACAGGTGTAATTAGGAGGATGAGCAGACTGCTGTCCCCTCTGCAGCCTGGACCTGAGCAGCATGTGGGGCCCAGGGCATCACCAGTACTTGCTGAGCAGATGGGGAGGGTCTGGCTGTCGGAGAGATTTTTGGCTGATGTGATGTTGCTGTGCTTACAAATCTCTTCTCCTCTTGCAACACAACTCTTGTTTTCCTGGCACTACCTCTGAATCCCTGACAATGTCCTGCTTCCCTGGTACATATATTTTAGTCATGTTTCTCTTTGTTTAGAATGAGGAATGCCTGTGAGCACAGCGCTGAAATTTTATGTTATAGGCAACAAGTCACTGACACAAAGGAAGATACAATTTCTAAATGAATCTGTTCCTAAAGGTTGCACATTAGAAAAGTTTGCTCATCTTTTCCTTGGCAATATTAAAAGGAAAGGAAATATTCCCTTATTAGAAATGGGATGTTTTTATGGATGATTTTTTGGTTGTGGGTTTTTGGTTTTGTTTTTTTTAACACAGCTATTTTACTGGTGTTCATTCTAATATACAAACATTTTCTAGATATCAGTGTTAATAAGTAATACATTTTTCCCTGGAGGAAAAATGTAAATTTAATGGAGAACTAACAAAACTTCTCATTTTCTATATTTCATATTTTCAAACTTTGCACAAAATATTTTATTCCCAGTCATGATTTCATATGATTTGTAGATACTGCAAGTCTGTTGCTGTGAACTTTTTTAGTAAATATTTGCAAGGTGAAAGTTAGGGATTGATCCATTTGCTTTAGCAGTTAATAAGAACTCCTTAGCAATTGCCTTAGCAATTAATAAGAACTCCTATTGATATAAGTGAGCATTACATTATAGCCTGAGTAGTCCCCACTGGTTTGTCTGACTGTCACAGTGTAGAGAAGACACTTTTATATACCTGTAGGGAGTCCTCAGTGATATAGTAAGAACAGAAAGCACGTGATGCAGTGGTTAGGAAACAGTTTTAATTCTATATATTCTTGATTAGGAAAAAAAAATCTGGGGAAAGGAAAAAGGAAACTAAAAACATCATCGCCATCAAATTTTGCACAGAGATTATCAGCTTTACTATAAACTGGAAGCATTTTGATTGCTAATTCTCAGAAATTTCATATAATGGAAAACATTCAATAATTCAGATAAAAGCAAGGTTGTATTTAAAATATTTCCATGAAATGAATTATTTAAATGTTAAAATATAAATATTTTAGATCAACATCTACTGAAATATTCTTAACTAATGTGTTTAGGGTTTGATCAAAAATAGGTAGGAGACAATGAGACTATGAATATTCATTCCAATTTTTCCTGACTTCTTTGAATAGTTAATGTATTTTGTATATGCTGAAATACATTTCCTGATAATTTATAAAAAGAAAAAAAGCTAAATTTTTCATTGTTGCTGTGTATATCAAGTAAATGTTCTAGCTGCTCACTAAATACACACAGTATACATTTGCTGAATTTGCTGTTACCTTAAGGTATATGTTACTTTATAGTTATATTTATAGTAAGATTAATTATGAACATCACAAGAATATGCTTATTAATATATTTTATTATGATTCACATATGTATTTACTTAAATATGCAAGTGATTTCTGAGATGTGATTTAAAAAATGTTATTAGTTCAATGATATTTATAGGCTGAAACCAAAAGAAATTAACACAGGGATTCAGAATGTTTTGATAGAAAGGCGGAGAAAAATCCTACAGCACAGAACCTCTGGATCTAGAATTTTGCAATTAATATCATTTGCAACCAAATGTTATATGTGATCTTCTCTGAGCAATTCAAAGCACATTAGCAGCATTCATGATATAAAAAAGAAAAGCTTAATAAATGTCTATTACACAGAGTAGGCACAAGTGAGTAAAACTGCAAACTGATTAATAATTAAGATAGTTTACTAAATATGTTGTCTTAATTTAGTCAAGTGGGTTTCACTTTCAAAACATTTGCTTTGAGAAAAGAAGTGTAAGCATAAGTGGGAGGGTAAGTCTGCGATGAGTGAATGGTTGCTTGCATGCTGAATAGTGCCACAGTAACAGTTTCTGCAATTAGATCAATGCGTATCTGAAGTTACTGGAACTATGCATTACTACAAAATTATTATTGAAATGTCTTTTATTAAACTGTAGGTTATCTTTTACTGTACTGTAGGTTATATGAAACCCATGGGTATTAAGCTGTGCAGTAAACATTGTCTGGAGAGTTTCTTTCCTTTAAAAGCACAATGGGCAAACGTAGATTGGATTACTCACTGATCTGGTTGTTCATGTGGACCAGACAGACATGGAAAGGAAGGGACAGAGAAAGTTAATATAGATAGGCTCTGTAATCAAGAGTGATTTGGGGAAGAGTGGAGGAAAGCAATAATTCATTATTTCTTCTATATTAAGAAACAGTGGTTACTCAATAAATTTATAAGGACATGGTTAAAGCAAGTATTTGTTTTTTGCACTCCTCTCTGGGGACACTCCCTTGTTGTGGGGGAAAAGCTTGTGTGCTCTCATGAGGCTGTGTGCTGTGCTATGCTAGCAGTGGTATGTGCCTCTGGTAGGGTCTCCCATGCTAGACAGGTCTCAGCTGAAGGGTCAGACAAAGTGTGTCCATGCGCAGGATGGGCTTGCTAGCCCACTGGCAACCATCCTAGGAGAACTCTAACTCCAAACCCAGCCAGATGGAGCTTGCTTAGCCCTGTAAGGCTATCCATCTAAGTGAAGGATACTCTAACCAAACCTGTGTCCTGAGGTATTCACTGTCACTGTCCAACCTCGCTAGGCCCTGGCAAATGAACCTTAGGAATAAAGGGTGGGGCCAGTTCTGCACACTCTGTACCTCACCTAAAAAATCCATTGTGCAGGCTCAAAGGGTTCACCCACATTGCAAAGCCCTGTAGCGACAGGCAAGGGTTGAAACAGCAGGTGATAAGAAGCAGCTGGAAGCTGCAGACACAACCCTACATGCAGGCGGTTCAGGATATTGGTCATTTGAGACTTGACCCCAGAGATGACAGTCTCTTGAGGCAGCATCCTGAACAACCAAGCAGCCTTTTTAAAGTACTGCTTGCTTCACACAGAGGCGCCTAGAAAAGGTGACCTAAACAAAGCTCATCTCCACACCCAGCTGGATAACCGTGGCCAACCGGCATCTTCCGATGCAGCCAAACAAAAACAAAGACAAAGAGAATTCAAAGGCATACACCTGCCTCCAAAAGTGTGTTCAAATTGACACTCACATGTTGGAACATCAGAACCATGCTTGATACTGTGGATAGTGGACGCCCTGAGCATCATTCTGCTCTAATTGCCCACAGACTGTCATGGCTCAATATGGACATTGCTGCTCACAGTGAAGTTCGTCTTCACGAGGACGGCAGCCTTAAAGAACGTGGTGTCAGCTACACACTACTGGTCCTCCAAACCCAAACCCAAAAGTCACCAGTATCGAGGCCATGCTGATGAGAATGCAGCTGCGCTGGTCAGGGCACGTCTCCAGGATGGAGGATCACCGCCTCCCGAAGATTGTGCTCTATGGTGAACTTGCCACTGGCTGCCGCAAGAGAGGAGCCTCGAAGAAGAGATACAAGGACTCCCTGAAAAAATACCTCAGCCTTGGCCATATTGACTGCCATCAATGGTCCACTCTGGCCTCCAGTATGGGTTCATGGAGACACCCCATCATGGCGCTGCTGCTTCCTTTGAGAACACATGAAGAATCAGTCTCGAGGAGAAAAGACAACGCAGAAAGAACCATTCCTCGCCAATATTGCCTAAGGAGACAAAAGGCTGTGCCTTTTGTGACCAGACTTGTCTATCCCGCATCGGCCTTTTTAGTCACCAGCACACCTGCAGCAAGTGTGGGTAGTTCCCTTCCCAAATCTTCGTTTGCGAAGCCTAGCCATGATGATTTTTTGCACTAAGTAAGCTGTATTGTCAAGAGGACATTGTAGAGTCTAGGTCAATGATTTAAGAGAGCACTGGTTTATCATCGCTTGTTAAATACAATACTGAATATGAGAATCTGGAGAGAAAAGAGTGAGGGAAAGAAAACTCCAATTAAATGGTCCAGCTAGACACTTCATAATCTTTTCATCAAGTCATCCATTGATGGTCATTGCACGGAACCCACTGTTTGCACAGAGACCAGAGCTGTAATGTATGAATTATAAAGGAACACTGGTAACAGCAAATTCTGAGATCTAAATGAATGCCATTAATGCTATCACTTTGGATAAGTCTAGTTGTTACTTGGCATGCCATGAAGCTATGGGCCCCTGAGCATGCAAAAACTACATGTAATTACCAGTGTAAAGGGAGAATGTCTGGGATTACAAAATATCTCAGAAATTTTTACTTTATTTTTTACAATTACAGTGACTGTTGACTATTCAGATTGTAAAAACCCCCATCTTTAAATTATCTAATCATGCAAATCTTTTTTAAAAACCTTTCTGCATCTTAATAGATTAGCAGAAGAAACCTCCACTATGTGGTTTGATAAATGCACTAAAGCAGAACTCCAAACTTACTGTGGTGTCTTCCCTGATGGTAGTCAGTGTGTGCCAGGCACTATTCCAATGCTCAGAGTATATGTGTAATTTCAATTGATTATTCCTTGGCAACTGCACTGTGATGCTCATGTGGGGTGTTGCTGATGAGAACCATAACATATGTTTCATGGAAGAAGCAGGATGTGTTCTGACACTTAACCAGAGAGATGTAAGTGAGCACATTTTATACTACAATTTTATAACACATTATTTTGGTCTTTTTTAATACTGAACCTTTAACCAAAAGAGTTAACTTTTAACAGTTTCATAAAATACATTCTGAAAAGCCACACAGCTAATAATGCATGCTTCAGGCTTTCAGTGCTGCTTTTTATCCATTTTTTAAAATAGTAATTTTTGATTTCCCCTTTTGCCCTAGTGTTTCCCCATTTTCTACATTGTATAGTAGAACAAGACATTTAGAGAGAGCCTTGGTATGAAAATGAAGCAGAAAAGACATATTCAGAAAGTTGCTTGTTTATTTCTGCCTCTTTCTTATGTTTCTAGTGAGGAAAAGATGGGGTCCCAGTTTATTGCAGTTGAGAAGATCTCACTGGGTTCATTCTTTCATTCTTTTTTCCTTTCAAAGACTATTTTTTGTTAATTTTTCCTATGGAGGAATGACAGCAGAAGTGGAAGGAACAGTTAATAGTAGTACTTGAACAGTGAAGGAACAAAGGAGTTACCGAGCTATTCAAGATTTATGATTTACTCAGTCAGGACTTCTGAAAAGCTCAGATCTTATTTGAGCATCAGATTTAATGGTTTCAGAAGCTCTGCTTTTTGAGTGCTGAATCTCTGTTAAAACCATGGGCTTCAGAGCCCTACTGAAGCTGCTGAGTTATGAGTGTTTGTGAATGCATGGACAGATACTTTGGTGCTAAGCTGTCTTTACAGTCCTGTCTCTAGTGTGCAAAGGCACACAGTGTGGCTGGTGGTGGTGTCAGGACCTGTATGGGGAAGGCACAGTGGAAAGAAACAGTTTCATGAGGTGTGCAAAATGTATATATTGCTAGAATCAAATTCTATTTTTTGTGTTATTAATTAATGACTCCTTATAACACTAAAATTTTGTTTAGTATAAAAGTCCCCAAAGAAGGTTTTCTACAGAAAGCAAGCAGTTTGTTGTGGGTTAGCAATCAGGCAAAATAACATCAACATTTATGTACCCAGGGTCTGGTTTTGTTCAGCTTTTTTCAGGCAGGAGAAGACCTTTAAAATCATAATATACCATGTTGTCAAAACAAGAGAAAACTGAACAAAAAGATCCCTTGAATCAACAAGAGGTTTTGGAAGGAGTGCAGAAACTGCTGACACTTACTCCAGCCTCCCAACATTTTCGCATGGTGCATCTTGTCCTATGCTTATGGGTGGGGCTCTACTGTCACACCATTATGGCAGGAAGAACAAAGGAGAGGTGCTTTTTTAGCATCTAACATAATTTTACATAGCACTTATAAATCAGGACATGTAAGTTCCTTAGGAAAAAACAAGATCATAAAACAGATCTTGGTTTGAAAGAATATTGAGCTGTAAGGAATCTTGGAGGCAGTGGTGAAGCATCACATCCTGCCATGGAGGAATGCCCAACATGGATCTAGCACTGGACTTCTTCCTTTACCACTTGCATTTCCAAAGCTTTAAAACACTGCTTTCAGCCCTCTGTAGAAAGTGCTGCAGACTAAGGAATATGATATTCATCAGGAAGTTAAAAAATTCTTTCAACCTGACAATCATTCCCTTAGAACATCTGTTTGGTTTTATTGTACTTCTGATATTTTTGGCTGACATTTTCTTGGTTTTCTGTAATTTAAATATAAAAATAAGTTAGCAAGTTAAAAACTAGCTATAACAATTCATGTTGTTTCCAAAACACATAATATTGTTTCTAGTTTTATTATTACTTATGTCTAATAAGTGATTAGATCTCTCAGATTTTGTGCAACAACAGATATAAACCTTTTTTTAGTTTCTCAGAAAACCCTATTACAGAATTAAAGGATTGAGAAATGTAATTTATTTCTGCTTTGGATAATTAGTGACATATTAGAACGTATAGCCATAGTAGCTTAAGAGGCTAAGCTTTGAATGGAATAATGGCATCTTTTATTAGTCTAATTGTTATAGCTGGAAAATATTGGAAAAGCTTTCAGGTTAGTAAACATCTTTATATGTGACTGAATATACATTTACTCTGGTATATTACATAATGTAGTGAAAAAGACCAATCTCTCTGGACAGAATCTGTCTACTAGTCTAATGAGGTACCTTAGTTATTTTAGTTTATTTACATACTGTTTCTCACCAAAGGAAACTGAGCTATTATATGGTTATTATGGATTAATAAATGTTTAACAGCTAGAAAAAAGAAGGTAGAAGTACATGATAATTTTTAAGATGTAAGAAAGTTATCAATGTTGATAGTAGACTCTTCTGTTTGCCCTGTTTCTAAGTGAAATGAAAATGAATGAAAATTGAATCAAAACGGTATGAAATACTACAATATTTGTGATAATCAAATCTCAACCTGAGTCTGGAGAGCTGAAGAAGACTCTAGCCAGAGTGACTGAGTGATTAAAATGAAAGGTGAAATTAAATGACAGTGAATGCAAACTAATGTACATGAAGAAAGCAAAAAATTCACATAATCAAAGACTGGTTTTCAGAAAAACAATTTTTACTCACTGTGATATCTGAAAATATCATGCTAGTATTCAACGATTGAAGATGAGCCTGAAGAAACTTTCAGAAAAGGAAAAGTGAATAAATAGTAAACATATGTATTGAAATTCAGATCAGAAAATCCCAGAACCTCGAAATGCTGGCAGCCAACAAAAAGAACTTCAAATTTCTGTGTAAATCTGGGGTCTTCTTTTTGTTTTCCTGAGCATCCTTCATTCACAGCCGCAAGAAGTAGTATTTTAAGCTAAAGAAATATTTGTCCTGTGTCATTACAGAAGTACTTAGATTATTTAAAATAGCTTATTATTTTAAGAGATTATTAAAAGCAATTGGACCATATTCTCACATGATAATGGGCATGGTTCCACTCAAGTCTGCATGAACAAGATGATTTACATCAGTTGAAAATTTCCCTTAACCTCCACCTTTTTAGCTTGGAGATTACTTCCAGATACTTGCCAGCTATTGGGCCTTTTTTGCTCATCATGAATTCCAGTTAGAGGATTTACTAAATTCTCTTTTCTACTTCACTTATGGTTATAGTTATTCTATTCTCAAATAACGACAAATTGTTTTCTTAGCAAACCTTCCAGTAAATTCTTCTCAAAAATATCAGAAGAACATCTCAGACATAAATTGCTCTTGTTCACAGACACTGAGAATGTAAACTACTTAAAGAACTCCAAAAGAGAGTTCTGACACTGACAGTGCTATTTATAGTTCACCTAGTCTAAGAAGACACAGTGAAATCAGAAGATTTTCTGAAGAGTTAATTTAAAAGTTACTATTACTCAATATTTTTCTCCCTAAATCGTAAGACATATATGTCTCACAAGTTGGCTGGGGAGAAGGACTGTTTCTGTAACTAAAGTGGGTGTTTAGCAGAGTTTCTTTGACCGCAATTCATTGTTTCTTCATCCCAAGCACCAGTCATTCTAGCAGGGCAAAGATTAAACCAAACAACTGAGTTCTGACCTGTGGGGTCGTGGAATGGGAAGCAGACCAGGATACAGCTTTGGAAAGGAATAGGTGTGCATTTATCACATATACACAGGTCACTCAGAATTTGCTGAAGAATTGTGATCTTTATGGTATCTCTTCCCTTCTGACAATAAAATTTGCCAGTGTGTGCTGCCGTATTGTATCTGCTACTTTAATAAGTGTTAATTTTTACACAGATTTTCCTATATTATTTCATGCATTCTCAGAAACAAAGGTTGTTATGCAATGAATCCATAGGTCTGACTCCTACAGTCTCATAGAAGGAGGTTTCTGGTGATAGAAGCAGTGAAATGTACTGATGAAGAACAAATTTTCCAGGCTCAGTATAGCTCTGTATAGATAGTATTCAAGATTCTTCTTTGGCATAGTCTGATCATTTTTCTCTTCTCTATGTTGTGTTAGGACTTGTTCGTAATTATTGTTTCTACTGTGTTAGAGTGGACCTTGTCATCTTTCCATACCTTAGCATGATCCGCTACCTCCTTTCATCCTTCATGCCTTTGGGAGCGATAGTTACTGCATGACCCCTACTGCCTAATAGGGCACTATAACTTTCTTTCTCTTCATGAACTCATGCAACCATTGTCTTGAAACTTTTTGCCAATGCATGTGGCTGAAAGTACATGTTATTTTCAGGAGTATTTCATTGGATAAACTTACTCTTGGGGAGTTTAAATGAAACTTAGGTTCACTAACAGATACAATGAACATGCAGATTATTTAAATGAGGTCACCAGTATATGTGCTGTTGCATGGTCTGTATGTCCTCTGAAAAGCTTTTGTAAATGCTGGTGAAGGAGTCTTGTTGCTATTTATCATATCTTTTGTGCATCTTTTATCTGTTTGTCCCTTGACCTCCACGTAAATAATACTAAGAGCATAATTTTTACAATGCTTGTACATTACTGAGGCCCAGGAATCCAGTATAATAAATACTAATGCAGGTCAGGGACTTCAAGCAGAATCTAGCTTGGGTATTTGTGGGTGATGTAGTTTTTACTTGGAATAAACAGCGTAATGGCATAGCATTGTTGTCATTGTCTTTATCTAATCTGCATCAGGCAAATGCTACCATAAGATACTATTTTGCTCATTAAAGGATAATTATTCAAATCAGAAAATCTGTCTCTTGTGCTTTTACAATGTCCTAGAGTGGAAATTCCTGATGAGAATTGTACAGATGCTCAATGAGAGGAAAATCAGAAACATACTCCATATTTTGGAACTAGGCCAAACTATTTATGTTGTTCTGAACTGGGACTGAGATTACTGGTGCTGTTGTACAAGTATTCACTCAGAGGGTGGTTTATGTATAATAGACGGCACAATTTCTGGGCTGTTGCTGCCAACTGGGGAGTCTTCCAAAGAATTATATCTCAAATACTGAATTACATTTGAATGGGATGCATTTCCCTGTTATTTCCCAATACATCCATATTCCATCTTGCCTTTTTAATTAGTGAATATATTGACTGTATATGTGTTATTATAATTGCCTCTGCCAGCCTGCATGCTTTTAATTCTGGATAAATTTATTCCATCATCTCTTCCTAATTGCATAAGTCTATGTTTATTGCAATTACTACTGACTGCTGGAAAATGGTCTGCCTACCCCTGAGTCTTAAGCTCTGTCATACATATGGTTGTGATACTGTTTGTTAGATTATTCACTGTTCTTTCCACCTTGCCTGTGCCCTACATAGATTTTTGATCTTTTTGTTAATGTCTGTTGTGACTGTAGCATGCTTCAACAGTCCTGTTTTTTTTTTAACTATAAAAACACAAAAGATCCCTGGATAAAACATTTTGCAATTGTCGAGGTTTCTAGCTTGGCTTCTGATGCAACACAAAATATGAAGGGCATTATCAGCACTGGTGCATTTTTCATATCATCTATCATCAAGCACTAATATGTTTAATAGTAATTAATTTAATAGTAAAAACCAAAACAAAACAACCACCAGAAGTTTCACCTCAACATGAGAAAGAACTTTATATTATAGGCAGCAGAGCACTGGAACAGGCTGCCCAGGGAGGTTGTGGAGTCTCCCTCTCTGGACACATTCAAAACCCGCCTGGATGTGTTCCTGTGTCACCTGCTTTAGGTGACCCTGCCTTGGCCAAAGGGGTTAAACTGGATGATCTCCAGAGGTCCCTTCCAACAATAACAATTCATTGTTCCGTGAATAAAATTCACACTATTTTCTGAAAGAAACAGTATAATTGAGGATACATTTTATAAAAGTGCTAGGAAGGTGATATTTCTATTAATTTTGAATATGGAAACACTAAGGAAAACTTTTATTTGTCTAAGTGTCATGAGTTCCACAGTTGAAAATGACTAACCAGTGTTTGTCAGGGTTCTCTCACTGATCTGTATTTCTGCGTATTGCTCCTCTACTTTTCAGGTATAGCCCGATTGTATTTCTGAAACTAGGTTTCTTGATGTTTTGTTCTCAACTTACATTACCAGAATGGATCAAAAAAAGACTTGTTACTATTTTCATACTGAGATGATATTGTTCAGAGCCAGAAACTAGCTGTGCATCTGGTTAAAATGTCAGCACTCTGATTATATTCCTATTATTTCCCATTGCTTTTGTAAACACTATTTATTCCTTTCAGTTTTTCCAGTGTAAAAAGCAAGTTCTCAGAAAGAATGAACAACACTCTCTCTTCCCCTCCTCACTACCGCTTTTAATATTTTAGCTACCTTTTTCTGCAAAACAAAACTATGTATAACATAAAACTCCTTTTCCTCTTCTTTTTTCACTATCATTCATGGTCTTGAATGTGGCAATTTGTACAAGTTATTGCCTACATACGGATTCAAATGGTAACAGGCAAATGATGCAATAGGTACCTAATCCTTATTTCTCAACATAATGACCTTTTTATTGTCTTGGTCTGAACAATTCAAGGACAGACATTGTGTTACAAAGCAGCTTGTAATTTAGCATTTTTAACCTTTTGTTTAAAGCTTTACCTTCAAATGGATTATATTTACTCATGTAGTTTTGGGTTTAAGTAAAAGTTGAATAACATCTCAGTCCTGTTCCACCATCTCCTTCCTTGGGCAAGTGAGAGATCAGTGATATCAAATGAGTAATCTGTTGTCTTATTGCACTTGAATATATCTTCTATATTCCTTAAAAGTTGCAACAGATGAAAAAATAGCCACAGCCTACAGAACACTCTGTACAAATATAGGACTTTAAGTTGGAAAAGAAAGTGAAGATGAAGCTCGAAATGTTTTATTTTGATCTTGAAAATTTTGTCCTTAGTGAATAAGCAAGATAAATAAAAAAATAATTAAAAAATAATATTTGTTTTTCTGTATGCCTTTTTGACTTTGAAAAAAAACAAAACAGCTTTCTTTATATTATTTTAAACGTATTTGCTTTGAAAATACAATATTCACTGACAATCACAAAACATCTTTTAATGGGAAATAAATATTAAAAATGAATCATTGTGTTATTCTGAGTTACATTAAAACATATTTAAATGGCTTGGAAAGTTATGGAAAGGAGTCTTTAAAATATTATGTGACTTTTTACTGTTACTGAGGAATTTTGGTAATTAGAAAAGTAAATGATTCCAGTGTTTTGAGTCTATAGATTTAACGAAGAATTGAAATGTTAAATCACTTGAGAAAACAGAATAGATAGGTCTTCACATGGGGAAAAAAAAAAAGGTACCAGGTTTCTAACAATTTTATGGCCAACTCTTTAGAAGTTCAGACTTTGTAGATTAATTTCTCTCAATAATCTTCTTTCTTAGCCTTCCATAAAATATA
>VWZD01012785.1:85277-97114 GCA_013396695.1 Sakesphorus luctuosus | reverse complement strand
AAAAAAGAAAGAAACACAAAAGAAAAAGAAAAGAAATCTGAGCCTTTGGAAAAAAAATGACAATTTTTCAGGGCACAGTCAGAGGTAGAATGGTCAAGTCGTAACTCCGCCACTGAGAACCTGTGCTGTATTGTGAATTTCAAAGGAGGTGGCATTTTAAAATAGTAATGGGGGGGCTTTTCTCACTTAAAAAAAAATGTGAAGACTTGGAAAAATCTCCTTCAGTTCTTGGGTTTCTGATACACTGCTCCTCTCTAGTGTACTGCTACTACTACACTTGGTAACGTCTGTACACATTGGGGATACTCAGTCATATTTAGTAAAACAGGGAGCAGTGCCCTGCTGTATGTTTACTGTGTTGAAAACATGACCTTTGTATGCCCCATGTAACAGGATGGAGGCATTGCAGACTTCTTACTACCAGTTCACAGCTATGCATGTGCCAGAGAAACAGTCTGCCTCTGAATAAGCATGGTCCCTTGTCTGTGAAATTTTCATGCATGCCTTCTCATGTTATTTAGCATCTGACACGTTGTGTCGTTATGCTTCTTGTTGCAGTACAATACAAGTTGACATGATGCAGCAGTCCACCCCACACACCTATACACAGGACAAATGCATGACCTAGGTAAGGGATGGAAGGGTATGTTTCCTCTTGTAATGACATTAGAAACAAATAAAAAATTTAAAACTCTTGGGAGGTATTAAGTTCATGTTGTAACACAGTAGCCTGAATTTTGACAAAAGGCTTTTGGAACATCCCAGCCCTAAAAAGGAAAAATGTGTCTTGTTATCTGAGCTAACAGATGCAAGAGCATTTTATTATGTCTCTTTGCATTAGGAAGCAGCCATTAAATAAAAGAAAAGCTTTCTAAAGCACCCTAGAGGGAATACACAAGGAAGTGTGCTTCAAGTGCCCTCTGTGCTGTAAGTATTACTGCAAAGCTTGTTTCATACACAGTAACTTTTCTGCTTTCACATTCCCTGTAAGTGACACTGCAGTTGAAATGATTTAATACGGAATTATTTGATTCTGAAATAATAGACAGTATCCTTGTCCCCTAATAATAACATCATTGCGTACAACACATTCTTTACGACATATTAAACAGCAGAAGTACCCCACACAGCTGTCAGCTGCTATTTTCTGGATAGGTAACAATTATGGATTCTTAAGGTATATACAGTGGAAAGAAATAATAAAGCAAGAAACTAACTAAAAATAAAATAAAAAATAACCTGAACCATTCTTGTATTATCTTATTTTTCAGAGTAGGTCACTAAGCACTGAAAATAAAACCTAATTACTCCCAGTTGAAAAGTTCAATGCCACTATTATGGTATGACCTACTTTCTTGAGCTCTGAAATTTTTGGCTGGGTGGATAATGGTTGAACATTTTTTTTCCACTTTACAGATGGCCCCCTGGATCATTTTTAATATATCACAAAAACCTGAACACTCACCTAAATAAATTGATACTATTATTAGATGAATTTATGGAAAATTTAGGTGAAGCGTGACAAGCAACAAAGTGGTACAATTATACAGATCTACAATATCTATTTATTATTAGAATCAGATCCAAATTGTGTTATAAAAGTAGCATAAAAGAAAAATACTATCTTTAAGGACTTACAGTGGTTATTAAAATTAAGTAAATATAGTACCCACCATTAATTTCATAATAGGTATTTATGGACTCTACATTTCAACATTTTTTATCTAATGACATTATTCATTTAAATTCTGATCCATGCATGAATGTTTCCACTGCCCATTAGTTTTGTTTAGAAGTGAAGATGTGTCATTGTGTGAAAAATGGGAGTTATTATGAGTTTGTTGGACTGCTCCTGATAAAAACTATGAAATTAAATCCAGTAACTGGCTGCTTTTCAATTTATTTTCCCATGTAACTTGATTGAAAAAAAAATGTAAATGTCTTTAGTGTTTTTACACAGAGATAATCTTTGACCTGTTAAATTTAGCACATTATCCTCAGATAGATACCACAAAGAGCTGAAATATGAGCAAATGACAGATTGAAATGTTTTAAAAAGATAGACTTTTGAAATGTAAGGTAAGTAGGACAAACACAGTAGTTATATAAATAAGTGAATGCTGAGTTGTTAAAATGGAAGTGTTTAAATTTATATACCTGCTCTTCTGTGGAAAATAAAGTTAAACTGTTATGATTTGTGACAGATTTGAAGGGTGTGCTGATTGCTTTCGGAATCTCAGGTACCAAAAAAATTTATTGCAAATGTGGCAGAAAGAAGCAATTGGGTGGTTGAGCTTCATGTTGTATAGACTAATATTAAAACAATATTTTGTCAATAAACCAAGTGAATACACTTTTTTGTTAATTGTATTAGTATAAATGGATTTTTGTTCAAAATTACTCAAACCTCCTATATATGCCAGTAGCAGACACTGAACGTGATACAGAATAAGAAATATGAAGGGAAATACAAGTCATTCAAGTGATTACTTAAAACCTACTTGGTTTACTATTTGAGACAAAGAATCCCATCAATCATACTATCAAATATTTGTAGTGAATAGGTAACACTTGTATTAAAAATGTGACAGATATCATATTCATAAATTAAGTCTTTCCACAAATTAATTCTTATGCCAAAAGGCTTTTCTTTTTAGGTAATTATATTCTACCTACAGTATTTTATTCCCCTTCTTAGAGGAGAAAAAGTTGTGCACTTGCAGCTGAGAAAGTCAATTGCATCTTGGGCTGAATAGGAAAAAAACATGAGCAATAGGTTGAGGGAGGTGATGCTGCTCCTCCACTCTGATTTTTTGAGACACATCTTGTGTCCATCTCTCGGACCCCCAGTACAAAAAGGACACATACCTGTTGAAGTGCATCCAGAGGAGGTCCATGAAAGTGATCACAAGGCTTGAACATCTCTCCAATGCAGATAGGCTGAGGTATTTTACTGGAGCAGGTTGTCCAGAGAAATTGTGGAAGCCCCATTCCTGCAAGTGCTCAAGGACAGGTTGGATGGGGGGCTTTGGCCTTGTCCAACTTTGTCTAGTGAAAGATGTCCCTGTCCATGGCAGGTGGGTTGTACTAGAGGATCTTTAAAGGTCCTCTCTATAAAAACCATTCCATGGTTCTGAGATTTTTCTACTTATAACTTGTCAGTGGTGTTTATTTTGTTGGTTTGGTTTGTTGGTGTTTTTTTTGTTTTTGTTGGGGTTTTTTTTGTTTGTTTTGCTTTAGTTTTTTGTTTGTTTGGTTTTTTGTTTGTTTGGGTTTTTCTGTCAAAAATACAAAAAGCAATAGTGAAAAGATACAAACCCCAAACTATGTAAAAAAACCTTATCACAGATTTGTGCTTTTGTTGACAGGAAATGGTTATAAATGAGAAAATGAAGAATAACCAATGAGTAGTGAACAATGTACTTCTTTATTTTCTAAATTAAAAATTGAAAAAGGACTTTGAATGCTTTTTCAAGAAGAACTTAATGTGAATGACTCTGTGATTATAATGAATTATATAAGGTAACAAAATGTATAGTCCAACAAAATAAAGACTGTGCCAACACGACTCACTGAATTCACAGAATCATAGTATACTTTGGGTTGGAAGGGACTTACCTTTAAAGACCAGCTAGTCACAAACCCCTTTTTTGGACAAGAACATATTTTGCTAGATCATGTTATTCAATGCCCATCCCATCTGATTTGGAATACTTACACTGATGGTGCGTAACATACTTTCCATCACAAAGAAGTTTATTATAATCTGGAAAATTCATTTTGTTGGGGCTGAAGTACAGAGTTCCCTGCAAATATGTTATATAAATGACAAATATTTTCATTTGGGAAAAAAAACCTTCACTGAGAATAAAATTAAAGATTAATATTTTGGCTAATGAACATAAAAATAAATAAATTGCAATTGAATTTTAAATACCCTTAACTCCTTCATGATTTGTGGAAAAAAAATTATTTCAGGTTCCACCTTTCTATAGCCAAGTCATAATTCATATGTAATTACAGACATGCTACAACTATAACTATATATTACTATAATGATCACTGTTCCAATGATGGAATGGCAGATTCTATCCATTAAGATTAGTAAGAAAGAATTTGCAAATTACAGTTTACAGAAAAAAAATTACTTTGCATCTCAGTTTTGATGTTTAAAATATTTTTTTCTTAAATTTATGTACATAATCTGTTTAGTCCTTTTATACTTATATAAGGAAAAAACCACATTCTAGCCTAATAAATACTCACCAGGTTTTCAACAGAACTAAACACCCCTAGACAAGTAATACAAAATGCTAAGTAAACAAAACTACATCAAGTATTAATTTTTGTGATTTGAAAAAAAAAATTGTGTTATTGTATAAATGAACAAAATTCTATTGGATATCTAATTATTTGACTAATGTTTTCTGTTTCAAGTGAATGTGCTTATGTGTGCTGCTCCCTTTAAGTGTGTTATGAGCCATGATGTTTCATCCTGGGGCTGAAAGCTGTCTTTGAAGCATCTGAAATGAGTCTACAGACAATCCGTTAAAACCACTGAAATAACCAAAATAACAGCTTGAAGCTAGACTGCAAGAGCAGCAATGTATTTTTCATTCTTTTTGTAGAGAACATTGTCAATATTGTTGTAATCTATAAATGACAACTTTGTACAATCAACTTTATCAGAGTTACTTCGGCTGTCAGAATAAGTTGCATATATCTTTAGACATGAAAGATACTATGCATTTGATTATTTTTATTAAAACTTTATTCAACCCTACTTTACCAGACTCAATTAGAGACTATATTTTTGAAGCTAAACACTTTGATTGCTACATATTTTGCAATGAAATCAATTTTTAATTCATTGATTTACATTTTGTGTGACATAATTATGTAGAAAGCATACATGACCTCATACCAAAATATTCTTGTTGTGGTTTAGGAATGGCACTTCCCAATATAGTGCTTCCTCCTGCTCTCCCATGACTTTCCCAATCTCGACACAGCTCACCTGATCCTCCTCACTTCCCCTCCCCTTCCCACTCTGGGAATGAAGCTGAGAATTGGAGGCACAGAAGTGAAAATTATGGGGTTGAGATAAGAAAAATTTACTGGAAACAGTAATGAGATAAGAAAACAAACAGTAACAGCAACAATGTTGATAGCAAAAATCTACAAAGAGAGGGTGATTTACGTGCAAAATTGCTCATCTTTCAGTGAGACCCTAAGAAAATGAACAATGGCTGCCCCACTCCACTTTTGTTTGACCCAAAGCCATGTATTTTTTCCCAGAAGCAAGAGTCAATTACTTATGTGTGTCTAAGTGGTGTAGCAGGATGCTAGCCATTTCCACTTGGATTATAGGGGCTTCTTCCTTATCCCTCTCTCGGCCTTCCAGCTCAGGGTCTGAGTACATGAGTAACTATTCTTATCCTGGAAGACTGAGGTAAAGAAGGCATTCCATGCCTGAGGCTTTGCATTGTCCCTTGTCGCTGTGTTTCCACCCTGTGTGTAGTAAAGGATGAAGACTCTGCGTAGCCATCCTTTTCGCTAATGTATTTATATAAACAGTTTTTATTGTCTTTTGCACCAGTAGACAGATTAAATTTTTTAATGAATTATTGTTTATTAAATGAAATATCAAGGTTTCAATATTTTTTTGCCAAAATAATGACATTCATTCATAGACCAAGCAACTATACTTGTTTCCTGAAAGTGATGGTAGGTGAAGTTGACATGTGCAAATTCTGGCCTTTTTTTTTCCGGAAGATCAAACTGACTCTGATGAGGATGTAGACCTGGGAAAAAGGTATCTTATTTCCTGTGGTTATAATTATTAGCTTATTTGTATTTCTTGTCTCTTCAATTCAGTAGTCATTGATATATAGATAAGACAAACTGACTTGTTTTTTTCACACTACATAGGAAATATTTATCAAAAAATGTAACCTGGATAATTCAGAATGTGCTTCCTTTAAGGTCTGTTTATCTGAACTGCATCAGCAAATGACAGGCCAGTAAGGCAATAAATTAACTGAGGTGGCTATAAACAGTAAATTGTAAACTCTTATGAATATGCACTTGCAGTTCCTACTATTTATAAATCTATTTTATTTTCATTTTAACACTATTTTGCTACATCTCTAGTCCTGAGTTACCTGCCTTCCTGAAACAAGAGTCGTCATAAGATTTCTACTGCTAGAAATTTTGCCATGCAATTGCCACCTGCCACTCCAGTATAATTAATCTGAAAGTTTTGCTGATCTCCTTTGTTTATTTCTTCTCTGTTTTTTCCATAAAAACCCAACATATTATTTAAACAGAGGCCAATGTCATTAACTGTGGAATTAAAAGGATTTGGAAGGTCCTACCAATAATTTAGGTATTGTGGACTGGTTAGCCATGCTAGTTCTTTCATCTGTTCTGTACTTTCTCCTTCTATTTGAGAAATTTAGGCATTATAGCTTCAGGAGATATCAGAGAAAATTATTACAGAATATTACCCAAATTATTACCATATGCCATTACTAATGGAAAAATATTTTGTCACCTAGATGACATGCAGAAAGTAAGGTTCTTCAAGTCTGATTTTACTCTAATGTAGATATTTGTTAAAGTGAATCATTACTTAGTGTTCATAATACTTGAAGATCCATTCATCTTAGAGAATTTTAATAAGATGAAAATCAGAGATAATAATAATAAAAAAGCAACCTTCAGTCTCTTCCCTAAAGAAACTGAATTTCAAGTATATATATTTATATGTGACAATATTGGTTTAATAAAAAAAATGTTTTACATTATAACAGATTTTAACTAGGAGACAAATTGAAATAGCAATGTGAAAAACAGTTGGTTTCCCACTTTCTTAATGGAAAGAAGAGATTGAGGAAGAAAATATCATGAACAGATTTCTTAAAAGTATGTGAGTGTAGGAAGTGTTGTATTCCCTTTTTTTAAAAACAAAAAGAAAATAATATACAGTGCTGCCCTTCTTCTGGAAATGTTCCTATTAGAGCTGAATTTTTAGTAGAGTTTTCAAGAAAACTTTATAAATTTTTGGAATGGTTGAGTGCAGAATTGAAACTGCAATAATTCCCACATCTGTCCTAGGCTCTTTATTATGTAGAAATTGGTGTTGGAAAATAATATTTAACTATGATTTTTTTGTGTGAAAAAAAACCAAAGTTTTGTTTTCCATTCATGCAAAAAGTTACTCTAAAGGCTTTTTCTATGTCTGTTGAACAAGTGACCTCAGGTCTTATGGGTTAAATCTCTTTAAGCTTTGTTGGCTACACATGTACTCATGAGTGTGAAGGAATTTCATTAGGAACTGTAACTCACCTGTCTGTAATTTTGTTAAATGTATTCTGAACATGATTCTACCTTTTTTTAAATCAGCAAGTTCCAATACAATACCCTTGCATAAATTGAAAATTTGCATGAACCAAGCACCATTCCCAATAGACATACTGCATCAAGCCATTCAGTTTTGGATGGAAAAAAATTAAAACAAAGTCTATTCTATAATAGGGGTCAAGTTTAATTTATAAACACAAATGTAGCTCCCTGAACTGTTTTATTAATTTTGCTGCATTTTGTAACTATTTTTGAGCCCTATGTTTCTGATTTTTTTGCAGTTTTGTTGAAGAAAGCATGGATGTCAAAATATGATATAATATTGCACTATTTTTTTCACTAATATTGTTGTGAATTAGGATTTCCCAGTGAAATAGAAAGTCAAGCAGAGAGAAGGCTTTATTCTATAGCTTCCTGCAATGACTATCAAACAGGGCAGTGTATACAATTTGGGTTATGGAACACAGTTACTGTTTTCCCACTCCATTAAGTTCAAAATGCTTTATCACTTTCCTAGTCGGGTACTTCACAGATTTCATTTGCTTCTAAAGTTACCAAAGCAGATTCTAAATTATTTTTTTCCATTTTTCTCCTCCAGTCCCTATCCTTATCCCTTCCAGTATCTTCTAATGTCAGTATATTCTGAGATTTACTCTTTGTCTTACTGCAGGGTAGCAAAGATATGTGGGCTACAAATGTGAGAAAGAGGTAATATTTTGAAGGACTAATGACTTTTGAAGACAGATGGGAATGGGAGTATTTAATAGAAAAATTATGGGTAAAAGAAAAAAAGTGAAAAAAGAGACTTCCTGTAAATTGAAATCCTGACTTGATCAAAGTAAGAATTAGAACTTCCTCTGCCTTCATCTGGGCCAGAATTTCACTTACTTTGTCTATTTAATATTTTCTCAACTGTTCTTAACTACTATATATATGTAGGTATAGATATAACTGTAAACAGACCAGAGCAAACTACTCCCCCAACACCACAAGTAAAAACAAAAGAGAACAACCCCCCAAACAGCTGGTTCCTCCTGGAACAGTTATATTTATGGACAGAGTCAGTGTCACACCTTGGCTAGCTGCAGGGTGAGTTCTCAGTCTTTCTCCAGCAAGACAGAGATGAGTGGTGAGAACTCAGATGAATTCTCTCTCTCTCTCTGTGTCCTCTGTCCCAAACGAAGAAGGAAAGCTGGGAGTGGAGAGCTGCAGCGTGTCCTGGAAAGCAGCTGTGACTCCTCTCTCCCGGGTCGCTGCTGCGGTGGGGTGGGCAGCCGTGACACTGCCGGCAACAGTGAGGCCGGAGAGGTGGCTGGGGCCCCAATGCCAAAACCAGGAGAAACAGCAGTGGCAGGGAAAACAAGAACCAGCTCACTAAAAAGCAGCAGCAGTGAAAAGCAGGAGAGAGAGGTTTCTCTCCGACAGCCAGCACATGCAGCTCCAACCTTCCCCCAGAGCTCTGTGATGTCTCCAAGAACAAAAGAGACAGTGCAAACCCGTTCCTTGCCACACCTTACCCCAGTCTGCCCCTCACCCAAACGATCAAGCAGTTAACTACTTCTTTTATTAACTAATGGCATGGGAGTTAGTGGCAGGGAGGGAATTTACATTATCATTCCAAACTAAAACCGTAAGATAAAAAAAAAATAGCATCAGTTTTATTATAAGCAAAATGTTTATACATTTGTAATCCTAACACCTGGTGATGAAATGTATCATTTTGGAGCACCTGGCACTTGTCTATGTATTGTTTTGCTCTCTCCTCTTAATCATGAGGTATCATTGTCTTCATTTGGTATTGATTTCTCCATTATACTATTTAAATTTGTTTGTTTGTCTGTCTCAGGGCCCTTGATGCTTCTTTTCTGCTAGAGAAAAACTTTCCAGAGGAATGTCCTCATTAAGCATATACAATCTTGTGTGTATGATATTTAAAGGTTTTGGAAGTCATCCCACATACAATGAAGAAATTACCATACTTTAAGGTCATGGAAATCTTTCTGCTAGGGTCTCAAGGAACCCCTGCACCCAGTGAGCAATCCTGGATTGCTCCTGGGGTGCTTGGAGTGTGTGGAACTCTAGGGGTGTAGGCAGGCACAGAGAAGTCCCTTAGTACCCTCAGGATCAGGCACAAGGTACAACATGGCTGTTTGCACTTAGTTCAGTTTCAGAATATTCTTGTTATTTTATGAGAAAACAGGTGATGTAAATCAATGCAAGGCAAGTAAGAACCCAAAAAGCAGCACACTTGAGAAGCTGACCCAAAGACAGAAGATGAAAAGCTCTACACTGCAAAGTTATAAAGCTCCAAGAAAAATGCCATCAGAAGACAGAAAATCAGAAACATCAAGGGTCAGATGCTTCAAGGATCAGTGGTGGCCGACCTGCCCCCATCAGACTGAAAACCAGTTGGCTTGCAAAACCTGATCAGTTTATCTGCATCAGGTATGGTGAACATGTAATGTTTAACTTAGCAGACAATTAGTCCCAACTATTGTATATATTAATCGATAAATTATTGTTTTTTATGCCTGAACAGTACAAATTTCCAACTCAAAGCATTCTATGATTCTACGGTATCATGCTCCTGATGTCTAAGCCTGTATGGTAGAAGAAACTGAAACAAAAATGACCTGGAAAGCAAGATGCATTCTACATACAGAACTGATTGCACATCATGTATGAAACTTCAGTGGGATGTGACAGTGCCTTCTAGCTTGTCTCTGAAGTTAGATCCTGCATGTTCTTGTCAGAGTATACCTTACTGGAGGAGTCTGAGCTCTACTTTTGTAAACAGAATTACAGAGATAGGTAAATGTCAATAATTAATAAAATGCAGTGATAACCAAGTTCTTTTGAGAAAGAAAAAAAAAAAGATTTTTTTGACTGGAAAATGATGGAAATTCCTCTCCTTACAACCCCTGGTCTGCAAATGACTCATGTACCTATTAAGAATATCAGAAAAAATCATACAGTTTCATGTCCTATCACAATCACTGTGAGCACAATGAATAAATCATTAAAATTATACATAATTTTTGTCTTAGATAACTTTCATCAGAAGGATTTGTCACATTAGTCTGAGACACCAGAAGGTAGGGTCTCCTCCTTTTTGTAATCTACAGGAAATGAATATTATTTGATTACACCACAGACTTCTGTTGATAACACATTTCCCCTTGTAATTCAGCTATGTGTAGCCAAGTCTTTACTTTACACGTCTATTATCCATGGTGGGCAAACCATTTATGTTTGAAAGCAGTATCTCTCTTTTTATCATATCTAGAGGCAAAACGGATCACTTTTATATATAATATCTGCACTTTCAGAAGCACATTTAAACAATAAAATGGCTTTATCATACATAACAGTTTTTTGAGGATCTAGTGATTGATTTCTGAAGATAACCGTCTGGATTCTAAGACACAAAAAAGGTACAGGTCTCATGTTTAGTGCACTTGCAGAAATTTGAAAGCTGAAACTGTGATGTTTAAGAAAAAACAATAAGCCATCAATCCCTAGTCATTTTCTTTTTGGAGTGTATTTCATATTTATGGCTACAAAGCTGTTATTTCCTTAGATGATTTTCAATGATCACAGTTAAAAAAGGTTTCTGGCTGATAGTTACCAGGAAAATTAGCTGAAAATACAGTGGTTTCAAACTGCAAAAAAGATATGGGTATACTACAGTAAAAAATCATGGTTTTCTCCTTTTTTTTTCCTGGCTGTGTTTGTAAACTATTTTGAAACCTTTGGCCTGCCATTGCTACTGAAAAACAATTCATTTGGAATAAATATATTATCAGAAAAAAAAAATCAATTTAGAAAGTGAACAGAGACTGAAATGAAAGCATAAAAACAGCCACTGGTTTGTCTGCTATATTTAATTCTACAGAAGCTATGTTCACAGTGGAGTTCTATGCTGGCAAAGACTATAGTGAGAGCACAGATTTTATGTCCATAGTGCTATGACACACTTAACTAAGCAGGTTTTCATGTGATTAAAATAGCAAAAATTTTTAAAATGCTTATNGGAAAGCCTATCAGAAATCCATACAATAAGCTTAGGTCAGCTTTTGTTTTGGTCCTATTCCAGGACATAAGCTTTTATTCTACTGATTTTTCTTGATTAGTTTTGNAGGAAACTAGATAAGAAGACTAAGCCTTCACTAGATTAAGGGCTAACAATACCAGATGTGGGCTAATCTTGGTTTCTTCTGTGGCAAATAAAAGGTGATTTACAGCACCTAAACTTAGTCTTTTCCTTTGAATGTGCCTCAGAAAGAGCCTCTGTTGACTCTAAATTGGAGCTAGTACTAAGCTTTAAAATACCACCTCAAAATATATGTTTCATCAACATTTTGACTTATGTCCTCTTTGCAGAGGGGAGTTTTGAGAAAATCTACAGGAAAGCCTATCAGAAATCCATACAATAAGCTTAGGTCAGCTTTTGTTTTGGTCCTATTCCAGGA
>VWZD01012785.1:65753-84766 GCA_013396695.1 Sakesphorus luctuosus | reverse complement strand
TAAATTTATGCAGAAGAAAGAGCACTTAATCATTACTGGCAGTATGTTCTTTAATGAAGCAGCAGAGCAGGCTGGGATTTTTTTGTTTGCTTTTTTTGGTGAATCCTTTATTATTATTATTATTATCATTATTATTATCTGCTTGCTAAAGGCATCACTTCTGTTGGTGCTAGGAGGTTCTGAAGAACAAATGTCAGATCTCAGTGGGATGGTTCAATGAATGAAAGGGGCCATTAGCTGTCTCTGGTATGTAATACATGTCACCTCAGGGAGAAAGTTGATACCAGATCTCAGGGGGTTTTATGTACATATTTTAACCTTTGTTTTCCTCTCACAAAATTTTCCAAATTATATTTAGCATATCTGCATAAGTGTTATAAAATATTTTATTGATGTAGTTTACAATTAACAGCAATTTTCTTTCCTAGATGAAAAATTAGTTGTTGGAATAAGCATTATACATCCAAAAAAACTTTAACATGATCAGCTTCACATAATTTGTTTGTTATATGCTTGTTTAGTGCAAATCTACCAGCCAAGAGTAAAAACAGAGAGATTAACTGATAAGTATTATCTGGGATTATAATTTTTCTTTTCTCCCTTTTTGAATATGGCACCACAGTGTTATAAAACTTTCCATGAGAAGACATTTTGCCTTACCTTTAGTGAATGTGTACATGAATACGTGCATGTGTGTCTGCATTAATGAGTGATATGAGAGAACAGAGAGCTAAATTTCAAAAAGTATAAATCACAAAAATTCCATTGTGGTCAATGACAATTTACTGAGGCATATACCTGAGACTTTATCAGCAGAAAATTTCTAAATCCTTCAACATGTCTCTATCCCCACATTCCTGATCACACTAGATATAATTAAGGCATGGCCAATATATTAATGCATCCCTAAAGATATTATTATTGGTTTTAATAATTTTCTTGGTGAGAACCATGGATTAATCACTACTTATCTTAAAGTATTAAAAAAAGCTTTACTGAAAAGTAGACCAAAATTATTCATTAGATTAGTGTTTTATGAATAGGGGGGAAAACATTAACAATTACAATTAACTTATTAGAATACAGTGGAAATACTTTATAAGCTAAATTTGATTATCAAAACGTCTCAGAATTTATAACTTTATTTTATTTAAAGTACCATAAAGGCACTCAATGGGAATCATGTGTTTTGATGAAACTCCCAGGAGTTTGCTTTTCTTAGATTAATTATAGACAAATAAAAGAGTTTAAGGAACATTATAAGTAACATTAAAGGCCATTACTAGTGTAAAAATATTTTTGTTTTGAAACAGAGCAGAATGGGATATTTTTATTGCATGTTAAATCCCATCTCTCATTTTTTAATATTGATAAATTTTATGTAAAGCTACAGAAATTTTCATTCTACAAACAGAATGGAAAAGATATGTACAGAAATATCCCCTGAGGAAAGAAACATTGCCAAGTTCAGATAAAACAAAACATTTTCTTTACTGAAAATAACATAAGTTGCTCTTTTTTAGGGGTAAGTACCAGATTCAAAGGTGTTTCATTGCATAGTAACATGACAGCATGTAGCTTTTGGATATAGCAAAATATATAAGAATTCAGGAACTCTCATGAAGAAAATACATTTATTTGCATTGCTGATAACTTTAGTGGTTCAGAAAATACTAGCAATATAATGAGCTCCATGCTGTACAAAGACAGAGGCTGTGAAGGAACGGAAACTCAGTATTTTGGGGAAATTCAAAGTTGTTGAAAAATTAGACCTCCTCTGCATATAATAAATCCTGAATCCACTGCAGAACCGTACATTTTATATTTTTCCCATGCTTTCTGTTCACATTAAATGTACTGCAATTAGAAAGAAAAGAAAATTTAAGGAACTGCATGTTAAAATAGTCAATTTCCAAAAACCATATGAGAAATTAATTGGTAAAAATTCCTGAATTTAAAACACAATGATTAACACTGTTTTTTCATGAAATTCAGTGACATGTTGACAGAGACAATAATATATAATGGCCAATCTTCGCAAACGAAGATTTGGGATGGGCTCACCCCACGTGTGCCCTCTGAGCCTGTGCAGTGGATTTTTTAGGTGAGGCTCAGCGTGCGCAGAACTGGCCCCACCGTTTAAGTCCTCAGCGTGCACAGAACTGGCCCCACCGTTTAAGTCCTAAGGTTCATTTGCCACGGCCAAGCAAGCTTGTACAGTGACAGTGAAGTCTCCTTAGGACTATCTACAGCACCCGGTACTAACCGGGGCTGACCCTGCTTTGCATGCGAGATCTGACGGAATAGGATGGCAGATAGGCATTTAACTGCTGGGGCAGTCCGTTCTGAGAGACTCGAACTCGCGACCTTGGGAGCCGCACACCGGAGTGCTCTCCACTGCGCCATGGGACCGCCCTCCACAGAGTCAATATAGGCTTTGTAATCCGCTCTCCTCAAGTGCCACCTGGCACATGGGAGGCCTCAAGGCAGACTGAGCTCTGAATGGAGGCCACCAGGGCGCCGATTAAGTTGCTGCAGTCTCAGGAGGCACTGGTACCTCTCCCAGGGGCTGGGGGTGGTGGTGTGATGCTGGTATGGGTTGCATCCTGATGGAGGCCTGGAGATCTCCAGGAAGGTTCCTGCTGGTGAAGCTGTGTTCAGTATATGAACTGTGAACTCATATACTGTGGAAAGAGAGATGAGAGCACACAGAAAATGTCTTCTTTCTCCAGTCAAGTAAGGCATCTGTTTGATAGTGGAATTTAGGATTTGATTTTAGAAAGTATTTAGTCCTGCACTGGTATGGTACAAGATACCTTTAGCTAATTGCTTTTGGAAAGCAAGTGTCAACATTCTAATGGTTATTGCAGCATATACTTTTGGCCACCTTGAGGGAGACAAATGAGTTCTTGCCTTATATGTTTAGAAGCTCCTAAAGTGCTGTAAAGTTGTAAAGCCCCAAAATCAGGAGTGATGCATTGTCCAAATGAAAAGGAACATGTCCTCATCACTCCCACAGAAACAATATGCTTGTGTGTGTTTTAATAGGATTTTTGAGCTGTTGACTTCAATTCCCCCCCGCCTCCCCCCCTTTGGTTACTTGTTATTCCTCATTGTAATTTGAAATAATAAAGACCTTTCTTTTTTAAAAAAATACAATTTACATGTCACAGAAAATGAAGAAAAGTGGTACATAATTACCCAAACATAATTGGAGAATACAATAGACATATTGGTTGCAGCTGGATGATAATAAGATAGCTAAGACAAAGTAAAGGCTATTAGCAAAGTTTAAATTATTAAGTGTTGTATGCAAAATTATTACATGACAAAAGAATCACAAACTAAGGAATTAACACAAAAAAACCCTTCTAAATAGAGTAAGTAACCAAGATGCTGCTGCGTTTTGTACTATCAGAGTCTTTTTGTGACAAGGCTTTCTTAAATTTGACCTGATCCAGTGTGAAAGACCATTAGCCAGGTTAAGAGAGAGGCTCAGGGAGTCCAAGAGTCTTTCTGAGGTCAGGGAAAAGCGGCCTGGCTAAAGGACATTCTAACATAGAACCAGCTCAGTTAGCCCATCTCATGCTCATCTGGAAAAGGAATAAGTAGAAAACACAGTTGAAAGACAAGACAGCAACGACTGACAACTTCTGTGTGAATTTCGTACCAGGTGGGTCCAATTACACCACTACCTGACCTGACCTGGTAAGGCTGAAAGGTACAGTGCTTCCCAGCTTGGATTTCCATGTGGCCTTACTAGAATGAGTATGACTTACTAGTCTTACCATATGTTAGTGTCTTGGGTTGAGCTGGCAAAATGCCAACTGCCCAAGTACAGAGAAAAAGGGTCCTCCTCCCCCCAGCTAGCCAAAGGGAGAAAGAAGAGAGAAAGGGAAAAAACTCAAACTAGGTTTATGCTGAAACTAACTACATGTATTTATACAGAAAAGAGAAAATTGAAAGAAAACTACAATATAACACACACTTACACAAGTTATATATAACTTCCCACTCCCCAATAAGCACAGATTTTACCATTCTAACTACCAATCATTCTAAAGAAGTCAATTCTTTAAAGACAGACTTAAGCAAAGAGAAAAACTAAGAACAAACATTTTACTTCCCTAAGATAACATGATGGTGAGCCAGTGCTGTGGGCTTGGTCCTCCCTGTCCCTCCTGAGACGGCAGTGTGTCTTGCTGAGACGACAGCTGTGAAGCAACTCCTCGAGCCAATTCCACACACTGGATTTTACTTCTTTTGAGATGATGTAGTATGGTATGGAATACAATATTATTGGCTAAAAGAAGTCAGCTATTAGCTAGCCCAGCCCAGCTCAAGTCAGCTGACAATTCTAGGCCTAATCTGAGTTTTAAAGCCTAAATTTAGGCCCACCTGGCTAAACCATAACATTTAGTCTGAGTGTTAAGTACCTCTGTGCTCCATTGTAGAAGGAAAACCTGTTCCTAGATACATGTAGTTCTCAAGATCACTGATGACCATTTCATACTATTTACCCTATTTGTTGATACAATACCAGGTTGTTAGAAGAGCTTACTTGACAATCCTCAAATAAATTATAGGGCTTAGTATAAAGAGAACATAGTCTTGTGAGCCTGTAATAAAGCATGAAGCTGACGTGGTGGTCTCACACCGCACTGTGAATAATTTCCAGGAACAATACCTTTTACTAATTATTATGAGATAACACAATTCTCAAGTGCTACTGAAAGCCCCACATTTTCAATAAAACACTATGATTAAAAAAATTAGAATGTTTCCTTTTTATCGGTGAGATTATTTTCAATATCTTATTATTTCTCCTATTTAGAATATTTTAAACAGCTGTATGATACAATTTGAATAAGCTGAAACATAACTTGAGGCCAAATATCATTAAAAGGGATTATAAAAGAAAATATCTTTCCAATATTTAAAAGGTGAAGGCTAATACTCAAAATATTTTGAAAAAAAAGATATGTGCTTAATGTAGCAGTGTCGACCTGCTAGAAGGCAGGAGGGCTCTGCAGAGGGATTTGGACAGACTTGAGAGATGAGCTGATTCCAGTGGGATGAAGTTCAATATGGCCAAGTGCGGGGTCCTGCACTTTGGCCACAACAACCCCATGCAGCGCTACAGGCTGGGCGCAGAGTGGCTGGAAAGCATCCAGGCATAAAGGGACCTGGGGGTACTAATTGACAGGAAGCTCAACAGGAGCCAACAATGTGCCCAGGTGGCCAAGAAGGCCAATGGAATCCTGGCCTGTATCAAAAATAGCATGGCTAGAAGGACCAGGGAAGTGATCCTTCTCCTCTACTCTGTGTTGGTGAGGCCACACCTTAACTACTGTGTTCACTTTTGGGCTNCACTGAGTGCCATGATCTAGTAAGCGGATTGGAGTTGGACCAAGGGTTGGACTTGATGATCTCAGAGGTCTTTTCCAACCCAATTGATTTTATGATTCTATGTTTCCTTACATGAGATCTACATTTGTCTGTTTCAGAGTTTAGAGAAAATAGAATAGATTTTGCAAAACTGATTATGAGGGATTTATGCATAGCAGAATATTGACAATCATATTTGAAATTATTATGCATTTAATTTTGGTTTGTTTTTTTTCCTCAATAATAGAGTGTTTGCAATTTTCTTTATCAACAAAGCAATATTAAGGGCAATATTCTTTTGTGATGAGCTATGGTTGAACTTTCAGTGTCCTTGATCCTTTTGTTCTGATCTTGACTCCTGTTCAGAGTAAATTATGGTATGGTCTGTCTGACTGCTTTGCAAATGCTAAATCTGTTGATTTTGAGTTACTGTGTAGATAGAGTGAAGTTAACATTCTTACTTCATTCATTGGAAAACATAAACCTTGAAGTCTAACAAAAGTTAGAGACTAAAGTTTTCATGTCTCAGGGATTGTAGACCCTACAGTTTTTCTATTATATGAGTGAAGAATGAAAACGAAAAATCCCACGTTTCTGAGACTAGAATTTGTTCTGTGAATTCAATGTGAATAATGATTAAAAAATAGCAAATACAATAAAATAGAGAACATGCAGGTTACTAGATGTGATACATACATGTAATTTCCTGGGTAATTTGGGAAGTTATTTTGAGAAGCAGGTATGAAGAAGGATGAACCCTACTCAGGGATTTAAATGGAATTACACTTTCTGAGCACAATTAGGATTCTACTTGTATTTTGCTGAATCTCAATGCAGCAAACATTGAACACTTTTAAGTTGATTTGAATGTCTTAGAAATATTTGGTATGCAATTGTGTGGGTTATGCTGTCCAGTAATAACTAATGAACATGCAGAAAGTATTTCTATTTTAACTTTATAACTTGCTTTGAATTATTGTTATGTATTTCAACTGCACGCTTTCGTGTATACTTAACATATCATTGTTTGGAAGATGCTTGAACTCAAAGTGACAGGAACAGAGAGTATCAAGTTATCTTTAGCGCATGAACAGACTACATCTACCTTTATCAGTTAAAAAAAATCATTATTTTAATGTATCTAATTTAGTCTTGTTCTGTGGGGACTTAGGGGTACTAGAACAGAAAGGGTGCTTACGGTGAACTTTGCTTAAAATCTGTGCTATAAGTATTTTACCCTGTTAATTTTGAAGGAGGATAAAATTTTTTCCCTGCTCAACTTAGTGATACTATAAAAAAACATCTACCAAATCTACAGGTGAGAAATAGATTAAGTCCTTCTGGTACCTGAGTTGTCTTCCTTGTTTTAGTCCCAGGAGTAATTATCAGAATGTATTTATATGACTAAGACCTAATACAAACCTAGTGCTCTTGTCTCCTACTTATCTGCCCTTAGTATTTTAATTAGATATTTATGAATATACTCATGGTCATTGTGTAAAAATAATAATTGAAAAAATATATATATCTATACACACCATATTCCAGAAAATATGCCCCTCTGTGTGTGTAGGGTCCTATATATTCCTATAGATACATATTATTATCCTGATATATTATTGTAGCACATAAGTTATTTGAAATTATTTTAAAAATTATACTAATGAGCAATATTTTTAATTGCTCCAGAAATTAATATTTAGTAAAGGAGTGCAAGAATCCTGAGATATGCTATAAGAATTAAGAGTGCTTTCAAGTTCATTTCTGAGGCTGTACGATTTGTTTCGTTATTGATAGTGTTCCTCTGGTTGTTTAAAATATATAGATAAAGTTTGGATCATAGAATGGCCTGGGTTGGAAGAGACCTCAAAGACCATCTAGTTCTAACCCCCCTGCCATGTACAGGGACACCTTTCACTAGACCAGGTTTCTCAGAGCTTCATCCAGACTCCTTGAGCACTTTCAGGGATTGAGCATCCACAACTTCTCTGGGTAACCTGTTCCAGTGCCTCAACACTCTCACAGTAAAGAATTTCTTCCTTATATCTAATCTAAACCTACTTTCTTTCAGTATGAAGGCATTCCTCCTTCTTCTGTCATTACATTTCATTGTAAAAAGTACCCATACATCTTTTTTCTAGGCTTCTTTCAGGTACTGAAAAACACAATTAGGTCGCTCCAGAACCTTCTCTTTTCCAGGGTAGACAAACACAATCCTCTCAGCCTTTCCCTGTGAGAGAGGTACTCCATCCTTCTAATTGTCTTAGTAGTTCTCCTCTGGACTTGCTCCAACAGGTCTATGTCCTTCTTGTGTTGGGGATCCCAGAGCCAGATGCAGGACTCCAGGTGGGGGCTCATCAAAATGTAGTAGAAGGGCAGAATCATCTCCATCTCTCAACCTGATGGTCATGCTGCCTTTGATGTAGCCCAGGATACAGATGGCTTTTTGGATTGTGAGTGCACATTGCTCCCTCTCATCCATCAGCACTCCCAAGTCCTTCTCCACAGAGTTGCTCTTGACCTGTTCATACCCCAGCCCATGCTGGCACTGGGGGATGCCCCAACCCAGGTGCAGTACCTTGTACTTATTCCTGCTAAACTTTATGAGCTTCCCATGGGTCCTCCTCTTGAGCTTGTCCAGGTCCCTCTGGATGATATCCTGCCCTTCAGGTGTGGTAACCACATCACTCAGTCATCTGCAAATTTGCTGAGTGTGCAGTTGATACCCTCATCTGTGTCTTTAAGGATGATATTACATAACACTGGTCCAAGTACAGATCCTTGAGGGACACTGTTGAGGGGTTTCTTTCAGAAAATGTGCCTGTGAGCAATCCAGCCCACACCAACTCCGTGAGACTGGAACAGATATCAGCTAACAGCCAACAAGGACACACACCTGCTGTTGTCCATTGGGTGAGAAACACTCCCTAGGAGATTTCAACAACTCCCCAGAAGTTTTCTCATGAGAATGCTTGACTTTCACACAGGACTCCGGAAGCGCACCTGAAAACATTGACAATAATATAAACATTGGACATGTGAGATATGGTTTTTAACCAATTAAAGGTTCTGGCCTGATGATGCAAGACTCAATTCAGCCAGTAAGATGTAGCTTTAACCCTATATAAACCGTGTGTTGTGTGTAATAAGGTGTCTTCACTGTAAACCTCATAGGCTTGTCGGGTGAAGTCCTTTCTCTCCGCGGAAGATTGTTTACATGAGGACACCACTCATGTCCACATTTCCACTGATGTCCACAGGGACTCTGAGCCATTGACCACTACCCTCTGGATGCAACTGCCTAATCACTTTCTTATCCATCTAGAGTCCACTCATCAAATCCAACTCTCTCCAATTTAGAGAGAACATAGGATGTGTATAATAAGAAAATATTTTGATAGCAGTCAATGAAATAGATAAAACCACAATGAAATAATAAAAATAAAATGTGAGGAGACAGAGATCAAAGATAAACTTATAAGGGACATAGCTTACTGCAGTGCTGTGGAGTATGCCTGTGTTAGCAGGTAGCATAGGTAATTAATTAGCTGTGGATATGCAGAAAGAAAGAAGCAGTGCTGAGCTGTGTTTTGCTTTTTGGTTTTTTTATTATTATTATTTTTATTTTTTTTTTTTTTACTTCAGAGTACTTCTGGTCTGATGGTCAAAATTTCCATTAGTGATTGATTCCAGCATATTAGGCAAGCTCAAAGCTGCAGTATGCTTTGCAGAAGACTTGCTGTTGAAAAAAGTCCAGCTCATGTGCTCTAGGATCATGCTGTGATGAGTATCAAAACCCAGCAGGGTACACCTACTTAATACCTTCCTTTGGATCAGGTGTGCAATTTGGAAACAGATTCCCAAGCTTTTTCCCGTCACTGCCTTTTGCTTCTTTTTCACAGGGAAATCTTAGAAAGACGAAGAGGATCTTCTAGTGAAACTAAATTGAAAGGTGCACAGTAGACTGCAACTGGAGACCAGATTATTTCAAGGCTACGTTGTATTGTGTTGGGTCCTCAGCACCCTGTTTCCTTTCACAGAACGGCTCCTATTCCACTATGCTCCTTGCTAACCGTGGATGTTCAGAAGACTCGCCTGTTGCATGCACTCCTGACACAGGTTGAACTGCTAATGTCGATGCATCCACAGAAGATAAAGACTGTTAGGTTTGAATTGCAATAAATAAGAAGAAATTATTATTAACTAAAAGAATTCTAAAAAAGAGGACAGAACAGCTTTTGTTACCAATATTATCTTTGAATTTATAGGACAAAAAAAGCATTTCTTCTGTTTGTCATCACGTTTTTAATGTTGCTGACAATATTAGTTGCATCCTAAAGATGAACTAGTTTGTAATTAGTTCAAGAACAGAATTTGACCTCAGGCTGTAGTAGAGAGTTGTGAATGTGGGCAATATGTCAGCAGCATGCATAAAAATAAGAAAGGAAATAAAATACAGAAGTTTCAAGTAACAGTGATTGAGTTATACACATGTCAATGAAAATTGATGAACAAGAGTTTTCTAAACAGTGGCAAAAATGAATTCAAAATAAAAAATGTGGAAAAGAAATTGACTAAATAGTTACTAATGAGAAAATTTGATGTAATAATTATTGTTCAGAAGAAAGAATACAAGACAAAACCAAAGTAGCTTTGCATGGAGTCCAGAACTTGATCCAAAGCTTTTGAAGTCAGCAGGAATCCACTGGCTTCCACACACTCTTTGGCAGTCTTGCACTGTACTCTCAGTGGGAGAAATCTAGCACATCTGTCAGTTGCTCTATAACTCAGTCTCAGTCTTACAATACTGCTTCATCAGTTCATTCCTTTACCCATCTTCCTAAATTAATCTCATGACAATTCATTTTATAGACTCTCAGACCTTTCTAATCAGGATGGTACTTGTAATCTAAATGGTGCTTTGAGTAAGAGTCTGTTGTATTTGTTTTTCTTCCCCAGAGAAGAGAACATTTGTCAGAATCAGTAATAACAAAGAGTAACTTACTGGGGAAAGTAATTTCTATAATATCATAGGTGTATCAATGAATTAATGAACATTTTTAACTAACTCTTTTGGCTATAGACTGTTACATTCCTGTCTGACTTACTTTTTGCTTCAAATCCTGTCTCGTAAATTAAATATTTACCTCCTGACTCGCATTTTTGCCCTTAACTAAATCATCCTCTCCTTATTTTTTTCCAGTAATGTCAGGTCCTCAAGGAATACTCAAACTAAAGGCAGAAATAGTATCTTCAGGTTGTCAGAGAAAGAGCTGGAACTGTTCAGCAGGAGTGGTAGAAGAGACAGGAGTGTCGCCATGCTGTGAGATCCACAGCTGAAAGTTCAAAGCTCTGTCTCCAGGAATACCCTGACATCCCTTAGCTCTCCAGCAGTCCTAACAGGTATAGCTTGTGGTCCCATAGGATCTGGGTAAAGCTGGGCTGGGCGTCCATTCACGTCCTTGCTCTTGGTTGTATGGCAACTACACACCAAAACAGTAATGAAGGCAACATCTACATAATTATAATAATCTGATAATTTTAGAGCAATAAAGACTTTGCTAAAGTGGAAAACACCAGACTGATGCTGGTCCAGTGGTGAAACTACAAAGCTGAGAAGTGTCAGAAATTTAAACCAAAACAAAAAAAACCCAACCCACATAAAACCCCAAAGCATAAGAAAGACAATTGAAGCAAAACAAACAAACGAAAATAACAAAACAAACCCCAAACCCTTAGCCATAACTTCATTTAATAGTATTTAAAATATTTAAGGTATAGGAAGCTTTTCACAGTAACTCCTTTGTCCTCAGTCTGTAAAGTGAAATGTTTTTGTAATGAATGCTTATAGAAGAAGTAGATATCAGAATAAAAGATGGGTTTTGGGTGGAAATAAGATTGATTTAATTTGAAAAATAAGATGCATTATTTTTGGTATGGAATTTCAAATGTGAAAGATCAGAACTGCATTACAGTGATGCTTCTCCTTGATGGTACTGGTCGTGTCTATTCTGACTGACTATTAGGACTAAATCATTAATAAAAATCTTAATACAATTTCCCCCCTAAGTTTCTTGTATATCTCCTGATCTGTAACTAGTTCTGTTCACAAAAGAAAGCAAAACAAGTGACCAAAACCACTGTATGGTTCTGAGTTCTTACACAGAGTACTTTGAACACATGCAAAATAAGATGTGTAAATCAACAGCTGCTAAGTGAATCACTCATTTCAAATAACTGGTACTGAGGGGCAATCACCATAACACAAAATTTTATGTGAAGGGAGAAACAAGCAGGATAGCAAAAACACAACTGTCATGCTGATTTACTTGTTAAAAATTAATTAGATACACAGATTTCAAATTTGATAGGTAAAGATATGAGTGAGACGCAAGCAATCAGAATGAGAGAACAAATGAAGTTGTAAGAACATGGCTAGCGGCAGTTAAAAAATCTGTATGTATATCAAAGAAGAGCAGTCAATGTAAACTAATAAACATGTAACAGATAAGTAGGTACTATAAATTAGAAAAAGAAAAATATTTTTAGACTTTCATATCCCAAAGAAGACTTTAACATCACTGTTTATCTTATGATGAATGTAATTTCTGATACTTTACTCTTTTCTTCTTTTTTACATTGCCCTGGTTCACAATTTTGGGAAATTACACTAAACTTAAAAGTACTACTTACTTGTATAAAGTGAATAAACTTTTTTTATAATATATTTCNTGAGAAAAAAACCCACATACGTAGTTGTAGAACTGCTTCTCTTAATTGTCTTAGATGTCTTCGTAAACCATAGTACGTAGGGGAAGAACTATTCAATTGAGAAGTTTATAAGTTAAATGGAAACAGTAAGTTGTTTTCCCTGTCAGATCCATAAATGAGAAAATGAGACAGAAGAGAAATGCAGTTAGATCCTGACAACCTCTATTTCTCTTTCCTCCTAGCTGATCCCAAGACAGTTCCCTAAATTATAGCTGCACAGGTGATATCTAAAGTAAAACAAGCACAGAAACACAAAAATTACTGATAGTTCCTCTCAATCTTTGTTACTGCTTCCTTCTAAAAAAAGACATGTCAGAAAAAGAACAGAATTCCAGCGTTTCAGAAATAAAACTAGGTGCACTTCAGGGCATACTTTCTTGAAGTCCATTACTCTCAGTGAAAAGGTGAAAAAAACCAGACCTCTGGAAATCCTCCTATGAAGGGAGTCGGTTTTAAATAAGTCTTCAGCTGAAAATAGATAAAAATTAACTAGTATGGTAGTGTGTAAATTTGAACAGCTAAATGAGTAATAAAAAACCCCAATAAGTGGAGACATTCTGCCAAATAAATATATCAGATATATTGCAGTCTGTTATGGGTTAGACAGTCATCTGACTTGTTTGGTCAGTTACAAGTTAATTGTAGGAATGGGACATGTTATCAAATAAAATTAGTACTGGTCTGCTAGGCATGTCCTAATCAAAACAAAAGGACTCAATTAGTTGCTGTTGTGAGTTCCTACCAACATTTTAAATCTATTTTTTACATTTATGGGATGGAAATCAGAATTCTGACTAGATTCATCCTTTAGAAAATTATCAAATAATAAGACATATTTACATATAAATGTTTTAAAGCCTCAAAATTTTAGTTGTGGTTTTACTCCACTGACTAATGATGATAATTGATTTTAACAAGACTTCTCACTAATGAGGCATTTTCAGGATGCAGAAAAGAACTGATTCCTTGACCAAGCTCTGAAATACAAAAAAACTTGAAGAAAGGTATTGCCTATAATGTTTGAATCTGATGATTCAGAAACATTTACTCTATATTTACTAGATTTGAATTTACTTCCAGTTGAATATATTTATTAGATTTGAATTTACTTCCACTTGAATTCCCCAGCCATTGTCCCTTGACTGGAGATTTTGGACATCTCCAATGAGGATTTTTTTTTTTTTTTATTTCTGTCTGCAGTTGCTGCTGCAGGTTTTGGGTGTTTATTCCCTTTTTTTGCCCATTTGTTGTAACACGCAGCAAGAAATGGAAGCTAACTATACATGAAAAATGGATATACAAGAGAATACAAGCAGACTTACAGGTTGGGGAGTAGAAGGACTGTTTCTATCGATACTTATGGCCTTAGTAGTAAGGCTGCTTAAATCAGCCTTGCATGTAAATATAGCTTCACATGTGTCTTGCATCTGGTAAACTAGGTGGGGACCATCAAAAAGCATCAGAGGATTGCATACACATGTGCACATAGAAATAATATGAAAAAATTCTGTTTATTCTATTATTGAAAGTAAATAAAATACATATGAAGGGGACCATAATTTTTTCTCTAATGTCAAAGAACACACCTAGAGGACCTTTTTAAAAGACTCAACCTACTACATGTGCTTGTATCTTTCAGCGACCCAGGGCTTCCATGTGTGCTTAAGATGGTATGCCCTTGCAATAGAGATAATAATTTCCTTCTACTTGAGTGAAGTACATTAAAGCTCTTAGCACATTTGAACTTAAAGTGTGAGTCTACATTTTTGCTGAACAGAGGAACAGAGAGTTTAAAAGGAAGCAATGACCAGAAAAGTGCATGTTGAACTGTCTGAATAATTTCTTTTTCTTTTATCTCAACCACACAGTTATCACCACCACAGCCCTCTACCAAAAAAACCCCCAACAAAACAACCAACACAGAAAACCGACATATCAACCTAGTATATCAACACAAAGTTCCATTTAGCTATAGAATTTACAGTGCACTGTGTTATATTTCAAATGAATAAATGAAGGACAACTCACTTCAGTTTTTCATTTAAGACATGAAACTGCAGTCCATGCTGGTACTTAACACTGAAGGAGTATCACTGAATTAATAGAATTGCCTGAATGAATTCTATTCACAGCATGAATAAGGGTTGTAGAATTATTTTAATCTTGTTAGAATGACGAAGTGATTCAGTCATGTAATTGAAAAAGATTTCATATATAGAAATCCTCCAGTCTTTCAAACATAAACTTTTGTATCTTATCCCCTCTCTCATATTCCATTCTTCAAATCAGTAAGTAGTATATGCAAAGGCTTAAAAGAATCATGACACTCTCATATATTACATAAATGGCTGTCTAGGTTTGAGACAATTTGGAGGGGCAGAGACTTTGTACAGAAGCCTCTTATCATGGATTCAATACCCTTGTTTTCCCCAACACAGAGAGGCCAAATATACCCAGATGTGAGTGAAAACAGTTTATCAAGAAGAATGCTGATAACAATGCTGATAAAGATGGATTAAACAAACCAATGAGGAGAAACTTCCCAAGCCTGCCACCAAACTGAATTAAGATGGCAGCCTGGCCTACGCTGTCCTGAAAAATACACATGGCCACAGGACAAAGACAAGATGGCCACCCTTCCACATGGTTTGCCTCCCCCACATCCTCCAGCCCCACCCATCAGGAACAGTTAGAAAGTCAGCACTGGCAGGAAATGGCAGATAGCTGGAATTTGATACTTGCCTGATGCTGAAGTGAGACTGCAGTGCGGATACACTCAGTTGGAACAGGGCTGTGGACCTCACAGGTAACTGGAAGGACCAGTAAGACACCCATTGGATCCAGCAATGACACTTGGTTGCTACAGTTCTGATGATCATTGGTCAGAGTGGTGGTCGCAGATTGGATCCATCAATGTGATGATGGAAGCCCTGGGTGCAGAGGGAAGCTCCAAAATGCTTGGGTTCAGGTGGGAATGCCTCCAGCACCTCCCCTGGCATAGGGAGTTTTACACTGGATGCTGTAATACTGTAAGTCACCAGATACTTTTTGAGGTTTTGACCCTTTCTAAGATGTTGCAGCCACCTTTTTGGTTTTGTCAGTGCAGTGAGTCTCTTATAGCCCATTATGGATCGCCAACAACAGATGAGTACCTTCAGGCAAGGTGTGAATGTTCCAGGACTTATCACAGCTGAGTCATCTGTGTAAGGAGAAAGAAACACTACACCATCTTGCTGGGTTTGTCTCTTCCCTTACCTTGCTAACACCCAGCTTGTAGCCTGAGGTGTTGGATGTGCACCCCTTCAGCCTCTGGCCTGGGTGACCTCTCTGCACATTGCAAAGCACTCTGCAAAGCACTCTGCTGATTGAGCCAAAAGCACCAATAATCCACTCTCTTACAGCACCTGGGTGATCACTGCAGGTAGTCAAATGTTTGAGCCCTTGATCACTTTAAAGAAGGGAGAGCACCAAAAAGCAAAAAAAGATGGATACCAGAGTTTTTGTGTAACCTAGTAAAACAGCATTTTGAATAGTTACTTGATGCACTAAATCTTTTGTCAATGACTTCTAATTATTATTATAATTAAATATAGCATTTTTATCTCTGGTAGATTTAAAGTTTTGGTAGTAAGATTTTGCAACTTCTCATCCTTGTGTTAATTCATTCTCCTAACTGAAAGGCCAGAAGTAACTTAATGGCTCTTTTTCAAAATCTAATAAGATATATTCTGAAGTTAATTTAATTTACTTGGTTCATAAGCAACGTATCATTGTAGTTAAGCATTTTCATCAATGTACACTTAATGACTGAATGGATCACCATAGGACATTTTATTAACTTGACTATTGACTCCAACTCTAATCTAGTTCCCTTGCCAATTTCATCTGTTATACATAAAATATGTTTGAAGTGATTTTAAAGAGAATTTTAAAGAGAATGTCTGGTTTGATTAAAAAAAGCAAACCCCAAAGGTGGAATTTAGATTGCTTTTTCTCCTTTATTTGTTGTATCTTACCTTTTTTTACATATTTTATAAGATTCATATAGTAGTCAGATCTTTTATTGTTTGAAGTAGCCACAACGAAGAGAAAATTTTGGTAAAGACATTTTATTCAACTGTGATGAACATTCTCTCTGATTATATTTTCATTCTTTCTATTTTTACAATTAGAAAATTAAAATTCATAATTATTGTTCATAATTCATAAATATTGTTCATTTCTATTCTCATGAGGAACTTCAAGAGGAAGATAAACACCTACAAGTGCTAATACCTTGTATAGATTTTACATGCCCAAAAAATTTGCTGTTGCACAGACCCTTCAGAGGAAATGGAAATAAATTTATGCATACATTAGAATCACAGAATGTTCTGAGTTGGATGGGACCCACAAGGATCATTAAATCCAGCTCTTCACTGAATGTCCCATACAGAGATCAAACCCATGACCTTAGTGTTATTGGCACAATGCTCTAAGCAGTCAAGCTGATCTCAGGGTCCTTAATTTAGATATACATTTAACATACAAAGGACATCTATATGATCTTTGATAATAAAGAATAAAGTTCATGTCTGATTGTTCTTATTTGTAGCCATTCTAAAGAATCACAGTGTGAGTGAGGTCAAAACGGATCACAGAAGATCATCTGGTTCAACATCTCTGGTCCAGGAGGGTGATCCTAGAGCACATTGCATAGGATTTCCTCCAGACGGTTCTTGAAAACTCCAGGTAGGTGGACCACATCACAATCTCTCTGCTCAATCTGTTCCACAGTAAAGAAGTTCTTCCTCTCTTAATTTAGTTATATTAAGTTTTGAGGTTTGTGATGACAGTACTGTAACTGACTGTACACATTGGAGCATTGTTCGTTCAAAGATTTTGTATGGTGTAAAGCACCTGAATTTCACTGTAGTTCTTATTCTGTAATTCCTTGCCTTTATCTCTCTATCTGTCTATATTGGAATAAGTCTGTTGCAGAGAAAGTTGTGAGCAGAACTCTAAAAAATAAAAGAACAGAAAAGTAGTCATTAAATGTATTTCTCTCTGCCCTTTCTAATGAAGAGGTATCAGTTTACTAAATATTTCGTGAAACTGCTTCAAATTGTACTTAGCCTGATCTTCTGAACTTGTCCAGTGAAACCATCAAATATCAATGTGTAATGAGTCACTACAATATGAGTTTTAAAAAAAAAAGGACAGGTAGAATTTTTAGTAGTCTCCTCTCTTGTTCTCTGTTGAGAACAGTAATCTCAAAAAAAAAAAAAAGGCATTATCTCTTAGATATCCTTTATAAAATGCAAAACTCATTATTGTAGCACTGTTAGTAATAACCTGTAGGAATTAGTCCACTGCATAAAGTAATTAACATGTTTGTATTACAATTATGGGGTCAGTGCACAGAAGGGTTTGAGATGAGAAGTGCATAACTAGGCAGGAAAATGCACACTACTATTATTGGATATTGAATCACCAGCATGGAAGATGCACTCACCTGTTCTGCCAATAATTTTTTTTATATATATATTTAATATTTAGTAGAGCTGAGGGAGGTTAAAATGGCAAAAATGCCTTTCATTTTCAAAGGAAAGAAAAGCAAAGAATGTGTTTATGATGAAAAAAAAAATTGGCTGGGAAGATGGAAAAGTGGAAATGGAGAAGCAGAAGGGCTAAGTTCTCTTGCTCCTAAATGAGAAGAAAACTGAAAGTTTGTCTCTGCCTAGAAGTGAGGGAAATTCAGCCCCATCAGAAGGAAGAGAGACCATAATGATGTCATGCATACAGGCTGAGGGTCCTTAAAAACTTTGTAGATATCTCTTACTGCAGTCCATATTGGGATACTGCCATCACAGCTGAAAGAGAGAGCTCCAAAGCAGGAAGAAACCTACCCACATCAGTATAACATTACATTTGGGCTAACTAACACTACTGGAAAATACTAAGCCTACTGCTTCGTTGTTTTTATACATTCCTCTACCATCTCTGCATTTCCTTCACCTCACAATTAAAAATAAACTTAAAGCTTTGTACTAATCTTTGCAGGAGAACAAATTATCTGTTAAAAATTTAAGAAAAGGGGAAAAAAAAAGATTAAAAGGCATTTTGTTGACTGCCCTATTTTTAACAGCTCTTACACCTCACATGGAGACTGCCAGACTCAATTTTTTTTTTGCAAAGGTTGCAAGTTTCTTTTTGTGGTCAAAGCTGTGAACAGACTCACAAAAGAAGACAGACTTTTAAAAAAAGAGTCACACAGAAGGATCAGATACAGGGAAATTTTTAAACCTGAGATATTCCTACTGTGCAGCCAAATGCACTGCCAATAATCTACAGATGTACAGCACATGGGTGTGTAAAGCTGTGACTGTTAGAGGTGTGAAAGGAGTTCTTACTATGTTTATTGAATAGCAAACGTACCCATCTGTTGTGCTGAAATAAGTAAGATCTACATCTAAAATCTTGTACATTTGGGAAGTTAACATTTCTGGGGAGTGATATAACAGAGGTAACAAGGTGTGCTCCCTGATACTGGCATGGGTAAACTTCTACAGTATTCAAAAGTAAAAGATCAGGGCTTATAAGACCCAGTTGCACATTTTTTCCTCACTTATATTTTTGTCATGTCATTTCCTATCTATCCAGTTTTAGTCCAGGTTACCTTTCTGGGGCAGAGCAGCAACATACCTGGCCAAACATCTCTTTTGTGTATTATGAATGGTAGCAAGGAAATTGAACAACAGTCTCCACGGTAGATATTTATGGAATGATGAGTTCAAAATGGAGGGTTCTTTCTAACTTAATAGCTATTGGATTGCTATATATCCTCGGGTTTGAAATAATATCAGGAAATATTT
>VWZD01012785.1:24338-64807 GCA_013396695.1 Sakesphorus luctuosus | reverse complement strand
TCCAGCATTCAGGTCGAATTCTGCCTATCCAGAGGAAGGTTTTGGCTGTGAAAAACCTATAGGCTACCTATTTTCTAGAAGGGCTGTATCTCGTTCTCCTTTTATAGTTTTAAAGTTGTCCTAGAGAACAGCAAATAACGAATAATATTTGCAATGGAACAGCCTGTAAAAATTATCATGGGACTAGATTAATGGGGAGAAAGCAGAGTCCTTAATCTATCCCATCTGTGATGAGATTCATTTATGCATTTGAAATTAATCAGTTATTTAATTTATTAATAACAATAATAAAAATAAAAAACCCACCACCACCAATAATTCTGGAAAAATTTTGGAGTCTGAATGGCCCTAATGACTATAGAACTGATAAGTGATTTCTTCCTCAATGCTTTAGGGTTATAAACTCCCACCTTCACCTTCCTTTCCATACCAGAATATTTATCTTTCTCATGTAAAACTAATACCAGATGCAAAACAAAATCTCTAGTGACTTCATCTTACAGTGATAGTAGTTACTATGTTTTTCAGAAAACAATCTTTACTCATGGTTTATTTATGGGCCTACTAATTCACTTTCCATGTGAACTGCTCTCATTGGACAAAGTGATAGGATATGGTTCTTGTGGGTTTTGAGGGTGCACAGAGACACTAGGCTTCTTCCAAAAGAATCATTTTGTTAGAGATACTGAAAGGTCATAAAACAATATGAGATAAGAAGCAGTACTCAAATCACACATCTGGAAAATGTGGCATGTCCCTGTTCTGTGTAGTCGTTATTTGTTCACTGTTTGTGGCCAGACAAATAAGAACTTTTGATGCTTTCAGGTCTGATAATTTTTGTCCAAGAAATCTGCCTCCCACACTGCAACACTAAAGCTTTGTTCTAAAAATCAATTCACACCAAGGTTTGGTTTAAAATGAACTTGATCAAATTGAAATTATAAAGCCTGAAAGGAAAAATCAGGCATAGTTAATACAGGGAGAGATTGGCAACTTGCTACCGGGAAAAAAGCTTTAATCTATAAAATCAGTAAAGCGAGCCTGAAAGCAAAAGAAAGATGTCAATATGGGAACTGCACATAATCTCACCAACCAATGGTCATTGTCACTGTGAAGGAGTTTACAAAATGGAAGTACATTTGCAGCCTTGGGCACTGAAGACTAGTGTATTCATGCTGACCTGCAGGTTGCACTAAAAATCACCTGTGGTTACATGTTACTTTTTCCTATAGCGGAGACATAAAAGTGTTACAACTCAAATCAAAAGGCAGTAAGTAATTCATTTGTGCTTTGTGATATTCATATTTCACATAATTTGTTTGATAATATTCAGACTATCAATAAAAGACACTGAAGGGAGACATTTGTTTCCGAAATATCTCTTCATTAAAGCATAGTGATCTCTTACATTCATCTCTACTATAGTTTTCTTCATTATTCAATAGCACTTTCAATCCCCATGTGTGTGACTTTCATTATTACGGATCATTTTTCCTTAGGATGTGTGATTTAATTTTAATGCAGGAATCTAAATCAAAATCCTTTGCTATTTAGTGGCTCTCTTGTGTAATAAAGGAGAGTAAGGCTTAGTCCTCTGCTTTTGTACTCATAAGCATTTTGCCATGTGTTTGAATTATGATAAAATCAATTGGAAGAGCCTGACAGTGAAAAGTAAGAAGAAAGTTTCCCTATATGAAGCTGGAGAATAATTACAGCTTTTTTTTCCCAGCACAAAAATGCTGCAGGCAAATAGCTTCTTAATTCAGTATCTACCACCATTTAACCTTGTTTGTCCTCTTGTTGATAGAATAACACAATTTAAAGGCTTTCCCTTTGAATTATCAGTGTCTGAAGTTAAAATGGCCTGTGTTTTATGAAAGCTGTGTTCTCTGTTTGTTCCATAAAGATATGTCTGAATTGTTCACTGGAGCTTGCTCACTCTTAGCATCTCTGGGACTGCAGCACCAATGAAAGCTTTTCTCTTTCTGGCACAGAGCCAAGGTGAGCCATGATCTAATACTGCAAATTATTTTTCCTTTTTACACTGGGGAACTACTGTGTTAAAAGCTAGCTTCCTTTTCTAGCTCCAGGAGAGTGAGGCACAGACAGGTGTAGCCTGTTTGATTGCACTGAAACTAGTTTCAAGGCCCTCCACAGTCAATGCTTCAGTGCACAAGCATGAAGTACATTTTTCCTTACTCTCTCTTTTTAAACCATGGCCTAATCAGTTGCTTCACAAAAGTGTCTCAGTTTATGAATATTTTTTTTCTCTAAGTACAAAGATGAATGCATGGGAAATGACAGCACTAAAAGAATCATGTCATTTTTAGCTGGGTGCTCTCTGCCAGTTCTAGCATGATCTGGAGCTTGAAATTCAAGACATACAAATTATATTAAAAAAATCAGACTTCAATATAGGTAATATGAAGAAAAAATACTTGGTCTAGGACTTTTTACCATAAAAGATGAATGTGCTCTGGTTTTTTTGCTAACACATCCCCTCCTCTTCAGCCAAAGAAGAGGGAAAGGATGTGGAAATTGGAAATACTGTGAGAATGCAAGAAACATAGTAACAGTACTTTCTACAATGTGGAAAAATAAATTTCCTGTTTTATTACATTGACTTAAGATTTTCATGCTATCTTCACGCCAGTTCCCCTTAAACTGGTGATTAGAGCTGAGAAGCTGACAATTCTCCACTTCTAAAGGTAGTCCTGTTGCTGATACTGTTGCTGTTCCAAATGATGCTCAATACTTCAGTGCAGAGTTTACTAGATTGTGACATAATGCTTGATATTTGTTAGTAACCTTTCCCCCTCTATAATCTTAAATTATTTTCTGAGGCCTCTACAACATTTACTACTCTTTGCTAGAAGCCTGTCTGCTCCCAGGAAATAAACAAGGTTGACTGGATTCAGGAGGTGGGTGACTGGGGTACATCTTTTGGTTCCATAGCATGGTGGGCCTTGCTGTTGGATAGTACAGTCTATTCCTGTAATTGTGTCCCTGAGGCCTTCTGTTGGCATGATGCAATTTTTGAGGTACAAAAGCCATCACTGATGCTTTATTCCAGTTTTGTGATGGAATTAATGCCATAATGAAATAGGTGCTATGAAGAATCAGCTCCTAATATTTTACAGGATATGGATGCATCACTGAGCCCTTTATCAGCTGAAGTTCTTCTGCTTGAATAGGGTTGAAAACTGGCTTTGATGTGATGTCCTTTGTTTTCTGCTCTCTCCATCAGTATGCTCTCCATTTCTGATGTCTGTCATTCCCCAACTCTCATGAGTATGTTTCTGCAAAAATGAAGAAAACTGAACCACAGGTTGCCCCACTATATCATTCCCACCAGACTCTCTAACTAAAATCAGTCTCCCAATCCAACAAGATGCAAATTTGGATTTCAGAAGTCAGCTTTTGTCCATGCTTTGACTTCTAAAACCTTCTGTCACTTCTGTCCCTTATTCTGGACTTCTTCCCCTCCATACTTTGAAGCACTCCTTTCCATCTGAGTGATAGCATGTAGATTTTTTATACTGATCACAGTGAGAACTTGTTTCTGAATACCGCTTGGACCATGCATTTGTAGCTGAGATGTTAACCTTTTTGTGTGCAGCTGGCTTGTACAAAAAAGTATTTATGCAGAATTTCTAGATGTCTTCAGGTTAAGGGAGCTAGCCTATACCTCCCTGTATTAGTGTTATATAGCAATATAGGACTATGAACAGTATATGTTTTAACAATATGAAGTGTCAAAAAAATACAGTAAAAGGGGCAAAAGAAAAATAGTTACATTCTGTAGCAAAGGCAAAAAAAGTGGGAAATTACCTATAGTAATGCCATACTTATCCAGTGTGATAATAAAGAGTGTTTGGGCCTTCAGTTTTTTCCCATGATATCTCACATACTGCTTGCCAAGGCCTGTACAGAAGTTTCTGGTGAGACTTTTAAATGAGCGGTTGTCTGACTCTTATGCAGTGATTAGCTTATGCCATTTTGCCCATCAGTCAGGTGGTTCTTTCCTCTGACACACGGTTTTTCTCATTCCTTCTTCATTTTTCAGTTTGGCTACACAAACAGTATTTTCCCCAAAAAAGCTCAGGCTGAAAACAAAGTAATAGATTAATTTTAATCAGAATCAAGATATATTCCAGACAATTCATATTATAATGAAAATGACAGAAGACACCATTTAAAAGTCTCTTAAATAGATGTTTATGCAGAGATTGCTTTTAAAAAATATCCTGGGTGCATAAGATCAACTGGGCAAATACTAGATTCCATATTCATCTAACATGAAAATGCACTGCAAAGGTAGAGATGCTATTTGGTTTAGATCATCTTTCTGAATGCAACTTATAAACACTTTCTAAACCTCATATTTTCTACTTGAAGGTTTTTTTTTTTGTTTGTTTGTTTGGTTGGTTTTTTTAATTGTTATACATATAAATAAGATCAAAAACATAATGCAAACTTAGTAATAATTCTTGGTATTTACAGGTCCAGAAGTTTCAGATGTTCCTTGTGTATACTAAAGGACTATATATACCGCCACTCTGCTGAACAGAAATTTTATATACAGGACAACAGAGAAAGAAAAGGATTGCTCATTGTCACTTTACTTACATGGTACCCTAAACCCACTGATCATTAAAATGTGGTTTAGACTATTAGGTTCTTTGGCTTAAAGTCTTGCTTTCTCCCTACTTGATACAACACACTTTTTTACATTTAATTTTGAGCATCACAAGTTTGTCTTTTCCCTTAATAACTGATGATTTTTGTTCAGAAATCCTTGCAATCCATTGTTTTCAAAGGTAATTTTTGTTTGTTTGTTTGTTGTTTTAGTTGTTGGTTTTGATGATGATGGTGTGCAGTATTAGTGATTGCAAATTGAGGAAAAGAATTCTGGTGCCAAATGAAAGACTGTCAGCTCTGGCATCATTTTTCAAGATATTTCATACTTGACCGACTTTCAGATTATTTAAATCACAGAATCACAGAATGGACAAAGTTAGAAAGGACTACAATGGGTCGACTGGTCCAATGTCCCTTCTCAGGCAGGGTCCTTCTAGAGAACATTGCACAGAATTGCACTTTAGTTGGTTCTTGAATATCTCCAGTGAGAGAGACTCCACAACCTCTCTTTGCAGTCTGTACTAGTGCTTGGGCACCTGCACAGTATTCTTCTACTATTCAGGTGGAACTTCCTGTGCACCAGTTTCTGCCCTGTCCTATTGCTTGGCACCATCAAGAAGAGCCTGGTTACATCTTCTTGACACTCTCCTTCCGATACTTACACACATTGATGAGGTCCTCTCTCAGCCATCTCTTCTCAAGTCTGAACAGGCCCAGCTCTCTCAGCCTATCCTCATAAGAGAGGTACTCCACTTTCCCAATCATCCTTGTAGCCCTCAGCTGGACCTGGTCCAGGACCTCCATGCCTCTTGCACTGAAAAATTCAGGACTGGACACAGAAGTCTAGATGAGGCCTCACCAGAGCTGACTAGAGGGTTGAGATCACCTCCCTTGACCTGCTGGCAATGGTATTCCCAATGGACACCGGGATACCACCATCCTTCTTGGCCAGAAGGCTGGTTCATGGCTGGCTCATGGAGAGTTTGTTGTCCACCAGAACTCCCAGGTTCTTCTCCTCAGAGCTGCTTCCCAGCAGGTTGGCCCTCAGCCTGCACTGGTTCCTGGAATTATTCTTGTGTAGCTGCAGGACCCTTTGCCTGTGTTGAATTTCATATGGCTCCTCTCTGCGCACCTCTCCAACCTGTTGAGGTCCTTCTGAAGGACTGCACAGCCCTCTGGGGTATCCACCACTCCTCCCAACTTTGTGCTGTCCGTGAACTTGCTGAGGTGGCCTCTGCCCCTTCATCCAAGTCATTAAAGAACAAGTTAAACAATACTGGGCCCAGTATTGAACCTTGGGGGACACCACTCATGACATGCCTCCAACTAGACCCTGTGCCACTGATCATGACCCTCTGGGATCTGCTGTTCAGCAAGTTCTCAATCCACCTCACTGTCCACTCATCCAGCCCGCACTTCCTGAGTTTGTTTATGAGGATGTTGTGAGAGACAGTGTCAAAAGCCTTGCTGAAGTCAAGGTAGACAATATGTATTGCTCTCCGCTGATCCATCCAGGCAGTTGTTTCATTGCAGAAGGCAGTCAGATTAGTCAAATATTATTTACCTTTAATCAATCCATGCTGACTCTTCCTGCTCATCATCTTTTCATTCATGTGGATAGAGATTGCCTCTAGAATGAGGCACTCCACCACCTTTCCAGGGATTGAGGTGAAGCTGACTGGCTATGAGTTCCCTGGGTCCTCCTTCTTGCCCTTTTTGAAGACCAGGGTGACATTTACTTTCTTTCAGTCCTCAGGCTCCTCTCCTGATCTCCATGACCTTTCAAAGATGGCTGTAAACAGTTTAGCTAAAATGTCTGCCAGCTCTTTCAGCACTCATGGGTGCACCAAGTGTATTATAAGTAGATTTTATAGCTAGCATTGATATTGGGCTAAAAAAAAAAAGCAGCTTTCCTGGTGAAAATAAATCAAAATTGTTTCCAGCAATTTCTACCTTTTCTTATGTTAGGATGTGACTCTTTCACAGCTTCAACTCTTGCTGTTCATCTGCCAGAATTGTCATGGACCAGACATTTCTTGGATGTCTGGTAGGACAGGGAAACAATTCTAAGTGTGTCTCTACAAACTGAAAAAATGTTTCATTCAAACTGCTACTCATTTAGCAATTAGGAATGCCATGAATGCTTATAGTCATATCGTATTTTCTATAACATAGAAATACATATGTTTTCACCTGGGGGAATTACCTTCCAAAATAATTTTTTCAAGTATATATTTTTTCACCAGACTGGCTTTGTGTTTGGGGCTTTGTTTGTTTTCATTTTTTTCCTTTGTCTTTGTTTTGTTTTGTTTGTTTGTTTGTTTGTTTTAATTAAAGAATTTCAAATGGGAAATAAGACATTTCAGTCTTCAAAAAACAGTTTAAAGGCCTCATTATTTTTAATTCATTTAGGAAACCAATCATGGAATCCCATCTCCTTCTTAAGCAAGAAAACACAACGCAATATGGAAAATGTCATGGTTTTCTGCTGATTGATCCTCTGAGAACAAAGACACTTTAGTCAAATTATAAATAAAAAGAAAAAGAGAAGTATAATACACAATGTAAATATTTTAATTTTTTAATTTCTATTTCATAAAAAAACACAGATGATTTTCAATTAAAAAAAAGTTTGAGATCTAGTTTTCTATCAGATAATAATGTAAATGGAAAATAATTCATATATTATTCTTATTTTTAATTTATTTATATTTTGCACTATTTCCATTTAATTTTTAACCTTCTATGTCAGTTTTCGAATAGGAGCAAGATGCTTTTAAGAACTGTGGTCCTACCAGCACGTAGAAATGTGGATTCTTTCTTCTTATAATATTATCCCTTCTTACCTGCTTCACTTGAAATATCTTTGAAATGGTGTCAAAATTGATGTATTTGCAGATGCTGACAAGTGGTAAGTGCTAGGGAAGTAAATACTTCCTCCAGGCTAGTCTACTGCAGAACACTTTTCAAGTCACCAAGGCAGTGATACAATCCATAGTGCCATGTATAAGGAGTAGCCAGAAGAATAATAATTCATATCCAGAATCTGTCATTCCTAGGAGTGATTGCTTGAATCTAGATTTTTATGAACTCCAGTACCTACCATCCTGGATGCCCTTTGAAAATAAATAAACTTTTATAAGTCATGTGAAGAGCTCAGAATAAGGGCATTCTGCCGTTCTCATACAATGTCTCTATTCTATTTCTTTAAATTTAGGGGGAAAAAAGGAAAAAATAAAAAGGAAAAAAAATGGAAAAAAATTAGAGATCTCTCTTTTCTTTTACTTTCCCAAGCTTTTGTCAGTGCTTTCAGAATGCATCAGCACTCTAAGACAACATGCTGTCCTCATTTCTACACATTGTTTGTGTACCAGCCTCAGAACTGCCATTTCAAATCATAGTACATTGATTTTTAATGTTCTTTTAATTTAGGCTAAAGATGCAGAAATCTTAGCTCTGTTAGGCTGTATGCTGACCTGCATTTGAACTTCTTACCAGCTGCTCTTAGGTCTCTGACAACAATCCTTTTTTTAAAACCACAATTTAAAAAAGAAATAAATAAATGACATTACAGGCTGTTTTTAATTATGTTTTAACATTATTTTTGTTCAGTCACTCACAAATATGTTCTTTCAAAATGGTTGTAAGGGACACAGGATTTAAACAGATGCAATAATCTCACTTACTTCTGTGTCATTCGCTCTTTAGATCTATTGCTGTTATCTGATTTACTAAGACACAGCAGCTGGTATGGCCTTTTTGAGCTCGCTTTGCAAGATTAAATTCTACCACCTTGACCTAGCATAAATATTGAGAAGTGGCACAACCCAGGTTCACCATGGGATCTGGTGCATGAAATTAATGCTGGGAAGTAGGATAACAGAGTGACAGCGACACGGATGTGTCTGTCTGGATAATCCAGGAATTCTGGAAGAGGGGAAAAGTTCAGTAAGACAATATTACCTTACTGAGTAGTGCAAAAGAAAGTAATGTGTTCCCATATAAGCTGTTTAGGGAGGAGAGGAGTAGCAGGAATAAGATATTACCATATTTAAAAGTTGCTGATATGCTCTGAAAAAAGACACTTAAGAAGCTTCTGCAGTCCTCTTTTCACTCTGATGTTGCAGTTTGCACTTAGTTCCATCAGCAAAAGAATCAAAATACTCCTGAAAAAGTTGGAACAGTGAAACTGGAAACTGGTCCTGTGATATCAATAAATGAAGCTCCCTTCACTGGATATTTTAAGCAAGCACAGACTGCAGAAATAATTCTTTTCTTTTTTTCCTTTCTTTCTTTCTTTTTTTTTTAAACAGAAAGTATGACTAAAAATGAGGGTATTTTTAGTATACTTTTATTATTCTTACAGAGCCAATTTTAGCTTAACCTTCTCTTTCTAAAACACATTGGAAAGCTGCAAAAACTGTTGTATTCTTGGTTTCATTCCCAACGGCATACTGGCATACTACTTTCACAAGACTGCCTTGAGCAGTATTCTGTAAACTAAATGATGATTATGCGTATATGAGCACTGGGCCAATAAAGCACAGAATTTGCTATTCACTTTTATAATTGCTGTGTGGCATCTCTTTCTGTTAAGGCAAAGAAGACTTGGTTTTATATTAAGATGCTAAAGAAAATAAAAATCAACTTGAAAACCTCCGTGTAAGAATATGCACACAAACAGAGTTTAAATTAAACATATATTCTTTGGTGGATGCAAGAAAAAGGAATCATTTGTTTGTCTTAGTACAATAAATTTTAAGGCACTAATTTTTTTTCCCAACTGGAATTTTGCTGGTTGTTCAAATTAGACACTGTAGCTCCTAATAAGATAATAATTTGCTCTGCAGTAAATGTCATTCGGTAGTGCTGTTCAGAGTGTAGGCTTCTAAAGGGCAAAATCGACTCAATTTTAAAAAAGAAAATTTACAAAAAACCCCACCTATAACAGATGCTCTAGCATATGGTTAGGTTTAAGTGAGCGCATAGTTGAGCACAGAAAATAAATAAGGGCATGACAAGACCCCCCTCCTTCTTTTGCCCCATAGATACACTAATCACATGGTCACCAGATGGTACATACAGAACTTTGAATGCCATACAATATTTATAGCCACCAATTTGCGGCCTTAAAGTCAGAATATTAAACTGTTTATTTCATATGGCAGAAAAGAGGCACTTTAATGCTGTTTATTTTTGTTGTCATTACTATTCAGAGCCCAGGGAATCTGAAGTGGGCAACCATGCCTTGAAATTGCCTTGGTGCTTTTGTAGTTTTGGTGAAGTTAAAAAAGCCAGTTGTGAATCTATTAGTCTGGAAACCTCTGACACCTTGAGTTGAAAAGCACAGGACTTAAGTTTGTTGGAAATCTGGGGAAAGGTGATTAGTTCCCCACCATGCCACCGGATCCCTATGGGCAAGTGGCTTTACTCTCGACCCTGCTGTCACCACTGTCCCCCTGTCCCTCTCTGGTGGAGGAGATCGCATTGCACAGATGCCAAGTAGCGTCTGGATCATATGGAACTTTCCCCCAAAGTCTGGTTTTCCCCCTAATTATTACAGGAGCAACAGCAGTGCTGGATGTCAAAACAGCATCTTATTTGCTCTTACTATCGGAGGCCACAAGAGGGAGAAGAAGATAACAAAGCCACGGTGTGAGCAGTTGCGTGCTTCAAATCATCTTTCATCTCCATAAAGTCAGTCTCCTCTTCCAGTTTCCTGGGTTCAAGTAAATAATCATAAAGCTTTTAAAAGCTAAACATCCGAAAATCATAACTGAAAGGTAAATGAAATGACACTGGAGCAACATTCCTCTTTATGATGTGCCATACTGTGTCCAACAAGGACTGGATATTTCTTCAGGAAATAATATTAAATAACTCATAGAAACGAAAATTTTTAAATACTTTAATACAAATAGAAATCCAGTTAACCAGAAAAATATTTCCTGCCTTGAACGCATTTACAGCAAAACAGTTCTTCCTTCATGGAAGATATTGCAAAAGATTGCACAGTCTTTGGGGGTTTTTAGCATTTATTAATTGAAAGATAAATATTCAGTTATATTTGTGGAAGTGCTTTTATATCTCAAGAAACTGATAATGCCTACTCTGTCTATTTTAAGGAAGTTAATTGGCATTACAGCACAAATTTCTCAGATGCAATTGTATTAAAAAATGCAACATTGTTATGAATATATAGACTTGAGAAAGCAAAATGGAGGCAAGGTATAGTGTTCCTACTTGACACTACATCAACCCTGCTAGCATTAAAAAGCCCAGATTATATAGGTGTATAATAATCTTTTAGAGTGTTTATGTAACCATTTCCATGAGTTCACACTGAGACCTTTACTGAACACACTGTTTAACAACACTGCTGAAGAAAATATGTAAAGATGGTGAATAAAATGTATTATCCTGGAATAGAAAATACCCTTTTGCCTTCTTCCTTTTGGTTTATTATTTGAATGTTTTGTTGCTAAGATTGTTTGAAGACCACCGGGGGACTGTGGCAATTCATAATGTTGCCAACACTAAAAGTAATGTGCTTGATTTATTTTTAATGTGAATACAGTAGTGATTTTGTTTGTCAGAAGCCACAGGGAACAAAGTTGAATATTATAAATTATCAGCTTCCATTTAATGCAGTAGGAAATGTAATTAGATCATAAACAGATATATGATTTAAAAATGCACTCTTTTATATTTAATGAAATGACACTAAAATGTTCTGCTCCTATAAATAGAATATGTGCATGTCTAGTAAATTTGTAAAGCTTCTGTTGAAAAAAAATCGCATGGAGAGGAGAAACCATAAAAATTAGCATAAACTGCATTTTTTCACAGTAAACTTTATTCTGTTTCTGAATATTTTTAATTTATTGTCTCCACTTTCTTTTTCTGATCTAAAAGAATAAGCAGTGAACAAGAAGTGAAAATAAATGGGCAGAATGCCTTAATCATTTCAAAGGTTGTGCCTAATCTCGTGCAAGTACTCATAAAAGACCAATTAAATTACATATGCAGCTCTTTGTAACAGGAAGCCAAATCAGTTTAGTATTTAGTCGTGAATGACAGCATGATCTCAAACAATTCTTTTTTTTCTCTTCTCCTTTTTTTTTATTTTTCTCTTTGAAAATTTATTTTTAAGTTATTAATTCTATTTATAACTTATAGGAAACAAAATATATACTTTCACCAAAAAGCTGCAGAGTTTTTTTCCACCTTTCATTGTGTCAGTCCCATACTTTTCCTGTCATTGCTCCAGTGCAGATTACTTTACAGTTAGACATTCAATCTCAAGAAAACAAGACAAAAATAACCTTGCTTTAATGCAACCAGAGCAGTAATTTTGTTTAAATTTGCTTGGACTTTGGAGTTTTTTTCCAAGTCCATTTTTGTTATTTGCTTTCTAGATTCAAACATCTTTTATAGACTTAGGAATTAAAGTTTTCAAACTCAGACATTACATTTTACAATTAGCTATGAAGATAAAAAGAAAAAGGGTCTTCTTCCCTTGCATTTTCCCATTTCTAATGTTTTCAGGTCATTATGTAGATTGCCTTTTTGCTATAGCTCTTATTTCAGCTTTCTTATTTAGCCTGTTAACAGGCTTGATCATGGTTAGATTTACTCAAAAACTATACAGACAAGCTGTACAGAAATGTTCCTTTTTGTTTGGTTGTTTGTTTTTCTGTTTGTTGGTTTGTTTTTTTTTTTGGGGGTGGGGGGAGTTGTTTTATTTTAGTTTTTGTTCTGCTTTGCATTTTGTTGTTTCTTTTACTGCAGAAGGTTACAAAATATGCTGGAAACTCTAAACCAGTCCCGGTCTATGCCAAACAGTAAGTGTCACTGCTTACCAAATGACAGATGCTTCGCTGTTGTACAGTAGTTGTGTGGGCCACCTGGAAGACTAGAGACCACCATCAACTTGCAAGCCACTGTCATAAAATACTTCTTAATTTACCATCTGCTTTTATGAAATGCCCCTGAAATAAAATATCTTAATGGAAGCATGGACTGGGGGGGTTCACTGTGAAACTTTGTCTGTGAGTTCAGTGAAGGAATAAACCACAGATGCTCTGTGTATGTTGTGCTGTTATAATTTTTTAAACCTGTACCCTTTGACCATAATAAATCCAATTTACAGTGGATTTTAGTGTCTATATTATCATGGTACATTTTTACTCACTATTCTTATTTTTTCTTAAGAAAATAGTTTTAGGTCTCAGAAAATGGAAATATATTGCTCACATTGTTAGTATTTATATAATGTGAAATAACATAATATTTATGATATACATTTGTAAGAAAATAAGCTCTTCATTTGAGTACAGACATATGTGGATTTCCTAGATCAGATTTATATTACTGTCATAGATTTCAGTATATAGATCTTGCTCTATATAAATTTATAGAGAGAAGTATCTACATGGAAGTCTTATTCTGTAAAGAGAAATGATGTAGAAAAGACTTATATTAACAAAATACATTTCCAGAAAATTCTTAAATGAACAAGAAAGAAGTTGGCAGGAACAGTTTTTTGTATGTATCATTACTAAAAGGTTTTATATAATACAAAGGAAATATTTACTTTTTAATTAAATCTTATACTTATTAAACTCCACAGATTTGCTCTATGACCACCAAAAAATGTGTTTGATTCATAAGACAGATTACAGGATTTTCCTGAGAGTATTTATCTGAAGAAAGATGTGAAAGCACTGAAGAGATTTGCTAAATGCTCAGGATAGCAAGAGAGATATGAACATTTTAGTATTGGTAACTGCAATGTGTGCAGGGGAGGTCTGGTTTTATGCATCATCTGAGCTTGTTGCTTAACTTTATAGATACTGCTAATATTTGGTTTTGTTTTTTTTTTTTTTTTAATTTACTTGTCATTGCCAAAATCTTTCCATTTTACCTGTTTGTGGGATTTTTTTTCTGTTGCTGCATGTTTGTTTTGTTGTGATTTTTTGTTTTGGTTTTGGTTTGTTTTGGTTTTGGTTTGTTTTGGTTTTTCAACTTTTTTTTTTTTTAAACACCTAAATTCTATGCAAATGCATGATCCTGCCCTTGAACTTAAAGAGTTCAAAGCTTTGTATATGTACATGTGTGAGCATTAGTGGAGAATTTCTATATTCAGTGAATGAAGCAGGATTTTCAGGCAGAAACAGCTGGTGATCAAAAAATTAATTTGCAAAGAATACTGGTTGGAAGCAGTTCCCAGTCTGATGGGCTTGAGATGGCTGAAGGCTGGAAAGGCCGAGATGCTCTTGGAGTTCAGCAGCAGACATAGAGACACATCCAAGAGGCATATACAGAAGTTGAAAAGTTCAGAGTAGGCCTTAAGCATTCCAGTATTTTAGGAGAGGAAAGATTTATAGTTTATCTGAGTCAAAGACTCACTGAAAAAAAAAAAAAATCACTGTTATGGCGTATATAATGACAAAGGATAAGTTTTTTCTTGTTGAGTTCGTTTTTCTAGTTCTCATATTTTTTCATATGCTTTAATTCTATTCCAGGTTAATTCATATAATATAGTTAGGAAAAGATATACACTTTTAAAAGCCACAGTTTTGCTTGGGTTGTGGAAACAGGAGGAAAAGTGGTATAGTTCTGTGATGTGTGTGGGATAGAAGACTATTTCTTGTGCAAGCATAGAATGAGAAAATAGGTAAAAATTTTTGTCACTTTTATAATGGTTTATTTGTGGAAACTGCCTATCAAATGGAACACCATACAGAAATATTCTTTCAATTATTAAATAAAAGGTTTTATGGCATTATCTAAAAAATCATTTAATGCTATTTATTTTAAGTCAATCATTATGTGGTGATAAAAGCTAGGTCTTTTTCCTGCTGCAGTTTGTAAAAGAATATTAAACTGATGATAGGGCTACCTAATTTTATGTTGGTTTTTAATAATGTATCTTTTTAAAAATAATTCCTATAATTATAAAGCTTTATAGAAAACTTTCTTCTATTAATATTTTGTGTTCTACTCATTTATGCGGGTAAAAATGCTTCAAATCTGTATCCTCGATAACATCTTACTAAGGGAGTAGATGGAGAGTTGCATTTTTGAGTGTATCAGAACTAAACTCAAAGCTGGCACTACTAAATCCATTCAGTGCAATTTTAAAACAGCATTTTACAGATGGGGTGAAGTGAGAGTTTGTGGCTGAATATGACTGAAAAAGAAAACAATAAAAACTTGTACTTATTAGCAAAATAGGAACAAAGCAGGCTTTTGCTTACGGTTTCTCCAAAACAAAAACTGACAACTGTAAGTTATTCAGTTACATCCCTGACTCCTGTGAAAATGCAAAGCATTCTGCAGGGTAGAGGACACCTGGTATTACATACATATTAACAGACGCAAATATATAAATTTAAAGAAACTTTGATGCAGACCTCTTTTCCTTCAAATAAACCACATTTAAAAATACTATTCTCTCTTAAGACAGTGTCAAGAATGAATCAAGTTAAATATGGTAATGATATAAATTATAACACATTATATATTTAGTCCCATCATGGAGACTGACCTAGAGTATAAAACATAAAGGAAAAAGCAGTGTTGGATTTTTCCAACATTGTATCCAACAAAATTTTATATGAAAAGTTGCACATAAGACTAAGTGATCTTCCCCTATGTGTAAAAACAGCTTTTCTGTTTCAGGAAGGTATACTCACCTGTGAGACTATTGTGGTCACACAGAGCTAGGCAGAACATGAGCTTATTAAGGAAATGGCAAAGAGCCTTGGTCTTTCTTTTTCCTGAGGTCTTGACATGTAAAGTTTGCAGTCCCATGTAACATAGACACACATGCACATTTAATTAGATATCTAATAGACAGTCTTTAGGATTGCCTCTGTAACCCCAAAGCATATAAGCAGTAATTTTTTCCCAGCTAACTTTGCGGCTGTCACCTACAGTACTTTTTTAGTCAGTTGACAACCCTTGAACAGCTGCCTGAATGATGCGCGTACAAGCAGAATTTTGATGAGATGATGGTGTAGAAATTAGATGGACCATTTTTTACTTCTGAAGTGGTCTGCAAATATTAAAGTCATTAAAATGAAATAAAAATAAATTTGTCTTTATGGATTGCAGCTCCTTTATGCCCAGTCTTGCAAAGTGCTTCATGTAGGTAGGCAATTTTGTTTAAATACATCTGTTTGATGACTTCTTGCAATATTATAGATTTCAACAATGTGAAAATGTCAATATACAGATCCTGCTTTTGCCTTGGAATTTTTCTTTTCAGTCAAAGCAATTATTTATTTTTTAGCAGAAGTATAAGACTGACTTTTTATGCTCATGCATGGAGTCGTCAAATTTTGCTACTTACTTGGGTGAAACTTCTCCACAAAGACATATGAAGAACTATTCAAGACAGAAGGGTAGTTTCTACTGACTGCTATGGGTGAATTCAGAGGACATGGCACCAGATAACTTTTATCTCTACTGTTGTTTTCAGTGAAAAATGAAAACATATTGTCAGAAATATTTCACTCTTCAATTTTTGCTTTCTACAAAATATTTATTCAAGGAAGAGAAAGGGGGAAATGAATTATTTTGCTGTAACATTCTGGCTGGAACTTTTTATGGTTTGAAATAATTTGTGTCTCTTAAAAAAAAATCTGCTCAATGCTCACCATCTAAGGTTTTTATAAGTTTGGTAGATATAGAGTGCTGAAATTTTCTTACTCACTGTCTACTGCCAACAATATTTTGTAAAAGTGTCATAGATTTTCTTATTACATATTTACTCTGCTATGAATGAGAAACAGAATATATATAATCTTTAAGTATAATGAGGGGAATAAAGTTCACTGTCTGCATATAATTAAACTCAAGTTTATCTTTGCTCAAATATTTCAGTCCCAAGGAAGAGAAATATTTTTTTATTAGGTGGTGTTTATAATTTACCACAGTTTTTAAAGAAGCAATTTTAGAAGGAGAGAGAAGGAAACAGAGGAGAGATAATACACTGATATGTTTTTTTTTTCAGAAGGATACATCACTTTGACTCAGCAGAAACAGCCTGTTATTCCAAACGCTCCAATTTTTTGTATGGTATATGAGTTTACTTGGTTGAATGGCAGACACTCAAGCTAGTGCCAAAGGTTTGAGGTGAACACTTCTGTTTCCTCCCTTTAGTGAATGTTGACATTTTTAATGGCAATGTCCTGTTATTTCTGTTCAACAGGGAGTACTTCAGTACCCACTCTCCAGTGCTAAAACCCCTCATCAACTGCTCACTACCTGTGTGCCAGGATGGTCTCTGCCCTTTTAACATCAGCAGAAGGGAAAGCACTGAAAGTGAGCCTTATAAATCATTCATTGTTTAACTTATTAATACCCATAATGCTCTAATCCTATAAGCTAATCATATATAGTGAATTCTATTCTAAAATCTGTTTACCAAAACTCTTAAAAGAATTTCTAATAGTGTTTATGGCAGCACTGCAGACCCTCCCTTGCTAGGAAGCCCATAGGTTTTACCAGGCAGGTTTTACCCTGCCTTTCCTAACTGTATTGTTCAACATCTTTCTATTGTTTTGTTTCTTTGTGTTTTACAGACCTGGCAGAGCATAGAAATAGTTGAAGTTAATCAAAGAAACTTAATGCATCAGGGTGGCTTAAAAAAATGTTTAAGGCTCCAGCACTTTGCTTCTTATGTTTAGGAAATTAATGAATGTTTATATTTATTTTTCTTTAAATGTTAGACGAAGTTCTTCAGTTTCTGACTCGGTTCTGCACATAAGGTTTTTGTTTGTTTCTTTTTTACCTTTCAGAGGCATTGTGAAATCTAACCCTAAGGAGATTAGCCTCTTTCTCACAATTTCTGAAGTACACAGAAATAATAAATCTGGCTTTATTATTACTTCAGTAAGTAGAGATTTATCTCCATATTTCTAATTGAATAAATTAAGTTTAAAATGCAATTGGTTTTAATAATTCTATTTATGGAAGAGATATACAAAACCAAAATGGCAATTTGTGTTACATATGTTGAATTGGGCTACGGCAGAATTATTTATGTATGTCTGAGAAAGCTTTAGAAATGTATAGTAGTGTGTGTAAATCTTCAAAAAAGCTACTTTAATCCAATCTGGTTTATTCAAAAAGCGGATTTTCTTTAAATTTCAACTCTTAAAAATGAAAAAAAAAAAAAAAAGGAAAAAAGTTCATTGTTGGTATACAATTTCCCAAACTTTCCAAAATGGAACTTTTTATAGTTTCCATTCTATATCTAATTCTCTGTAGATATTAATGAGTTTTCAGTGAAATAAATGCATACCATTCTAGGGGCTCATCAAATATTCTTTTCTCCTTCACCATCTATGGTTCCAAAAATGTTTTGGAATCATGTATCACATTATGTCCACTTCCAACTGCATAGTAGCTTTGGTTTCTGTGGTTGTTATTTCTGAAATTACCAGAAGAAGAAAGGGCTTCTAATCACTCAGTAGCCTGATCTAAAATATTTTTTGGAAGTAGTAAACCTTGCAGTTTTTACACATTTATTTTTTTAAACAAATCGGGGCTTACTGGTTTTGTCTTTTAGAGTTTAATTTAACTATTGGTCTTCTTGTCCCTTTTCCATTTAATTTCAACTTGTCTATGCGGGATTTTTATATGGAAAATTGAAACAGAAATTGCTGGAACAATATTCAGTTGCTGTTGTTATTTGAGTGAGTTATCCTTTTTAAAAAAAAAATTCCTCTGTTCTTAACAATTGTTAGTTAATGTTTAGAAGTAAATGGTATATTGCTGATAGTGGAGAAAGTCAGAGAATGTTATTGCACTCACTCCCACAGTTATTGGGAAAAATAAGGATACTACCAATGATTAAAAAGACCACTGATCCAAGCTGTTATCCTCTCTGACTTCCTTTGCATCCAAGTGATTTTTGAATTCTATAGAGCAGTTAAACTGTTTCTATGAGAATCTTATGTTTCATATTTTTACTACATCTCATTCAAATGATGTTTTGCACCTTGATTTTTAATTTGATAAGCCAGGACTAGCAGGAAGATTTTTCACTGTGTTTAAAGATATTTTCCCCCTTTTAAAATGATTAAGATATTTTGCCTTTGCCCTCTTCAAGTTGTGCTGGAAGCAGATGTTAATATTTTATATACAATTTTCCTTAACCCATAATTGGCAATAAAGACAAAATAATGTTATGTTTCAAGATTCCTCAGTATTAACTAATTAAACCAGCAGCAGGCCTTGAGCATGGGACAATGGCAAACTTTCAGATGAATTAATTTTATGGAAGACCAGCTGAGTAATTGGACTCCAATTACAGGCTGTTTAGCTCCCTCATCACCTTCACATATAATTAAATTCAATTGGTTGATACAGCTTCTATTTTTATGAGGGCACTTACAAGCTTTTTGAACCCCACTGTGACTTTGGATCTAGGCCAATCAATTATTACTCATTTCTCTTTCAAATGGAAATTCTCCAGATTAGTCATATCTTCTGTAATGCATTGCTAGGATTTAAAAGGTCTGTCTAAAGTACAGTGCAGCTGAGACATGGACAAAGAGAAATATTGATAGATATTTTTGTTTTACAAACAAGATATAGTATGCGACTGCATGTTTTTCACGGGTATTGATGAACAGAGGCCACGTGTTTTTATGACTTGTCTTGAGAGATACGGTGTTATACACAGAGGGTTTGATTTACTGTATTATCATATTTGCCAATGGTATGCTTATTCATACTACAAAAGATTACTGAAATTGCTCATTAGATCTGAAATTGTATTTATTGGCATGTAAAAACTAAATATATAGCTAGCTGGTAATCCCTTAGTTCTCCAGCTTTCCTTCTTTAATTTCATTAATTAAAAAACCCCAAACAAACACCAAAATAAAAAAACCCTAACCCCCGTAAATTATTGTTTATTGAGAGAAAAATCTAACAGCCCTGAATTAGAACATGTCCACTGCCTTAAGTAGACTGAGTAAAAGAAAGAAAATATATTTTTATTTTGAGAATGATAGAACAGTTTCTATTTTAAAGCATTTGGCTTTGAAGCAGTACATATTTTCAAGTACGAGCAGGAAATGAATTATTAAGTGTATAGTAACATTTTACCCATAACTAGTCTATAAGGAGTTTAAACAAATTACTAGAACTGATATGGCATTTTTGCCTGTTCTTAGTATATTGGTTCCAGTGTATTTATCTCCAAAGAGACCAATATATCATCATTAATAAAAGAGGAAGCAGAGAAGCAATAGTGACATCAGTGATCTTTTCCAGCTCTACATAGTGATCAATAAAGAAAAAGGCAGTGTCAAATATGAAATATTACTTTTCTTTAGACCTTTCAGTTAGGGAAATATCAAACCTATTTGTTTCATCCTTAAACTCTTGAATTTGAATACAAGTCATTGATTAGTTATGCAAAAAAGTGACATTGAGACATAACCAAATTACAAAAAAAGTTCTATGAAACCGATTGACTAGAAAAACAGAACATTAATGATTAATGATGTCATAATAAATTGCAGAAATGTCGTGTTCGCCACCTTCTCTTTTGAGGTACTGCCATCACACAGAATGCAGATAGTATACATGGGGAGATGTTTACTTCAAATCTTCACTGGTAAATTCTGGGTTTTTTTCCTGATCAATATGTAGTTGAAAAAAAAAATCTTATCCTGAGTAAAACCCCTCACCTTTTGTGCAGACACCTGATATACAGTGGGAATAAAACACAATAAAATGTTCCTGAGGAAAATGTTTCTTGCTGTTTGAAGTGGGATGGTCAAGTTATAAAAATATGTTATTAATACTACTTGTGTCTATTATTTTACAGTAAAACAAAGGTGATTGAAATGCCACAATCATGTGAAGTCCAGGTTTGTCTTTTGGTTGTTTTTTTTTTTTTTTTTTCTCTTACTGGCTTGCTTTTCTTTCTGGAAAGTGCAGAAAATTACTAGTGTCATCTCACACCTAATATCAACTCACTTAAAAGTGGTAGTTGGGAAAGAAAATCCTCTGCATATTATTTTTGTACAAAGGGTAGATGCTTTAAATCACAGTGCTCATTAGCCTTTGTTATCATTTCATTGTTTTACTGCCGCAAACCTCTAGTGCCACAGGTGTTTTGAAGACTTTTTTTTCTCCCTAGATAGGTTAACTGAGACCAGAATGTGCAACTGGCATTCCTTGTAGAGACACAATCAGAATGGATTTGGTTAGGAAGACAAACTGCGTGGAGAGAAGGAAAGGAAAACTCATTCAGGGTATAATTTTACAGGGTTTGTTATTCACAAGTGAACAGCCACCATTTCATGGATTTCCTTCTGAATAATGACAAGAATTAAAAAAAAAAAGTAAGTTCACCAGTATTACACCTACTCAGAAAATATAAACAGGTATTAGAGGTTTAATGAAAACACTACCAATACCACCAAGGGAGAAGAGGGAAAGAAAAAAGCCCAAGATGAGAATTTCCCATTATTTTTAGAGCTAAGTATTCTGCACTTTTCTGCACTTGTGTGAAATGAAAATCAAAATATTCCTGATCTAGCTCTGGCGTATATTGACCAAACCACAGCCTTTTCCATTATCCTGCCAACCAGAGATTTTGTGACCCCTTTTTCACTCTTCTTTCTATGTCTCATGATTGAGAGCATATGCTGCATTTTGGGGAACACCTTCAGATAAACAACAAAAAAGTCAAATCAGAAAGGCAAATTCCTTGCCTCATCTGTTTTCTTTGGTAGTCAGTAGACAGTTACTTTGTTCCTTTAATAGTATAGCTGAGTTTAAATGCTGACTCCCACTCTGCACATCTTTGAACTATGCTAAATGGAGAAAATTTAAAGCATAAGGGAACACAATCAACAAGTGACCAGAACATGGACAAACTGTGTGTTTAGAAGCAAGTGGCCTTCTGTTATGTAAATAAAATGCACTTAGGTATGAGGAAAAAAGGATCTTTTGTATCTTATAACAGAACAGCTTTTAAGTCTAATCCCTGTGATACAGTGTATTGGCAATGCAGCATGTTGCTTCTGTGGCTTCGAAGACACTTAAACTCCTGATCGTTGATACCATCAGTGTTCCCCTCCAAAAACATTCCTCATATACAGTACAACAAAGAACAGTGTGTGCCCATGGCCTGAGCTTAACAAAGTGCATTGAGAAAGGCGGCTTCCTGGGCAGAAAAGCACATCAATAACACAGTGGGAAGTGGCACCAACAGAAGGTAAACACGGGTCAGGCAGGGAAAGCTTAGTAGGTGGTGGGGCACAGATCTTCACATACAATGAAGGGAATGACATCAGAGAGATTCATCTTTCTCTGTGCTTGAATTCTCAGTTATTAACTAAGGCATAACATCATACGGGACAACAAAGGCACAGAATCAGCCCGTTTTTGACTGCCTCACAGATGGCACTTAAATGTAGATTTCAGTGCCTCTGAGAGAATGACTGTGGCAATTGGGTTAGCTGAACCGTTCAGCTCTGGGAAAACAAAACAAAACAAAGACCCAACGTGCCAAAAAAGCCCCCCAAAAGTGATGCATTAATGTTCTAGTTAAGTAAATATTATTCAGACATGTAAGCCACTAGGCTGACTCACTTTTCTGTCATTATTTATTCGGTATATGTGAAAGGTGTGTGAGAGTTTCAAATTTCCACGCATAATTTTTCTGTCACAAACTGGCAAGAAAATAATAAAAAAATAGTTGTTCCATGTAGGAAGCTGCTTATATTTTTTTTAGCTGAACAGGAGTCTTTTTTTAATCTTTTATATTTTAGCTAGATTTAGCAAGAGATGAGTCTTCATTTCTTTTCCATGCTGCATTAAAGTGTATTCATCTCTAACCCTTTCTATTTCTGATCTTTTTCCTAACAGGGAAATTATTAAAGAATAGAGAAGAATTTAAATGCCACTCATATCAAATAGGGAGATCATTTTTACAAACTCTTTTTATTATGGAGAGTGGGGTTTTTTTATGGAATTGTTCACAGATTTTTAACACACCACCTTAATTAGTAGTTTATATTTTATTGCAATTTTTAATTTGGCTCATAAAATTTAGACAAGAGATTTCTATACATGAAACTTTTTGTACTTTGAAAACTTAAAACAGTTTTGTAAATGTCATAGATTCTTTACTGCAGTGGTCTCTCAACTTTTTTGACTGTGCAATCCTATTAAAAAAATAACGAGCATGCACCCCCCTAATAAGCACATTTATGTTTTTCTTTATAGTTTATATACATTCAATACTATACTAGCATATTATGTACTTTATAAAACATGCATAAAATTGGGTGCACACACCCCACTTCTGTATATTAACAATTTGCCATTTAATAATCAGAAGCTTTATTATTTTTATCCATATTTAAATATTTTCCCAATGTTTGAAGTGCTACTTTAGTAAAAATTCCTGTAGAACCTATTTGACTTCCCAGTGAGACCTTTTTTCAAATCAAGTATCCATAACTGCAAAAGGCTATAATTTAAAAAAAAAATGGAAGAGTCACATGAAAGAAATGGGGAGGTACATGCTGGAAAATGTGTTACTTAATGCTCAGCTTTGTTATGGTTCCAGTAGTATAGTAAAAAGTCACAGTAGATTTCCAGACCTGAATTGTAAATTGGAAATAGGACCACCTACATAAGAAATCATAGCTAGCTAGAATGTCAGTCAGTCTTTTGCTCAGACAAGCAACATGTGCTTTTTCAAGTGCCTTCACTTATCAGAATAAATGAGTTTGTTTATCCAAAAAGCAGTAAGGAAACCAACAATTTTACTTTATATGGATTTTCAGATGACCACAATCCAGGACTGAAACTGAAGATCTGAGATATTTGATGAAGCAGACAAATGGATAAAAACCTGCTTCATAACTGCCTTCCTAGTGTTTGTTATCCACTGAAGTGATGGCCTTTGCCAAATGAGAAAAGTCTATGACTGAGTGCTTTTGAAAAAGAACTGCATTTATCAAAAATTATCATTAAAAAAGGAGAATATAGTCCCGTTGGTATTTATATTTATTTTCTTTATCTATTCCACATGTATGACTATTACTTGACAAAACAAACCAAATTACTCTATACAGGGAGTGTGCAATGAAGAACCATCACAAACAAAGCTCATTACTGAATCTGTGGGCCCAGGAGAAGAGTCCCTTAAGATGGATGTGTCAATTTGCTATCCTCTGAAACTATTTTATTACACTGATTATTTTTTTCCCATATTTTTATTTTAAATACTTACACCTAGAAAAGATGAAAACACTTAGGAAAAAAAGAACATTAAAAGGGTGGAAGGGGAAAGAATTTAAAAAACCAATGGGAATTGTTAAACTTAAAAATATTGAATATAACTACAGCCATGCCACCCTGATGCCTGATCTTGTCTAATCTCAGAAGCAAAGCAGGGTCAGGCCTGGTTAGTACTTGGATGGAAGACCTCATGGGAACACCAGGGGCTGTAGTTTCTAGTCCTGAGGACTTCACTGTCACCGTCCAAACTCGCTCGGCTGTGGCAGATGAACCTTAGGAGTTAAAGGGTGGGGCCAGTTCTGCGCACGCTGTGCCTCACCTAAAAATATCCACTGCGCGGCTCGAAGGGTACATCCTCGTGCGGAGAGCCCTTCCCAAATCTTCATTCATGAAGCCTAGCTATGAAAATTGTATATATAGTCAATGGGCCATTCCTACAGTGATTTGGAGCATCAAAAGGTTAGAAATCAGTCTCTGGAGGCTCCATCAAGCAAATAAAGAGTGTGTTTAAGGCACCCACTCTGATACTGCTATCTCTGATGCTCATTTAGGTTGAACATGATGAGCAGCTTTATGAAATTGTTGATTTCTCATTTCTAAATACTAAGTTTCCTTGAATATTTCATGATCCATGGATGATGAGAAAAGCCAGCCAAGGTTAAGGAGGAATTGAGATTAAAAGTAAAATGCATTGCGTAAGGCAAGTTAATACAGCTTAAATGGCAGTAACTTTCCTGGAGATATCTTGTTCTGAGAATCTCCTCTGAAAAATATATCAAAATTTCTTTGTCAGTGTACTGGGTCTGGCTGAGATGGTGTGCTCTGCTTTGCATTGGTAGCTAGAAGGGTGTTGATAACAAACCAGTGTTTCTACTCCTGCTGACCACAGCATCAATACTGTAACATTCCTTCCCCAGTGGCGGGCAAGATTCTGGGAGGGCACACAAGTAGGCCACTTGACTCAGACTAACCAAAAGGATATTCCATACCATATGATGTCAGCTCAGATATCATAGCTAAGGGAATGTGCAGGAAGGTGAGGCATTTGTTGTTTCCAATGGCTGCCTGCTAAGAAACCAATACATGTACTGAAGCCCTGATCATGGGAAGTGGCCAGATGTCGCTACTGATGGGAAGTAGAGAATAAATCTTGGGGTTTTTTGCTTGTTTTTGCTCATGTAAGCTTTTGCTTTTTGCTTTAGCAAACTGCTTTATCTCAACCCACGAGTTGTTTTCTATCTTATTATCTCTTCTCTTTTCTGGCAGAAGAAAGGGAGTAGTAGAGGGGCTGAGTGGGCACTTGGTGTCCAGCCAAGGTCAACCCACTACATTTCTATGCCTTCAGATTCAGAGGATGATTCAAGGATTTTTTGTTATCTATTGCTTGAAGAATTCTTTCATATGTGACCCTGCTATGCCTACAAAAATATTTAAGTTTTCATCGACTCTAAGCCTCTGCTACTTTTTGTTCAAACTTCTCTACTCAGACTAATTTCATAATTATTTAAATGCATAAATACACATGAATGCACTTTTGTACATAACGTCTATGTGTATGAATGTGTATTTATGGCATGTATGAATGTGTGTAAGAAAAATAGATTTTCTTTTACTGTAAGTGAAATATCTCTTTAATTGAGAGATAAAGGAGAAAAAATCCAAACATAATCATATTAAGGTTCATCAAAATAAAACTGTAATGTTTCTAAAGAACCTCTCAGTTTGAAAGGTGATAATCAGAAAATTAGACTCATGTTTATGAATAAGAATAAAACTGAGCTATAACTTCGCATTCAATGCTGAAACAAAAAAAATCTATGTGCCATTAATTGCATTATATTTACAGGCTAGACTTTCTGAGAGTTTGCATTAAAGATTTCCAGAACTTCTCTAAGGAGCCCCAAAAGCAAGCCAGAAATTCTTTGGATTCAGTACAGCTTATCACAATTCCTTTCTGGAATCTCAAACATAATTTGACTCTAATATTTGCTGTTAATATTTCGAATTTAGTGTTTTGGGAAAATCCAAACTGGTTTTGTCTTCCAATGCACAATGCACTTGCCTCTGAGACTTTCAGCATCCCAGAAATATCACCCTCTCCCACAGTGGTTCGTTGAAATTTCAAAGAATGCAATTTTCAAAATGCTAATGCACTAATATTGTAGCTTTTCAGGAAGTTCTTTCTTTTTAGAGTGATACTTCTGGAACTCCTACAGTATTTTATTGCAGTAATTGCAGGTTAACATTATGAGAGGAGGAGGGAAGTACCCTGGAGAGAGAAAATATTTCACTAATAAAGAAAAATACTAAAATATCTTTTCCCCAAACCCTTTACCACAGGTGCAGTTTCTGTAAGAGAATATATGTTTCCAAATTAAAACCATACTATTTTCTTGCATCTATAAAATTATACTTGTTAGTCTTGGCATCTATGATCTTAAAGAAAATATGCTTCTCAGAAATACTATAGAGTAGCTAGTGGTTCTGCAAAAAGTAAAACAAGAAGGGAACTTTTAACTTAATATATATTGGCACCTCATGGCATTTTAGTCAGTACTGCTTATTCAAGGAGGTAAGGAGATTTTAAAAGACCATTTAGCAAAAATCAGTCTGATGGTGAATTTATAAACACAGTACATTGTAACTGTCTGACAGAAGATAGAAACAATATCCCTTTTACCATCAAAGCTGCTCCAAGTAACAGAAAAGGAACATTTCTGCCTGGGCATGGTCAATTTAAATTTGACAAATTCTCAGAGCTCATCAGATTGCCAAATGACACTGAGAAAAAACAGACACTCTCCCTTTCTACCCCTCCTTCCTTTTCTTGGTTCCTTAACATATTGGACCTTTTCCATCAGTCAATTACACTGCAAAACATTGTTGTTATTGGCAATGCTCTCAAAGGGAAGGATTAAACAATTTATGTTCAGAAGCACATTGCACTGTAAAAGACAGACTTCCATAAAGTAGTGTGCCTTTCAGTATCTGGGGTGCTCAGAGACCACTGGTGATTGAGCTGAATCCTTTCATTCACTGATAAGCTAACTGCACAGACATCAGTTACAGCATCAATTTTGAATTCTTTTTACATATGAAGGAATTCAGGGGAAATAAAACTAATGCTTGTTGGGATCTAAAAGTGGAAATAACTATAAGTGAGCTCTATCTTCTCTTTTATGGCTAAGTTTATCCAATGTGTTACTTTTACTTACTGTACTTTGCACTTTGATTGCTGTGGAGATGACAAAACTATCAGCTGGAATGAAGAATTAACATTAACATTTTACCAGATATTAGTCGTTAGTTAATAAATCAAAATGCATTTTCATTAGTAGATATATCTCACCAAATCAGTGTCATTTAGAGAAAAACACAACATTCACATGAAGAGAAAAGCACAATGTTAACATGATGTTTATTTTTTTCAATTCTTTTTACTTGGAAGACAAGACAAATAGTTTCAGTTCATTTTAATTTGTTTTGTAAGCATTGCCTTCCCTCTGCTTTCACAGAAATAGGCAAAGAATTCCCTTCAAAAACACATTTGCAGTTGAGACAAACATGATAACAGGTCTTATTTCTTTTTTTTCTTTGCCTTTTTTAAGGTTTTAGAAAACTATAAATAACATTTCCATGTAATAGTATTAGAAAATTCAGATATAAAGAGTTGCATTTCCACAGATATTGTCATATGGCTGATTTTATGCCTTATATTAAACATTTTACTACAGTGTTTTCCAGAACTCTTATTCAGAAGTCCCCTCAAAGTTTCAGTTCATGACTTTTAATCACAGGGACTCAAAGACACAAAAAATTTACACCAGAGTTGAAACCTGGGAGGATCCGTAAGTTCAGAGCAGACTTCGAAGAGACAGTCTTCTCTGATTGTGCCAAAATTCCTCTCCCAGCAGTGGATTGACTATGCCCTGCTGAATAAGAGTGTCTCTTATTGTTAGGTCCATGAGAAGCACCAAAAGCATTTCAAAACCAGGGAAAAAGAGGACAAAAAANGTTAGTTGTTTTGGTCTAGTTGTGTCTTTTGGAAGGGTTTGTTTGTTTTTCCTACAAGAATGCAAAGTACCTTTTGTGAGCTGCTCATTCATTTATATTCAGGGTCTCTCTTTTCTGAATGGTTAAATGATTCAGCATTTCCTTTCAGAGGTCTGATCTGTAAGCTTCTGCTAAACTTTTCTCTTGTATGAAAGAGAATAAAGAAGATAAATGGGAAGTGATTTGGTGGGGATAAAGTTTTTACAAAAATTTGTAGATCACTGCTAACTTTTGTCTTAAATAAATGAGAAGGACAAAGATTTGAAATAGGTGACACCTTTTTTAACCAAAGCAACTGGTATAATTAGAAAAAAATACAGTACTTTTTGGCCACATAATCCCTTGTTCAGGGAATCGGACAAATATAATTGACAATGGAAGAAAAAAGATAATAGAATCTAATCCACTAAAGGATAGTCAAAGAGCATATTTTGTGCTTGACTACAGAATGTTATTACAATCAATCATCATCAATGTTCCAGGGGATGTGATCTCCACTTAAAATATTTTTTTTCTGATGGCATGCCCATTCTATTANAAAGAAGAAAGAATCTTGGTCAGACTTCATATCCAGTATTTTCAATAGTTTTGCTTTCTTTAATCATACATTATATAATTAATTTATTTCATTTTTTAAATGGAATTTTAAATAATAAATGTGAACGGGTAATGTGAATAGCTGCCAACAATTGAAAATCCAGGCTATAATGCATTAGTCTCTAAAATGGTAAGACCAAGAGAAATACATCTCCATTTTGCCTTTCTAACATAAGAAACAAGTCCTTGTACACACTATGGTCAAGACAAACAATAAAANGACAAATATTTGAAATAGGTGACACCTTTTTTAACCAAAGCAACTGGTATAATTAGAAAAAAATACAGTACTTTTTGGCCACATAATCCCTTGTTCAGGGAATCAGACAAATATAATTGACAATGGAAGAAAAAAGATAATAGAATCTAATCCACTAAAGGATAGTCAAAGAGCATATTTTGTACTTGACTACAGAATGTTATTACAACCAATCATCATCAATGTTCCAGGGGATGTGATCTCCACTTAAAATAATTTTTCTGATGGCATGCCCATTCTATTACACTGAGAAAGCCTTTCTAAACCGTGTTGGTCTGAGACCTACAGCTTCAGATGCGGAAAAGGGGTAGGAATGCAAGATCACGGTCAGTGTTACAATGCAGTTACATTTCTCAAGATGGATTTCTTTCTTTTCATTTTCCCAAAAGTTTGATCCCACTACTTTAGGGTTTAGTAATTTTTATTCTAGTATTGTCACTTACTAAAAGGTCCTTTACTCCAATCTGTGTTAGGACATAGATGAAAAGATTGGATTGAATTCACTGTGGAGGCAACTCTGTTAATTTCAAGGGCAATAAATTGTGAGTCAGTTTTTCTAATGAAGATTTGCTTAATATCAGTGAATGAAACTGAAATATTTGCACAATTATAAGTGCTTCTAGTTTGAAAAAAAATATTTTGAATGATACAGAAAAATCTTAACATGTTTGAAAGAAAAAAATACATATAAGTAACATACGCCCATACCCTTTCCAATCCTCCTATATTTTTAAATTTTTGCTTACATTAATTTGCATCAGACTTTAGGATTAGTCTTGTAGCTATGTTTCTCATTAATCAGGCTAAGACCATGGTCCATGAGCACTAGATCATAAGCTTCTCTGCTGCCTAATTCTTCCTTGCTTTTTGTCTTTTTTGGTTTGAAGAAAACAAGATCAAGTATTGTCCACCATAGACTGTGTGAGCCAGACCATCCCACTCTGAGAGAAGACAGACTGCCTTCAGGACAAGAGAAAAGTCTCCCTTGTCCGTTAATACTTGTGTGATGTTTGTGGCTACAGAACTACACTGGTTAGAAGCCTGGTTATCATTAACAAAGGCCAGTTTAATGCTGCCATGATGTTAAATAAGCCTAAATTTAAAGTTCAGTGAAGTTAGAATTTTACTCTAGGTAAGAACGAGTTCAGGAACGTCCACAAACATTTATTCTCTGCTATCAGATAGATTGTCCCATAGCACCTCTTGCCAGCTGCAGAGGTGCAAGAAGCTGGTCCCCAGGACTCAGTACAGAAATGGAGTTTCATGCAGCATTTGTGAAACTGGAAATAACATAAACATAAGATCTAAAGAAGATCTTGAGATGTCTTCTTGTTAATTTGATAAAAACTTCATTAATTTCAGTAAGGATGTTTCTGAGTGCTACCTACTGTTTTTTACCATTTGTATTTGAAGCTGAGTGGCTTTTTTAATGCAGATCCCTTCAGCATCATTTTTTTTATCGCAATGCTTCTTTGAATGGTTTCCTTGTGTGCCTGTTTACTTTTGTTTTGCAGGTTTTTCCCACTCCCTTTACTCTGGAGAGAAGGAAGTGAACTTTAGAGATCATGGAGATCCAAACCCTGCTGTGGACCTTCTAGTTGTTGTTAACTATTATATTTTGGATAGGGAATCAGAACCAGAGACCTGAAATGCAGAATATAACAAAACATAAGAAGTTACCTCATCTGTATTTAAATTTTATTATTTTTTGTACAATTTTTCAACAGTTTTTTCTACACTAGATTCTTATAATGAAAATTATGTATATGAAACTGTCATGGACACATTACAGAAAAATATTTTAATTATTTTAAATTTAATTAATTTTCATTTTTATTTTTCAGTGCTTGAAGTAGCTCTAAGAATTTGGAATATATTTTCCAGTTTGCCTTCTTTTTCCTTTCTGTTACAGAATTTTGATGAGCTAATAGAAAAATTTGAGCTCACAGCTATTTATTTGACTTTCTGAGAGTGATTTTCCCTTTGTTTTGTTTTGTTTTTTTTTTTTTAAAAAGGAATCTTAATTGATGATAGAATACATACCTACAATATGTTCTCAGTCTGTTCACACATAACAGTATGTATATCCTGGGGAAACGTAAATGACAGAACCTCTGTTTCAGTGAAGTAATTACTGTTTTTACAGAGACTGGTAAATGTAAAACTCTGTACAAATGATTATAGTTATTGCTACTATTATTTGCTTCCAAAGCATATATGGTATAGGTCCTTAGGTACTAAGAGAGAAAGTTGTACTACTTGTTTAGATTAAGAAGCAAATTTTTCTTTTGCCTTTCTACTGACTATCCTTAAATTCAGGTGTATATTAGTGGATATTTTCTTATGTGTTGGCTGAAAGGGGAGGATGGATAGGATCATGGGTGGAATTAAGATTCTACTTCTCAGCTGATATAACTGAGATGGTTTAGATCTACAAACCTCTGTATTCACTTCAAGAGAATTGAGAGAGGGGAAAAAAAAAGTGTCAGAAAAGTTGATCTGCTATTTGGATTGCTTATGAAATTTTCCTGGGAAATTTTGTTTGCTATTCAAAAAAAATGGTGAGCTTTGGTGAACATCTGTTATTTTTTTTTCCTTCTGTACAACTTTATAGTTATTCTGGTAATCTAACAGTTTGTCTAAATCAGTCCACCTGTAAGACTTATACTGTAAACCTCACCACTAAACCACCTCCCTGATTTAATTTCATTTTTCCCACTGCCTTCCTTGAGATACATACCTTCCAGGACTGTTGTCATTCGTTTGTTCACTACTGTTATATACACAATGATCTCAAAGCTGCCATAAAAGTTGCAATTCTATGGATGTAAAACTATCCATAATTTTGTAATAGGATACACCTCATCTTTTAATCTTGCATATAATCTATAAATAAATATTTTAATTTCTCTCTGGAGAAAGTATTGCAGTAGTTTTATATTGATAGCACTGGCAACCTCTCCTTTCAATGACAGGGATGGTTAAAGGTAGGTGCAACAAATGCTATAGAAATTCTGTAAAATTTAATCAGATTTGACACAAAACTCTATTGCTTTACTGCACAAAATGAAACTACACACATAATGGTTTCAGCATGATCGTAACATGGAGTTTTATACCTCCATCTCACCCCAAATAAAAAGCTGTCAAATATTTTCCTATGTCTGGGTAATTCTCAGACACAGATGAGAGCAAGCTGGCTAAGTCTCATACAATTCAGACTTAAATGATTATTGTGGGATGTGGAAAGCAACAGGAGGCTTTGGATGAGGTTATATCATCTCCTCTGCTTTGAGTGTATGTGCCTGGTTTTTGTTCGCGAAGTTCTCAACATAGGGATCTGATTAGATTTGCAGTTGCTTCTAGATGATCAAACAGTACAATAGCACTAAGCCTTCTTGCTCCACCTGCATCTGGTTAAGAGCTTGTTTGATTTCCTCTCTGAGCAGAGTCTTCCGCCAGTGACTTATAATTTTACTACCATAATGGTGGAGTGCAGCAAAATATAGGAGGACACCTTAAATTCATGCTGAGGATGTAAGTGACAGAATACAGCTGCCCCTTTGATAGAAAGGAGCAATTTATAGTGAGGGCAGTAATGTTTGCATGTAAGGATATATATTGATGGCCATTTTTTTTATTTGTGGAATTCTGAGGTCCGTTTTGACTCAAAAAAATGTCCAGGCAACCTGGCAGTGATCCATATGGGACACATTTTCTCCCAGTTCAATGTGCAACCAAATGGAAGACAGAAATGTAGTCTGGAGTTCAAGGATCATTTTCTCTGGATTTCCCTGAAATAATTTTATTTTTTTCTTTTCAGTTTTGCAATAAGGATTGCAATACATATAATAATCTAATGCACTTGTACTGATTTTGTCTGGAATAAAGTAATTTTTTTTACTAGGAGCTTGTATGGTGTTATATTTGAATTTGTGATGAAAAGTGTGTTGATAAGACAAGGATGTTTTAGCTGTTGCTGCTCAGTGTTTACACAGAGGCAAGCCTCTCACCCCACCCCACCAGTGAGCAGGCTGGATGTGCATATGAAGCTGGGAGGGAGCACAGCTGGGACAGCCGAATGGCCAAAGGATGTTGTTCTTCATCCCATACTGTATGGTGGGAAGAAGCAGGAAAGGGGAGGACATTTGGAGTGATGGCATTTGTCTTCCCAAGTCACCGTTGTGATGGATCCCTGCATTCCTGGAGGTGGATGAACATTTGTTCACCCATTGGAAGTGGTGAATCAATTCCTTCTTTTGCTTTGCCTCTAGCTCTCTGCAAAAGCAGCTGTTGCTTTACCTATTAAACTGTCTTTATTTCAACCCACACACTTTCTCACTTTTATCCTTCTGATTCTTTTCCACTCCAGCAGAGGGGAGTGAGTGAGCAGTTCTGTGGGGCTGAACTGTCAGCTGGAATTAAATCATGATGGTACTCCATGTATTATAGTAAATGTGTCACTTCTTTGACTTCCTAAGTATATTCACACTGTATTGAGACCTGTACTACTTTGTCAAGAGTGAATATAGCAGATATTCTGTTTCTGTGTTATTCCCTTCCTCTGTCTTCCTTTATCTATGTTTGATTTATTTATTGTTGGAAAATGCTAGATTTCTAAATAGTACCTACACATTTGATATCAATAGATGAATGTACACTTGAGTCAGAGGAACTAGAGTATTGAAAGGTAGACATAGGCTCATCAAATGGTGCAAACCCCTGGCAAATTCAGCCAAATATTGATCCTAACACTGTGAATTTTACATTATATAGCCACAAGCTTTAAAAAAAAAGAAAAAAAAGACAAGAAAAAGAAAGAAAAAAGAAAAAAGAAAAAAAAAGAAAAAAGAAAACAGAAAAAAAGAAAAAAGAAAAAAGATGATCCTTACAGTTGAATTAATTGAATTCAGAAATGTGCTTTAGGAGATGTCCCCTAAAGCTTGTATACAGAGTCGTGCTAATTTTATACTTACTCTCTGCACTCATAGATGTCGATTTTATTTCTATGGTGTTTCTATGGTGTTCCAGTCTTAGACAAGTCATATGTCTACTTTTATATAGTTTGAAGTCCATTGACTGTGGTATGCTGCAGCACGTTTGGTTAAGGGTTAGCTAAAATATAGATTTTTTTAAAATAATTTTGTCTCCGTATCATAGCTAAACTGTGAATCTATCTACTGTTTTGTCCTTTTCTAAAAGGTAAAACCTGTTCCAACTGCAGTTTTGGAGCATCTCAATACCTGTAGCTTGCTGTGCACCAATCAAATATGAGCTCCCTTTGGAAATTATGTTACCCCAAATGCTTACTCTGGGTTCTTCATGCATTATATTAGAGCCAAGTATGGATCTTCTATATTTGAATTCAATAATGAAACTGCAGGTACACAGAGAAATTTCACACACCTGGAAATAACCAATATGTGGGAAACCTGTACTTTTTGTCTCACTCTTCTTTTGGGTATAGATAATTTGTATTTACTTTGCTTACCAGTTCAATTTCAAGCCCATCTCATTTTGCGCTGTTGATTTCACTTCTGGATTCTCGTTAATGGGATGTTAAAATTGTGTTGAAATGGTATTTCTTCTTTTTTATAATTATTATTTAAGACTTTTCAGTGGGTTATTTTTTATTTTTATTGACCTTTTCATACAGAATGCTAAACCAAACTTTTCTGCTTAGTAGAGCATAAAAATTGGATAGTTCTTCCATTTTCCCCACTGGTTATCAGCTGTGCACTCACTAAGTCAGTTTGAGGATGCTACCTTAGCACTGAAAATTGCCATTTGGGGAAAAAAAAAATAAAAATCAATCATTGAAGGGTTTCGTGAGAATCGTCTTTGATAACAAAGTACTCTTTGAAGTTTTGATTAACTAAGCAGCAATATAATGAAATGGTCCCAAGAAGAGGCATCAGAAGTGAGCCATGCAAACAAGTAATGAATGCAGTCATTTTAGGGCTTTGTTTTGGTTTGAGTTAGGGGTTTTGGGGTGTTCATTTGTTTGGGGATTTTCCCATGCAGGGAACAGACACCTGAGAGCTGGCTGCTGATTTATTCGATTTAAAGAATAGTAAGCATCATGTATCAGGTACTGGAAATAAGAAATGTGCTGCAGCTGAAAATATGAGTCTGTTAATTCAGATAAGTGTTGCTACTTACGCAGAAGGTTTTCTTTATGTTGGATAGAAGATGTTTGTGTTTTCATAATTTCTTGGCAAAGAGTTTAATTGTAATCTCGCCAGATGGATGGTCTCAGGCGAGCTTAAATTAAGCAACCTCCAAGCAATACTTTAATATTCTGAACTTCTCATTAGGAAAATTCCATTTATAGGCCCTATAGGAAGTTGTTTTCCACATATAATATATTGGGTATAGAAGGAAACTCCTCCCTCAGAGTCTAGTAAGTTAGGAAGACTAGAATTACTCAGGACACCTTAAAAATACTAAACTTCATTTGCATCTGCCACACTGAAACGTTTAGGGCAATTTGAAAAACAGAATTTCTATGTACCTTCTTCTTGTAATCTCTCTATCTAGCATAGCTGCAGAGCAGAAATCCCAGGGATCTTAATTCCTTCTGTAGTGGATCAATATCGGTCAAAAACATTACATCTTTGTATCTTACTAGCATAGGCAAGTTCACTTCTTAGATTTGTGGAATAGCTATGCTTTCATATGAAAAAGTCCATTCTTTAATTCTTTTAGGGAGCATAAATTTCAAACGAACTAAAGCAACATCACCTACACATTTGAACTACCTCAGATGTGTAACCAACTGCCTGGCTACACAGACATTATGAATTCTTCCACACTAAATCATAGTACCAAGCACAGAATCTAGTTCTTTATGATAGCCAGTGGATTTGTGACTTCCCTGGAATAGTTGGAGCTGTAAACCATTGAATGAATAAATGATGCATAGCAGTAGTTTCCTCATCTGTTAAAGATGCAATAATGGTCTGAGCATATTTTTCAGGTTCTATGACTGAAAATTTTGTCCATTCTTCTTATCCCAGAAGTCCTACATTTTGGACTTTTTGTTAGAAGTATCATGTACTCTCTGCTTTTAAAAATCTTCAAAAATATATCTGCAATGGATATAACAAAAGATATAAAACTCACCTTATTTATCTTCTTTGATAACATTAAGATCATTCTTATTTTCAGTTTTTCTTAGCATGTTATGGATATTATTTATATTATATTGGGAGACTAAAATTTCTTTAGAAATTTCTTTAGGAGAATCCCTCTTTTTCAAAGATTTTAGTGTTTGCTATGTTAATAATGTTTTATGGTTTTGTACCTAATTTATATGACCGACATATAAAGCCTTTTATCAATGACTGAAATATCTTCTGCTACAGTGAAAAGAGCCAGCATTGCCAAGTTTGGAATAAGGATTTGAGCAAAGAGTTTTCACTTTTCATTGGTTATTGTCTTTGAGTTACTTGTTTTCATATAACATTTCTCTTAGAATTCTCAAAATTGAAAATCAATTGCAGAGGTTGTTTTGTAGAGTACTGTAGCCTGATTGCTTTTTAATTTTATTTTTTTTTTACATTAAATTAAAGACATTTTATAGGTTGAAGAGGTTTCATTTTTTAGGCAACTTAAAAGGTCTTCCCAGTTACCAGGCATAAATTTATGCCTTCTTGCATCCTGACTCCATAAAGAGCCAAGGTCTTATGTAGAATAATCTCTTCCCCATACCTATGGAAAGGAAATCCAGGGAGGGGGTCTGGACGGATTTAGACTAGGTCTTGGCTGTCATGGTATCCTTATTCAATGGTCTTAATCCTTGCAGCTAGATTTAACATAAATAAATTCTAATATTTGCTTTAAAATTGACAATTATCTGTCACGGATCTTATTTCTTGCAACTGGTACAGGGTGTAAGGCAAAAGATACATAAAATTTCATTTAACTTTAAATGGCTGTTGACATTAAAGCCTGTCACATACTGACTGTTCTACAGGCAGGAGATACTAACAGGAGTATAATCTCATGACATATTCCCTCCCTTGTCTGCCCATAGAGACTAGCTTAGATAGTGAAGTTTATAACCTATCCAAAGCAATCTTACTCACCTCATAATTTAAAACTATTTTCCTTTAAAAAAATAGTTTTTTTCTGTAAATAAGGCTATTCCAATTAAATTAGTTGTTTCAATATAGAATTTTATGGGGTTTTAATTTTTTTTTCAATATACACTGAAAAAAAAATATGGCAAGAAATGGACACCTTATAGTAGAGAATGCTAGAATACTTCAAATACTAGAGCAGCATCATCTGCTGCTGTCTGTATTTAGCTAATGCCTATGAATCCAAAAAATGAGTTATGACCCTTTGAGCTATAAGGTGTAAGGTAGAGCTAAAGTATTTTCTTGCCTCAGCTGAGATGACAGTCTGTGTACTGAATGCAGGATGAAAACAGAGCACTGCAACGAGATCATGAGACAAACATTTCTTAGCAATATAGACTATGTTTTACTGCACCAATTGCTTAGGGGTTTTGGTTTCTTTTATGCATCATAGCCACTAACAGTTTTAGGAAGGGAATTGATGGTGAATTGCAAGATAGCTCTAGGGGGCTTTTAAAGGAGATCCTCCCAGGCATGAAAGGCAGTATAAGAGTAAGCCTGAAATTGCTGGCTGAAAAATGCAGCAAGAGCAATGAAGGTAGGCAGGCTTGGCCTCAGAAAATAGAAGTGTAGGTACGTAGTGTGAAGATTGGCCATTAGGGTACCTGCTAATAAAGATAAATAGTGTGTATTTGATAAGATACAAAAATCAGTGGAAGGGCACAAAGGGAAAAGAAGTGAGCTAGGAAAATATTCCTTACAGTAGCATTCTGAATAGATCTGCATGAGGCAACATCATCTCTTAAAGCTGAAAAATAAGACTTTCCAATAAGCAAGATAGGAGATGATGAGGATCTAGGGAGAGATTTAACTGCATAGACAGAGAGGAGTATGGTATCTTATAGCTATTATGCAGAATGAATCAACAAAAATTAGATGTAGCTGGGTTATGAGGCTCTGGAGAGCAGGCTGACTCAAAGATGATGTCTAGGTTATGGTGCTTAATCTTATACTGAGCCTGATAGGTTCTTTAACATTAAATTTGTTGTTCATCATATTTTTTAGAGTAATTGTGTAAGAATATTTCAGTAGAATAAGAAGAGTTTGAATGTTTTTTTTCAAAATAGAAAGGGAAAATTGCCTAGAAATGTGGGGGAAGTAGGGGAAAACCTTCTAAAATACCTGCCCTAAGTAATATTTATGATCAGCTTCCACCATTTGTGACAATGGAGTTCTTGGAGAACTAAGGTAAAGGAAAAGCATAAACAATAATTCAACTTCATAACCTCAGTTCAGCAGCATGAGGCTGAATTGGGGATCTTTGCTCTCTGTCATGTTCAGTACTGGTGACATTTTATTAATGCCCTCTTCACAGTGTGCCTACCCATCCTAAGCTGGGAAGCAGCTTACCTGTTCTCATGCACCAGTTCATCTGAGTCTCCTACATCCTGAAATACACAACATCGCACAGAAAATTTTGTGCTTGCTTTTTACACTGACAATTTGGAATGCCTGTGCCATATGATTGCTGAAGGTCACTTTACTGGAAGACTGATTGAAATTTGTCATTTATGAGGGTAAGACAATTTTAATTATTGAAAAAAATAGTTCTTTTTACATATAAGCAAATTATGCCTTCTTGTTCATTTTTTACCTACCATTTTCTGTCACAGTTTCATTTTGTACATTTTATTTTTGTCTATGTGTCTTACTCCTCATTAATTTGGCTTATCTTGTTAATATATATCTTTTGACTTTTAGTCATGAATACTCCTCAGTGTGCAGAAATGAAAAAGGATTCTTTTTTGATATAAATCTGACAATGTCTACACCTACTTATCAGATTGGGAAATTGTAAAACTCTGTTGCTGTTTGGGATTACATACCCCTTTATCCTTTAATATTATATTACATAACCTTAATTGAAGGAGATAAAATGTCTGGGTAGAGCATTCTTATGCATTTTATTTATTTATTTACTTGCTGAACTTTTCTAGGGAGCAAAAACTTAGCTATAACTACATGTTGAAAACTATGTGCCAGGTACAGATCCTTGGTCAAAAGGAGATTTTGAGTCAATAAAGTAATTCTTATCAGTAGATACTATTAAATGGGCAAGTGACTTCAACTTTACATAGCCTTTAAAAAAATAAAAAAAGAGAGGAACAAAAAAAACCTAAAACCTCTCCTAACAAAACAAAACAAGCCAAAACAAGCAAACAAAAGCATGATACACAGTAAATGAAATCCATTAACTAGTTGGATTTATTCACTTTGACCTGCAGGGTGCACAGTTCTGTGATTCCAGATACTTCTTTTGTGTTCCTATAATTTTCCCTGTTGCTTTGTGTTAGAAATCAGGTTGCAAGGCTCTCATATGAAAAACCAAAAATTCAATCAAGTCAACCAAAATATTAAAATAACAATTAAAAATAAAATTTCTTCTGGATATGTTATGATCAGTGTGTATTGGTTTATTTTTATTCACTGCTTATTTAAAATATTCTCACAATGCTGCTTGTACTTACTCCTGAAAATAATGAACTGTCACATGCATTTTGCATGTTGGACTTCCCACGAGTGCTTTTAGCAAGCTCTGCCCTTTGAGCAGTCTGTATAGTTTTAATGGAGATTGAGGCAGCGGAGAGAGGAAAGCTACAGAAAAAGATTATGAGTTAGGAAAGGAAAAAAGGCTGTGATTAACTAGCTTGACATTCACTACCACTTTGGTATAAGGTGGAGAAAAAATGATTCCTGTGAAATAGCTGCAGCATTTAGAACTCTTCATATTTACTACAAGCTGTTAATCTTCAGTTTTCATTTTTATATTTTTAATAGTTAATACTACAATGCCAAATATAATTAATAAGAATAGACTACTAATTTAAATAGGAAATTATATTTTTTCTGAAGTTCTTTGAGTTCAGAGGATTTCCTTCTGCTTTTCTTCATTCTGTTTGATAATATTCCAATTCTATATTCACTCAATAATCTTCACAAAGGATAACTTCTTTTTTCATATACTGTGCATAGAGAAAATTACTTATCATTGAATACAATTCACAAAGTACTCATACAGGTAAATATTAAGCTAGCTGTTGCGTTGTAAACTTATGAGAAGGCTGTTATTTAAGTCATTATTGAAATAGAGTGACATTTAATCTCAAGCTGTAAGGGAAATACTTCTTTTTGCAGATGTAATCAAAATTTGAGAAAAATCATGGTCAAGATGAAGACAGTTTAAAGGGTGGAGAAAAGGGAAAAAATCCCCAAACCCAAACAAATGATGCAAAGGTAATCCTTCACCACCTCCCACAGGTATGTCCATCTAGTCTCTGCGCAGTGGCTACATCCCCACAGTTTTTAATGATGAGTAAAATATTATATTGCTTGCTATGCCCTTTTGGTCAGTTTGGGTCAACTGCCAAGGTTCTGTCTCCTCCCAACTTCTTTTGCATCCTCAGCCTACCCATTGCAGGGAGCAGATTGGAAAAAAAAATTAAAAAAAACATCAAAACCAAAACACCCCCCTCACCATCACCACC
>VWZD01012785.1:0-24327 GCA_013396695.1 Sakesphorus luctuosus | reverse complement strand
AAAAAAAAAAAAAAACCAAACCCACAAACCCTTCATGTTGTCCAAGCAGTGCTCAGAAACAGCTAAAACACTGGTGTTATCAACACTGTTTTAGTAACAAATCTGAAACACAATACTGTAATGGCTACTATGAAGAAAATTAACTCCATCCCAGCCGGGCTCATTACAGCGAATATAATTATACATGCATTAAGCTATAAACGTTTTCATACTTTTATACAGCTCTTCCACAAACACTTATGTTCAGCCATATTAACCAAACAAGGGAGAAACACATGTTCAAGTATTCCATTCCTTTTTCCTAAACTTTGCCCTTCTTTCCTTGCCTCCACCTTTCACTTTCCCCTTGCTTTGCTTTGCCTCGCCTTGCTGTCCCTTTCCTTCACTTCCCATAACACTGTCGGGTTGGGATGAGTAGTACAGCATACACCATACACAACTGACAATGTCTTATTCCTAATAGTACTTTTACTGTAGAACTTCTACCAAGTTCAAGAGCAGCAGAAAATTTGTCTGTGGTTGATTAGATATATTGCAGGAATGTTGCACTTTTTTTAAAAACAATGCCTTCTCTCTCCTGTGGCAGATAACGTGTAGCAAGTACTGGGGAGATGGATCATGACAGTGTATTAAAATTTTCACTTTTTCTGTCTATCAGAAAAGTGTAATACTTTAGGAACTATAAAATAATCGTAAAACCATCATCCTGAAGAACTGAGTCTCAGTGCTTAGCACTGTTGCTCTAATGGCATTTCACCTTTCATTTCTATTCAACTGAAAGCATTTTCTGCAGTAAAACAAACTGTGATACTGATGAACACTGACATTTGCTAATAGTATTAAGTTGTAAAACAAAGGCTGAGAAGATAATAGACCCAACAGGAGAGTATCCATAGATTGGAAGAGAAAGAATAGCCACAGATTAAAGGAGAAAGAATACCAACAGCTCTTAATTGTCAGTTCAGCCTACTAATCTTGGATTAAAAAAATAAAAGTGAAGATCAGTTTATTATAATTTTCTTTTGAAGTTGGCATCTCTGGCCAAAAAAAGAGACAGACGGAGAGTGACGGAAGTAGCTTGGGAATTGTAAGACAAAGGCAATACACAGCCAAGTGATAGGGAACAACAGCAAGAAAGACAGCTCAGTTTTAAGAAGTCCTTCATATGTTACAGATTTCAACCCTGGATTGTGCTGTAAAACCAATCATAAGTAAACTAAAAATTTTAAATTGAAAAACTCTGAATATATGGGAAAGAAAACAATAATTTCTTTACAACTGAAATACTGCTGTCCATTTTCCTGATCTATGACGAATCCTTATTTTTTTAATCTGTTAACAAAAGATGAGTAGAAAATTTAGCTGAGATGTGTAAAAATTTGACAGCAGCTATTAAGTATGGAGTACATGTAACTCTTTTAGGTCTCAAGCTTGTTTTGTATTCATAAATGTCAATTTCAGCATTTTAAAAAATAATTTAACATTAAAAATATGGTTTCTGCATATCAATTTATAACAAACATTATTTTTGAGCAACTAATGGCTATTAACTATATTTGCCATAGTAAATATGTGTTCTAAAAGTCTGTGTGTGCCCATGTGTGTGCAAGTACAATGAAAACAGAACACATTTATGTGGAATTGAAGATTTTCTTTGAAATGTCATTGACTATTTTTAATGCAAAGGGTTCTATAGAAAACTCATATATGAAAAAACCTAGAAAAGAATAAATGGAGACATCTAAAAGAAAGTCATAGAGATACAAATATCTGTTATAGAGAGTCAAAGAAAAAAGAATTATGGTGTGTTTTCAGTTTCCATTCTTCTTCTGGCTTCTTAAACTTAGCTCTCAATTTTCTCTATTATGATGTTATACTCTAGGGATAAAGTGAATCTCTGTTCAAGGAGCAATACTCTTAAGTTTTATCTTTAAATTATGTTGCATTCTAAGTAATTTCATTTTTTAAAAAAAGTATTTAGTGTGATTTTAAGATTGCCGCACAAGTAAATGGAAATAAATATGTATACACACTTTCCCTAGTACTTCACTTGAAAGAAGTTTAGTTGTGAACAGCCTGAAAAACTAACAGTAGGAAACATTTTAACCTAAAATTAAACTCTATTGCTGCAGAGATATTGTGTGAAGATGCAGTGTAGAAGACTAAGATAGATTATGTTGAGCTATTGATAACATAAGAAAGAGCATGTGGGGGAAAGGATGCAAACAGAGAAAGTAGAGATAATAAGCATCAAGAAAAAGACATTGTGCAGTTATAAGTGTGAAAACAAGAAATCTGTATGGGATGGAGAGCTGAGGAAAAAAAAAAACAACTGGAAAGAAAAAGGACCAATTGATTACTGCCTCATGTGAGATGGCAGCTACTTCTCTGTCCTGACCGTTGGGAGATGATGAGTAATGCATACCTCTGAATACAGAAAAGTGATGCATAGCGTGTTAACCATGGCAAATGAATGGTATGAAATCCACTTGTGTAGGAAAAATGGATACTGATTTTGCCATATATTATTTCAAAATATACATTCTTCATTATTCAAATGATAAATAATCATGGAAGAAGTAAGAAAAATTCTTTATAAGCCATCTCACATGACTCTTTGGAAGACTTCTACATCAAATATATTTATCTGAGGTTTTTCCTCAATGTGCTCTAAATGTAGATGTTAGGGTGTAATTATTTAATTAAAAATACTAGTGATCTTTTGCAGTGAAAGATAAAAGTGAACTTCTAGTCTAATGATCTTAAGTATTTTGAAAAGCAGCATATTACACTGACTGTTCCATGATTTCAACTTTCTGATCTGTTAAACTTAACAGTCAATTTCATTTAATCACATGACACTAGTACATTATGTTCTTTTCTTTTATCTTTAATCCTTTGTCTTTTATTTTTCATCTGTTTTTTTCTGCTAGAAAGAGGAAGAAATGGTTAGTGGCAACAGTATCCCCATTAGGATTGGACTGGATTTCCAGTTTTCTCTTGCAATAATTCACAATTAAGTCTTCAGGATTCAATGCATTTACATACTGGATATCATAAAGAATTCACATGCATATGCCCTAACACAATTGGTTTTCTTTGTGAAATGGACAGACTGAAGTAAGAAAACAATTCCTACTTAGAACAATATTTCTCTGCATCTTCTTCATCTCATACCCTGTTCATTTTTTATTGAACACAAAACCAGTATTTAACAGATGACAAGCATTTTTACATAATTAGTGATGCTCACCATTTCCATATACCACATAATTTGTAATGCTAGCTAAAATGTGTGATTGCAAAACCTGTGCCCACATAGAATTATTAGAGGTGTTTACACCCTCAAGTTTTGCTAAGACATTCAAGAACACTGTTAATTCAAACAAAAGGAGTACAAATTACTGTAAGAAAGATTATTATATCAAATTTGTGCCTTAGTTATACATTTGGGCTGCAGTGTTGTAACAGAAGGATTACCATTACATTGCAATTTGTACCTCACTCATCTTCACAATTACAAGGCTTCTGTGATTTTAATGTCAGTGAAAATTCTATGATTTCCACCACATAAACAAGCCTTTAATATGTAGAAGGTCTCTTCTCTTGCATGACTTTAAATTCATATGTTGTGAATGTTGATTTGGTGTAATATTTCCCATTTTTGTGCATTTTGGAAAATGAGTGGAAGTCATTTGGGTTAAGTAAACCACAGCCCTTTTTTCCTGTTGTTTTGCTTCTGTTCTCATATCCAAGGAGCAGTAGTGCACATGTCATAATGGAGTGGGGAGACCTTGAAGAGCTGTGCTATTAAACAGTGCATTAAGCAAAGCCTCTTCAGACAGTCCATTCTGAGAAGAGGTCTGCTCCATACAAACAAAGCTCTTGAGATGCACTTTGTTGTGTTCTTACCATTCAGAAAAGCACTATTATCCTGTGCCTGTGACTCTGTGCACAATGTTTCAATTGGTTCCATTTCATTGGTTTTACAGGGAACAATAAAAGAGGCTTATTGTTCCCAGCCATCCAGCATGAGACTATACCCTGCTGAATCTCTATCACCAAGCTTTTAATAGCCTCAAAAAATATTTAATGTAGTCATACCTTTTAGAAGTCATAGACAAACAGCCTTGTTCCATGAAACAATTTTTTTTTTTTAATTAAAGTAGTACTGGTCATTTACTACAAACATACACAAAAATATTTTAGGAATTATTGTTCTTAAAATTACATATAAAACAGAGAGGAAAATCTCTGTGATGTTGTCTCAAAGTTGTTCGGGTTGCAAGCATAAGCAGCTGCTTTCTGACCCACACGAGATATTAGAAAAATAGGTCTCTCAATCTCTTTTCAAGGAAAGCTGTCTTAATAGTAAGGAAAAAGCTCTGTGCTGCAGTGTTAACACTCACTACTTTCAGCTGTAATTAGAAAAGCAAATTACTCTCATTAGTGTGATGCAAAATCATAGAAGAGCAGTTTTACTTCATAATTCCAGTGATTTTCACATTTCCTTATGGTCACTAGGCTGATAACCCCCAGATATGTAGCATTCAGTGTGGAAAGAGATGTCAGGGGAAAGTTCAGGTGATAGAGTCTGCTTTTGGTACTCACAACATCCTCAGTGCAATGTGGGCTTGCATCCAGACAAGCATGCACTTACCACCTGGGATGATGGGGTAACCCCCACCTCTCCAGTGTTGTCTGACTTGCTTCCTCCCACAGCTGGAGGCTGAGATTTTTCAGTGGCCTTCCTGCTGGACACATGGTTCTCTCTCTCTGCATGCAGAAGCACTGGAACTGCTTAAGAGCCACATGCTGCTCAAAAGACACACTTGTTGACTATCTTGCTTCAATGATTATCTACATTTAGCTTCAGATATAACATGTCCAGTCAGGAGGAAGGCTCTCTGTATTACTTTTGTTTCTTTCTTTTTCCTCTTTTTAATGCACAGAGGAAGTATGTTACTAAGAGCAAGTACACTCTTTAAAAAAAAAAAATTAAAAAAAAGGCGAGAGAGAAAAAAAAGGCAAGAAAGCAGCATGTGCTTTGCCTTCTTCCTTCCTCACAGTATTCTCTCTCAAAATTGTTACATGTTAGAACAGGTTTCCACGAGTGTGCAGGATTGTTTTATTCAGTCATTAGCATTACTGTCAATGCTTTTAAATTATGGAATGTAAATATCAAATACATTATCTAGTTTCGCGTAATTACGTGGTAACTATTATTCTGTTAGAGAATACATAATTATTTTTGGCTCTCAATAAAAGTGCAGGCTGCGCTGTTTTCACTAAGGTCTGCTGAATGTAGCATCTAAGTTAACTACCTGAAGTTGTTGTAATTACAGAACTAAAATAATTTTTTTTTGTGGTTATTAGCAATGAGAAGATCTCAGCCTTTTAGAAGTTTGGCTTGAATATAGATTCAAAATACCTACAGTAAATTCAATTCTATTTTGCCAAGATCTTATTTTTCAATTCACCTCCAATCTTGAACTGTTCTGCAAAAATCCCATTTAGTAAACTAACACCACTCTTACCTCTAACAAGTCTAGTCATGTTAAAGCTGTTCCAGTGTCCTGAGTTCTTGTCAAGCATGCAGTGACAGGGCTAAGTGAGGTATGAGATATTGTGAAAAATATTCCTTGAAGATCAGGATTGTTCTTTGGCCTTATTCTGCTATAGCTGCTTTCTGACAATGCAAAGTGGTTAGCCTGTCATTTTCTCAACTTCAATTAACCCCAACAGGATGTGGTCCTTTAGAGATCTGGCAAAGGGCTGTATTTTAATTAGTCAAGTAAAAATGTTTTTATCATGTGGGTAGGTGATCAGGATTAATTACTGCTAGTAGCTGAACAGGTTATGTTAGAAACATATAAAGTTATTATGGTATATGTGTACCTCTTTAAACCTTATCTTTCACACTGGGAGGTGCAAGCACAGATCTTATATAAAAAGCGCTATTCTGGATCAGCACTTCAGCAGGACAAAGTAGCTCCCTGGTCTCTCCTTCCTGTGACTGGGTTGGACTCTAAGATGCTCATGTTTGTCTTCATATTGTTCTGTCAGAGTCACAGGATTGTTATGTGCCTACTTTTCATTGAACTTATCAGGAAGAACCTTACGAATACAGCAGTCTGCTTAAGCTCATCAGTGGAAAAATCAAGGGAAGGATTTATTCATCTGGATTTAGATGCATATACCCAAACCTGATATCCTCAACTCTCTAAATTTATATTCCAGTGAGGAGAAGGAAAAAAAGAATAAATGTTTAAGGGTGGAGTTCTTCTCCAAACTAGTTCAGAAGTATTATCCTCTAAGCATGTCCATTTGTTCCCTGACTGTAGAGGAAACTTTGGGTGACTGTATATTCTTTTCCCATGCAGCAGAATCATTACTGATGCTGACTTTGGAAACACAAGGACACTGTATACATGAGAAATAATGCTGACAGCAATACTCTTACAGATAACTTAAGGAACCCCTGATTACGCCTTTTATGACTCACTCATTTGACACACATCCCACCATCTCCATTCCTCCTGTCTGCACCCCTCAGTAAAATAGAAATCTCTAACAGGAAAAGAAAGTAACAGTGAATTTTGGAAAATGTTACAACACTGACAGAATAAAATAAAATTAAATTCTTGACTATGTTAAACTAAACTTTCCTTTCCTCATGGAAAGATTATACCCTAAGGTCTATACCATTTTCAGCTATTATGGTATAGAAAGCAAACAACTCAGCATAAGCTTTCAAGTGAATAAGGAATCTGTAAGTCACTTTTTATGAAACTTGGAAGGACTAATCTCAAAGATAGTCAAAACATGAGAATAGGTCCTCAAAACAAAATGAGGTTTGCTCTTACTTAAAAAGTAATGTTTCAAAGTTTTCTATGTATGTCTACATCTAATTATATGCATTATTTGGCTGATTCAATGCAGAAAAAGCTATGCTGAACGAAAAACATTCTTTTCCAGTTACAGAGGCACTGGTTTTATACCATCAGTTAACTTTTACATGAAAATGCCTCTAAATAAGTCATTATCCCTATCTTCACTGTAGGGAGTATTGTGCATAATAATCAATCCATAACACATGAAGGCCATCTTATAACTTCATAAAGCTAAGTACTGTGGCTGCCCAGATACTCCTATCTCCCATGGGAATAGATCTTTCCATTTCAAAAGAACAGAGAAATCCTCTACTCCTTAAAAATAAATTAAAAAATTGAAACATCTGATATTGTAGAGCTAGAAACAGTAAAGTGTTTTGGGGGGTTTTCCCACTTTCTTTGATGTAATAATTAGGCAATTCTAAGTACATGCAAAAAGAAAGTAATCCTATACAAATATTATTTCATTTCATAGAAGAGTTTTATTTGTATAACAATAGTCTGGAATATTTCATGGTTATATTTAGTAGGCCAGAATAGGACAGCATGCTAATATTTCTGAAAGATTGGGGTTTTTTTGCTTCCTAAAAGGGTATTGTAATTAATTCTTTAGGGGAAAAAAATAAGACAAACTTCTGGGTTGTTTGACCCACATACCATGGAAACCATTTGCTTTTCTGGAATAGAGGGTAGTACAGCTAACTGCTGGGAGATATGCAAAGATAGTCTCTTCTTTCTGACACAGCCCAGAAATGCTTCAAGCAGGACTTGAGGTACAGCTGGAAGTAATCTACGTGGATTGGTGGGTTTTGAATCATTCTGTGAATGCCTGAAGCAGGTCACCTTCCTTTCCTGAGCTCTGAAGTGCTTAGGGCAAGCTGATTCTTCTGAATTCAATGAGAGCATGGCAACATAGATGAAAATCTGAGTACTCAGATTAGATTTATTCAGAGAAAGCTATCATCTTTAACAGATGAAAAAAACCCCAAAAACTAAGATGTAAACTGACCCAAACAGCAGAAGAAAAATTCTGGCTGTAACAGAAAAAACTGTATTTCTCATTGAAGCATAGTGTGCTTTAATTTAGTGAAGGTCTAATCAAAAGCTCAGGAAATCAAGGACTGAGCATGGGCAATGAGAAATCATGATATCTCTGTACTATGCTGTATATACAGTATATAAATCCTTGAGAAATACGTGAGGAATGCCTGGTCTAAAGGCTTTGAACTACATCTGTGTCACTCCTTAACAAAAGCAAGCTAGTCATCCTGTTGGTCTGTCTGTCCTGTTCTTCTCATTATGTTGTCTGGTTTGTAAACTAAAGTTCCAAAGTCCTGAGCAGTGATGTGTAAAGATATATACCTAATCTAAGGGATTTCAGGTACAGACCAGGATGGTCTTGCTGCTTTGTGTCATGCTGTCAGGAAAAAGCAGCTGCAAATCCAACTAGTGCAGAGAATTTACAGCTGCTTTGCTGAGCCAGAATGACGCAAAGCAGCAACAGCTCACTGAAGGATTCTTCATATAATCTCCAAATACAATTTGCTATCATAAGTATAATTGTTTAAGTTAATATTTGGAATAAATCTATGGCTTCAAAAGAAAAAAAAATCATAGAAATAAGGCTGCTGCTCCTGTTATGACCATTCACACATGGAAATTTTGTGAAGAATGTCAAATAATAAAAAATGCTATATAGCATAGTCAGTTTCATAGCCATTTAAGGGCTGCACTGAGACTTCAGAAGAAATTGAAAAACAATAATTGTAATTTAAATGAAGTTTTATGGAGACCTCTTATGACAGAATAAAGTTACAAAGTCCAAGGGAAAGGGAAAAAAGACAATAATTCTATTCCTCTACCAAATACAAACATATTTTCAATTTTGAAAAGGTTTCCTTGGAACTACCCTTTTTATCTTATAACTAATATCAAAACTAAACCAAACCAAAACATGACGTACAGAGTAAAAGTACAGGAAATACTCTGAAAGCTTATAAAAAGGCATTTCAATAAAATTAAGTTAATCACAAATTTTAACATTGTCTTAAAGAGGAAAACTGTTGTTTTCTTGAATGGATTGTCTAAATAACCATATTTCAGAGAGGCTTGGACACAGATGCATGGAGCAAGTCTAGAAGAGAATACAGGAGTGTGTTTCTCTGAAAAAGCTGACCTTAGATATCCATCAAACCTACATCATTCATGTCAGCCTGCCATTGCCAGTCAGTTTGAACAGAGGTTATGTTGAAAGAGAATGAAAGCACAGCTTGGACTTCTGGATATTAATTCTGTAGCACATTCACTCTGCTTGCAGAAGAATATCAGCTTGGAACTGCTTTTTCTTTCACCATCCTTTATTCTTCTATTGCCCTTAGTAAAAACTGTACCAGAAAGAAAAATGAGGAAGATTCTGACAGAGGATCCAGAAGTGCATGTTACGTTGTCTATGCTGGGTCCTCAAGTGGGTCAGAACAACTCTAGTTCCATTGTGGTGAGGTGTCTGCTCACCTGCAATGTCAGCAGAATGCCCAGTTTCTTTGCCACTTATGAACAGAGGCTATGTATTGATGTAAACTATGCCTAGGTAAAAATCTCATCATTTTCTTCATGTTATATATGTTTACAGTCTGCTGGTCTGTCAGAAGCAAGTCATAGAGAAGGGTTTGATGGCAATCTGTGAGGTGAAACAACAGAGTTCTTTCACTCCTCCCCCTACCCCCTCCACTAACATGGCAGTCACCTCTAAGATTTCTTCACAAAAGAGTGTTCCAGTTGATATAGTTCTGGATTACACTCAATGTGTCACAATCTGCCAGCAGAAAAATATAATGAGTCTTGCTATTTCTTGAAATTTAGTTGATTTAAAACACATTTAAAATAGGATCTGACTCCTTTCATTGAAGTAGTGTAGAAATAATTCTGTTAGAGAGAATGCTGAAAATGACAATGCAGATATTTCCTTGAATTCATTATATCATTGTAAGTAAATAGAAATTGTGAATTACAGAGCTAACATGTTTCCCCAGTAATAGAATGGAACATTGCCTTCAGAAAGTCATTATCATTATTATTGTTATTATTGCATTATTATTTTTTGTTTCTCTTAATAAATGGAAGAACACTCATAAGCTGCAATCCCAGAAGTAAAGCTAAATGTAACTGCCTGATTTTTTTGATTCAAGGGACACCCTCAAGGTTAGTAGTATGAAATGCTGGTAACTGCTATCCATGTTTTCAAAGTTCATTCAGAGAGCAATCCAACAACAGAATCTTTAGGAATATTGCATTTAAGGCACTGAAGTATGATGTATGTAAGTACAGTATGATGAGTTGCATGAGTGTGTTTTTTTTTATAATAGCCTTCAATGGAGTTGTAGATTGAAACCTAATAGCTTTGTTCTAGAAAAAAGCATAAAATAGAACGATTCTCTGAAAGAGTCTTGTACTTGCCATGTTGGCTAATTTGTAACCATTAGCTCTCTTTATTGATGGTGAGGATAGATTTTTTTCCCTTGTGGTTTAAGTGTTTGAAAAAATGAGATCCCAAGGTAATTCATCAGGTCAGCATGGAACAAAAGGAATATGTGATAGCTGATGTCTTCAAAACCCCGAGCTGTTGAACTCAAGTTTACAACCTCTTATTTTATTTATCAAAGCAGATGATTTTAGTGAAAAATGCACTCAATTACCAATGTAGTTAGGTGGGTGGGATCACAGACAAAAAACCCTCTGAAGCTGGAAGCTCTAAATGAAGGTGCAGCAACACAATGTTTTCTTGTTTCAGTTGAACACTGTACATAAAATGTTAGACAAACACATTCAAGACTTTCAAGTCTGTGTTGTATTGTTTTAATGGAAACTTGGTTTGTTATATTCCTATCTTAAATGACTTTCCATCTCTTTCTAACTGAAAGTTTATTCTTCGTTCAATTCACCACAGATGTATGCCTGGATGGTAACACCACTTTAATTTTTCCTTCCTGTGACAGCATGTAATACTTCAGCAGGGATACAAAGGCTGTGATGAGGGACTGGGTCCCTTGCCCAGAGTAGAGCACGCCTTTCAATGTGAACAGATGCTCCTGCATTTGCAGCAGTGGCAAGCTATCCACACAAGCAGCATAATGTCCCTCTTCCCAGGAAAGCCTTGGCTCTTATAGAAACAGTTGTATCTTTTCACCCACCCTACAAAACTGCTGCCTCTTTCTACTTCTCCCCCAACAACCGTTCTGCAGTGCCTGGCATGTTGCTGAGTAGAAAGGTGGGCCAAGGCATTGCTGGTGTAGTCAAGCACACCAGGGTGGTGGGTGCTGAGAATAAGAAAGAAAATAATGGCACTTGCAGCTGTCCCCCTTCCTTCTCGCCCTTCTTCCAGTCACATCAGATGGTTACATAGCTATCTTCATATCTTGCAATTTTTTCTCTCTCTTCAAGGCTGATACCCTGGGTAAAGTTCAGCACATATTTTTGAGCAGAAACATTTCCTATGGCAATAGCTACAACTGTAAGACAGGGTGCAGAGCATGCCGTTATTGTTAATTTCACTGGCAGAATAAAATTGAAAACAGTTTAGTCCTAGATCCACAAAGGTATATAAATACCTAATATCTGCTTAATTTGCTTGAAGTTAGGTAGTTAAGTGCCTTTTGGAGACTGAATCCTAGTATTTGCTTTCTTCCAAGTATGTGTGATTTTCTGTAATTGCATTACAGGGAAAATGGAGTTTCAAGATCTTTAGACATCAGAATGAGACATTTTGTGTTTGGCTTTGAATGCTGATATGTTATACTAATGCAGGAACTCTTATCCATATGATTAGGCATTCAGAGGTTTATTTGATATCTCCATACTCTCAATATACACAATATAATCACAGACAGAGTAAACTAAATAAAAACCTTAACTACCAATTTACTGGTAAGACCTTATTAACATTAAATTGATTAATGTTTACATTTTATTTGAAGTTTTGGTTCTTACTATTAAATTGGCTGTGGATGGTTCAAAGTTCTGATTAGCTCAATGAAAAATTATATTACTGTAGAAATGTTAGTCAGTTGCCTGAGAAATCTGAAAACACAAACATGTATATGATTTGATATGTGAGTTTAATAACTAAATAGACCACCAAAGAACTTCTGAGATAAGTTAAACAGGATTTACAAGAACAGCATCTTTCTTATTCAATTGGGTCTTCACGTTTTGGAGACAATAAGTTACTCAATTTTAGATTGTTCTGGTATTTCACAAGAGACACTGATTCTTACTGTTAAATAACTGAAGTTTCAGGGTTTTACTGATTCTGCTGAATCACGTGGCTGCAGAGGAGACTAGTGTCATGGTAAACAATGGCAATATGGTAAATAAACCGGTAATATGAGATATATTTTAGACCAAGTACTATGCAACATCACTTTTTAATAAATTAATCTTCCTCTCGTTTCTACGATTGAAGATTTCACATACTTCTCAAAAAAAAAAAAAAAAGAGCGGGAGATAAACCACATGGATCCTTTTTTCAGGCCAGCAAAAGTAGGCATCTGGATTAGTAGACAGCAGCCATGCTTCACAACATAAACTTTTCTGTTTTCAGCAGCCCAAGAAAGACACTGAAAAGATGACATCCTTTCTTTTTTAACTCCATTGATTTGGCTACTTTGAATGCATCATGTCCTAATTATTAAATTCGATAAATTAGGTGAGTGGATGAATGTGCTGATATTTATTAAGTCAATTTGGAAAATGGTTAAGTATTATACTTAGTAATCATCTGTGGTTTAGTTTGCTCAGTAAAAACTGAGTAGACAAGACATATTTGAATGTGATTATGAGTTTTAGAGGTCTTTTCTGGAAAAAGAGAGTTCTTTTTCATATATATAAATATCAAGCAGTGTCAGACAGTTGGAGTAACACTGGACTAGCCTACTCAGATACAAAAGACAAGAACAAAGGTTTGACATGGCTGGGTGGGCTGGGAGTTGATGAAGCTGTGTAGTTACAGGCTCTATGGTTCTCATAACCCTAACCCTAAGCAGAATAGAATCTTAGTGCTGCACCTGAGGTCCCCACCACCATGAGTGGCTCAGATTGGGAAAGTGTGGATGCCTTGAGAGACCGGAAAAAACAGGACTCTGAGCCAACTTAGTGTGGGATAAGATAAAAAGCAAAGGTCCGGGCCTAAGGCCTACAGGAATACATATCGATGTGTGTGCCCGAACCCTGGTTTCCATGGATTTTATATTGTCCACTCAATAGCCTATTCATAAATCCCTTGTTCCAGCCTCGGCCTGGCCCCAGCACACCCCATCAGGAATTGAGTCTAGGGAAGAGTGGGACCCTCTGTTCATCATCCTTCATCTTCCTCATATCACGCAGGGATTCTTGGAGGCCTTCCAGAGTTCTGGCTTGAGGTCAGTATGTCCATGTTTATGTCTTGTGCTGTAGGCTTTCAGATATTATTCAGCTTTCTACTTTTAAAAGAAGACTAAATAGCTTAATGAAATTTGAGGCATTGATATGGGATAGAGATTAAAATGCATAAACATTGCTAAACGACTTAAGCTGCTAGAAGTACTAACACATGAAAGTCTGCATTTTCACTACAATTGCAATTACTTCTAAAATCTACAAAATTAGAAAATCAGAAAAAATCAAAAAACCTCTGAGGCATCAGTGTTGTGACAGTCATGCTGGCACCCTGCCAGGATCCCCTCAGCATGCCTTTCCCGTTCCAGTGTCCAGTGTCCCGTTCCAATTTCAGTGTCCCTGGAACTGTAGATTCTGTGTCTCTCTGAACCCTAACCCTAATTTGATCTTGATGTTGCCAGTGAATTCCCAATCTTCCTGGGTATCTCAGATTTGAAAGGTATGGAGACAGCAATATTGATGCCCCGAAATAACACACTGGAAATGCATTTTCCAGCCCCAGCATGCTTGGACTGTGGGCTTTCTGGCTGTCTAAACCATATCCCCATCCATAAATAACTTGGCACTGTGCCAAAATTCGCTATCACTATGTGTGTTCCAGATTAGAAAATTGTGGATGCAATAGTGTTGGTCTCCTTCCATGATTCTTTGTGCATGCCTGTTCTAGTCCCAGTGTCCCTGAGGGTTGTGCAAACACAGCTGTAGATGTGCTGTGAAGGTATTAAAAGTATTAGATGCTGTAGGTCTCTATGTCCTGAAGGAAAGTAAATGCAAAGCACACCAAGGAAATACCAAGGGAATGAAAGGGGAAATGAAAATTCTGGAGAACTTTGTAGTGGTTGATTTCTGATTTGTAAATACAGATAGAACAAGGCATCTGTATAGTTTTATGAATATTTAAAAGTTATCATTTAACAGTGACCATTATTACTCACATGATGAAAATTCACTTGCAATATTTGATAGTATTGTTCATACTGAAGATCTCCTAGTCTATCTATTTTTTCTGATAAAAATTAGAATTTCAAAAGTGAATAAAATATCAGTATTATACTTTTAATACATGCGTCTTGTGATTTTTGTCTTCAGTTTTCAAAGACCTTGTCATACACCTGATTTTGCAGCTATAAACTTGTACTCACTTCCCTTCCTCTTCACCTTTTCTGGGCCCTCATTTATTTTATTATCTTTTTGGCAGAGGTTTAACATTTTAATATTGTTATATTTAAATATATTACACTTCCTTCATACATAAAAATAAATGAAATAGTAATTGTCTTACTTTTTCTCTGAAAAATATTCCACAAAATGCATGTATTGTTACATAAAATTCTGTATCAATAATTATTTCTTTTATTTTAAATGTAATTAATCAATTACTTGTCATGCAGCATTGAAAGGATCAAACAGTTGAAGTTAGAATAGGAAACTGTGAAGAAAACCCCTAAAAACATATGAAGTAAAACTAATTAATATGTATTTACTAAAACTCAAAGAAAATACCGGAGATGCAATAAAATAAATGCCTGCAAAAATTGTTACAAGTTCTTATACAGGTAATTATTTGAATATATTTTGGGGAATAGTATGCAGACATATACAAGTCTATCTAACTAGTACATAGAAATATAGCATAGTTTGGGTTGGAAAGGATCTTTGAAGTTCCTCTGGTCCAATCCCCTTAAAATGAGGAGGGATATCTTCAACTTAATCAGGTTGCTCAGAGTCCTGTCCAACCTGACCTTGAATGTTTCCAAGGATTGGGAATCCACCAGCTCCAACCTCTTCCAATGTTTCACCACACTCATAGTAAAAAAACCCTTCTTTGTATCTAATCTAAATTGACCCTGTTAGTTTTAAGCCATTTTCCCTTGTCCTGTTGCAACAGATCCTGCTAAAACATTTGTCTACACTTTTTCGAAGGCTTCCTTCAAGTGCTGGAAGGAATCTCTATGATGCATCTTCAAGACCTTTAATAACAATCATGAAGAAAGGGAAATAATGCTGTTTTCTTACTGAACACTTTCAAGTACTGGAAGGTTGCTATAAGGTCTCTCTGAAGCCTTGTCTTCTCCAGTCTGAACTCCAATTCTCTCAGCCTGTCTCCACAGGAGAGGTGCTCCATTTTCCTGATCATTACCGTAGCCTTCCTCTGGGCTTAGGAATAAAGGAGTTGGACATACTTCACTGTTGATACAATTTGAGGGAGAAGGATTTTAGAATATGTTGAGTAGGGACAGTGGATTTATACTGTAGATGGAGGATGTGATGTAGGATAAAAAGAGTTCCAGCGGTAAGCTTGCTTCAATCAGTTTCTTGCACAGTCATTTCTGGGTTGGTACAGCCAACTTTGATTTTAAGACTCAGTTCAACTCAAGAATTGTACTTTGTGCTTTTTATGCCAGGTTAAGACTTGCTTGATTTAGTGAAAGAATGCGAAGGACTCTCTGTAGGCAGCATCTTAGCAAAGGTCTCAGGCTGATGTTATGTAGGAAGGAAATAAGGGCCTGTATAAATAAAGTTTGGCTGTAGAGGACTGAGGTTCATTAAAAAATAATTAAAGAAAATATTTAATTCTTTATTAATTTAATAACAAGAAAAAGGAGAAGAGATATTTTTGGCTTTTTCACTTCAGAGGAAAAAACTAAAATATTGTACAAATCCTGAGATTTTAGAACCTGGGATCTTTATATCAGTGTTCCAAGATGCCAGAAGTACTCTTAATTTATGCTCTTATGATGTCCCAACTTTTTAGGGTCGGATTTACTCAAATGAATGTGGTGGAACTTAAAATGTAGTCTAACCAGATTCTACAACTCATAGACAAGAGAAAGCATATGGGATCGATGAGCTGACAACAGTTGCTCATTGCACCATTTTTTTGTTTCGACTTTTGGCAAAGACATTTTTTCAAAAGAACATCTCATTTACTGACCAGTATGACCTGACAGGAGGTACATTCAGGTGGTCTTTTTTGGAAGACACAGGAAAGTACATTTGTTTTCTTTATCTTATGATAACTTTTGGGAGGATATCTCAGAGGAATGTTTGCTCTAACATATGAGACACTGTAGTTTTTTCATCTCTCTTGAATCAGATTAGAGTAAAAGCAAATAAATGTGTGCAATTTCTCTTTAAGCCCATTCCAAGAATTTGCCATTCCAACAGTTCACTTCTAGCATTATATAAACACTTTGATGGCTAGATATCTTTTTAATTAAAGGTTAATTATCTGCCATTAAATTGTTACAGATAAAAGTACATATGCAGGGTTTTTAGGATGTTTATATACAAAGGTTTGAGGAAAGAGTGTGCCCACAGAGACATCAAGGGAAAACACTTGAAGAGCTGGAAAGCAGTCTGTGGAAGCAGAATAATAGGCAGCAGTGGCCAGTTTGAGGACACAAGGAAAACAGTAAAGCTTGACTAGACAAGAAAGACAAAAATGAACAACAAATATTCAACATTTTGAGGGGAGCACAAGCAATGTAATTCCAATGCTATGTTTTTGTAGACAGAGGTAAAATGCCCTCCAGAGGAAGAGAATATTTTTGAACTAGCAGAAGAAAAGCTTATTTTGGGTGATATTTTTGAAATGAAGGATTTGAAAGCAGTAAAAGAAAGCAGAGAAAGAAACTAAGAATATGACAATGATGGAGACATCTTTACTGTTAGCTCCATTATGTTTTGTTTTACTTACTTATTTTTTTTAAGTCTTGTGGAGGAATAGCTAACAGATTTGAGTAAGGTCTGCCTATCTAGGGAAAGAAACAGTAAGACTTTCTTTAGATAAGGACAACATTTTATACTAAAAGATATTACTGGGACCTTACTGCCTGGGAATCATAACTTCATGACTTTGTAAACTACTATAATAAATATTAAAAGAGAGGAAACAAAATGTGCATGTTAAACTAAACATAAAGCACCAGGAAATTATACAGAATAAGTATTATTTTATTTTTTTTCTGTAGTGTAAATACAATCATTCAATAATAATATTTATGTACAATAGACTATTGACTGGGACAATGGGGCATGAATACTGTGAAGTATTTATGATCTGTTTTCAAATTTTAAAATAAAGCAAAAGTTAAATGAAATAAGTGAGTTCCAGTGATTAAGCCTGCTAGAAACTACATTACTACATACAAGAGGAAATAACTGTCTGCTTCGATTGTTAGCTGCAGAAGAGGTGTGCAGATCGAAAGTTTGCAAATTAAGTATTTTCAGTAATGGTACGGGAATTTTAAAAAATAAGAGTGGAAAAGTCTTAAGTTAAAGTATCATATTATTCAGAATGGAACAGAAGTAGAGTAAAGCTATCATGTTATGTCACCCAAATCAGCATCATGGACCTTTCTGGATAATATAGGCATCCTGGGAGCATGACAGTCTGCCAGGGCTGATCAGTCCTGGTTCCTAATCCAGCAATTATTTTGAGCACAGTATGGCACAACAAAATTATAGCACCCCCTATTTCAATGTAAGCCTTTTGATGCAAATTTTTGGTTCTCTGATGCATACAGTAACACACAGAACAAATGGGTCATGGAAGAGAGTAGGTTGCCTTGCAAAGCCATGTGCTGCCTGTGACAGGAACCAGCCACTCTCTGAAAATAAGTTCTCTGTGTAAAGAACCAGGTAGGAAAATAACCGTTTTAGGTAGCAAACAGTGCCGGCATGGGAAGAAATTCATTTGCTCAGTGTGGAAAACTCACTCTGGGGACATTGCTTGCATTGGAGGACTTTGAGTTCTTTAAAGCATTGGGGAAGCAAGAGCCACAACTTACTTTTTCTTACTATGGAAAGACAGCAGACTTAGTTCAGTCCTCTAAATATATGCCATTTCTTACTAAAAATTCCTGAGTAAATTTTACATTGAAATAGCTTGTAATTTCATTTAATTTGCTTCTATTCCTACTCCTAAAATCCCATTCTCAGTCTCCATAATGTTTTCTTTACAATCTGTTTCAGGAAGACACTTCTTTGTAACAAGGAGAAATTGTACACTGGTAGTCAGATTTGGATCCCAATGAAAAGAAATAAACTTTGCCTATAGAAAAAGGAAACAGAAAGTGACTTCCATTAGGTATTGCAGCACAGATCACCAAATGCCTAAACACCCCATAATATGGTTTGGAAAACAAGTAGGATTTGGGGCATAAGAAAGGGTTAGCCAATGAAACTATAATCAAAGAAGAAATTCAGAGATTTGGCAACTGAATTTCATCTATCTTATTTGCAGCTAATATTTGCCAAAAGCTTAGATTAAGTCAAATAATGTGATTCCTTTCAAAAAAAGGATTTTTTCCTTTAGAGTAAATTTATAGTTAGAAACTGTTGTGATCCTGTTGATGCTATCATTTATCTATTGTGCATGCAGAAATATTGTCCTGTTTGATTTCAGAAAATTTGATCACTGAAATAAAGCTATGACAGTTGTTTAAACAAAGCAACTGTCAGGTCATATCACAAGCTCCTTCTAAATAAAGAGCTGCACTGCTCCAAATTTGTTTTTCTTTAATGAACCCAAGCCTTCCCACTGTCATTATTCATTCTTTCTAAAAACATTAGAAAACGTAATGCATTACTCAACTGTGACCTAACATGTCTTAAGGTGCATATTTTATTGATGTAAATAAATGAGATTTTTAGTATACCCAAATGCTGGTGTTTTGATTTAATAGAAACACTGTTAACCTTAGAAGTTGTCATTAGTGCAATGATTATTTTCCCTGGAGGCTTGAACAATAATCTGGAGGAACACTGCTAGCAGCCTGCTTATAGTATCTGCAGATTCCTTGAGCAATTAAATCGTTGGACTATGGAGTATAAGGAGGAAATAGTTAAAATGTTTGATGCTTTCTGTGGTTTACTCCAATACATATTTTTTCATCACATTAAAAGAATAAGGTTTGAAAGGGCATTGGTTTTGTGTTTGCATAAATGCAAATATTTTTTGATCAAATTACAGTGTTAAACTCCATTATTACTGGGTATAAAATTAAAATGAACCAGACACTGGGAATTTGCTATTATTCCACAGTAAAATCAAATAAAAATGTATATATTACAGTGCTCAGAGCTAGAAGAACTGTTTTAGATGTTTTCCTGTGCTTTAGAAGCAAGCTGTCTTTCTGCTTTTCTTCCTGGATATCAATCTTGGATACACATGTAAATTCTATTTCCCTTCTTTCTGCCTTTAGGTGGTATCCAGTTTTACCAACAGGAATTCATTTTAGAAAGGTCACTGACTTAATGAAATAGTTTTCAGTGCTTATGCCCATACCTTCCTTTGAAAAATAGGTTTACCTTAACTGGGTATTCATCAGTACAAATTAACTGGAAATATTAAATGCCATAACATTGCATGAGAAAAAGAAATGAAAATTGTGCTATTACTGCTTGGGGGGGTGGGAGGAGAAGGGAGAATATGTTGAATTAATAAGAAGGAAAAACCAAAAACACTTATGGGTTTGATGTCCAAGGAGCCTATGTGACACCTAGGGATCGATTCTCCCTGTGGTTATTGGAAGCTAAACGGGTTGGACAGACTTTGTCAAAAGTTCCTTTTCTCTTTAGATTATATATTTTACATCATTTTTAAAGCTAATAATTCTGTAATATTTGAGTTAAATTGAAAGAAAAAAAGTCCACACCACCATGGGTTTTCCCCACAGTTAAATCCATCTTGGAAAGAATTACAGGCAACACTGGGCTTCTAGCAAAGACATAAAGTAGGAGTTAAAAGGGAGTTGATTTCCGAAATTATTACCCATTCGGAAGTGGAAATTAGTTATCGTAAGCCTACAATCCACAGTTGTTTCACTGGTTTTTTGGATGTAGATAGGAAATACATAGGCCATTCAAGCTGCATGGTGTTGAGAAATGAAATGAAATAAAAAGGGCAAAACCTCCTTGGATCCATTGCCTCTTGTTCTGTTACTAGACATCACTGAAAAGAATCTGGATCTGTCCTCTCTGCAACTGCCTCTCAGTTATTTAGGTACATTAATAAGGTCCCCCTGAGACTTTTCTTCTCTAGGCTAAACAGCCCTAACTCTTTCCATCCCCAGGTGAGACTGATTGGCAGGTAATTCCCTGAGTGCTTCTTCTTGCCCTTCTTGAAAATAGGAGTAGCTTTTCTCCAGTCTTTGTGCACTTCTTCCTATTGCCTGGATCAACAAAATGTTATTGAGAATGGACTGGAAATTACATTTGTGAGGTCCTTCAGCACTCATAGGAGCATATATCAGGGCCCATGGACTTATGTATGTCCAGTTTGCTTAAGTACTACCTGATCAAGGTTATATCTTCGTTACTCCAGTGTATCCCTCTGATCTCTGGGATTTGTGATTTCTGATTACTAGTCAAGACTGAAGCAAAGAAGGCACTAAATATTTCAGCCACGTATTCACATCCTTCTCCCCCATGATGGCCTGGCTAACTCAGAAGGTGTTCACACTCCTTGAATGAACTCAGGGGCAATCATTTACATCAGCTAAGCCATGCAAATGACACAGCTGTTTATGTAAAGCAAAGGCTAACCTCTGGTCCCCTTTGTGTTGAGATGAACTCAACTTCTTTGCAACAACTATGGTCAGTCACACATGGAGTATTTCTCTGAGCTTCACAGGCGCATCAGCTTTGTCCATCTCTGTTGAGATGGGATTTATTGTTCTGCCACAAAAAAAGTATGCAGTGTCTATACATTTGTAATATGGAAAGAAATCTTTGCTAGATTACAGGCTTACGAATTGCCAGATTACATACATTTAAAAAAAAAAAAAAAGGTTGAAATTGCCAGTAAAGACTCTGGCACTTTGAAACTTCATAGTTCAAGAGTAAAAGTTGCTTCTCTTTCATAATTCTTTATTTAACTAGTTTGAATAAAGTACTAAGAATTAGTTATCACAGTAACAGAACAAGACAACAGAAATTTCTGCTGACTTTTACTAAAATTTGAAATAATTGCTATTGCAAAACAGTTGCTGAGATATAAAGCACATCTAATTTGCAGGTGATACAAAATGCTTTCAACAAATTTAGTACTATGAAATTTAGGATACAAGTCAGATATGAATTTCAAATGAGAGAAATGGATGGAAAACATATAAGAGGTAAGGTACTTATTTAATTAAACCATCATCACAAAAAAAACCCCAAAAAACAAAGAAGGAAATAAAACCAACACAACCACTCAAACTCCCAATACCAAACCAATCAGCAAAAGAAAAACTACCCAGAACAAATAAACTTAATTTATATTCGAGTGAGAAAGGAGATCCTGTGTATGTAAGGTCTGATCACAGTAGTGAGCAGAGAGATAACCAAGCATGAAACAAGTGCAATTCTGAGGCATTCAATTGCATAAATTTGCTAAATCTCTTTAGATGGTTTTAATTATTTTGACCTTAGGTCAAGAAAGAGGAACTAGATAATTGATCTTGTGCTCATTTGCAGATTGATTAGTCTACTTACTAAAGCTGCCATACAGCTGTGCACCACTATGTAGGATGCGACTGCTACCATGGTTAGTTTTAAGAGAAGCTAAGCCTGCTTCCCTAGTTCTCTTTCAGTTCATAACCTGTAAAATGTATGTTCTAATCCTAGAAAGATGCCTCATGCTCAACTTTACGCACCTGCATGTCTAACATCATTTTGACTCATGTGTTTAGAGTAAAATAAGTGCTAAAATATTCTGGGCTTCAGTTTAGTAAAAGATGTGAGAAAGTACCGTTCTCATGGCTGCAATGAAATGGGGAAAATAAGTAAGTTGATGAAAAATAGCTGGCTGAAGATTGATTTTATGATTTAAGTTTTCAAAAATTCAAGTTAAAAAAATTATAAATTCAGTTAACTCCTGCTTTAGACGTTTTATAATGTACTGATGCTTATTTCTAACTTCCTTAGGGCAGTGTAGACATATGTCCTGCACACAATCATATCTCATACATTCAAATTATAAAAATGACATTCAGAAATATATTTTTAATGTAATGTTGCCTCTTGTTGCTTTCACGTAAGAATCATGTTTGGTTCTCACCTTGTGAGCATTTATGCATTGGTAAGGCAGGGTTGTATTGTATCACGTTATAACTCCAGGAAATTCTGCAACTTCCAGCAAATTTTTCCCCTAAGTGTTACATCATATGTCACAATCTGATGCAGATGTCTCAGATACTTGAATGTCTCTGATGGAACTATCTGCCTCTGTTTAGGCTCTCAACCCCCCTCCTGACAAATCAAAGCCAATGAAATCTTAGCTGCAGAGTGTGAGTTCAAGATTCACAATGTGTAACTAAATATCCCTAAATAATTATAATTTACAAGACTTCAAATGAGAAGAAAGATGTCCAGTTCTTCACAGAGGCAGGAAAAAGACTTTTTAAAATGAGAAATAGGACAACAGAGGAGAATTTGGACCAGATGATAAGAAAGAATAAAAGATTCTGGAGTAGGAGCCAAAAATCATCTACTGGTTATTAATATTGCTAGATATGGACTTCAACACAAGTGTACCTATTTCTTCTCCAAATGTTATAATTAGGAATGAATTAGCAAGATCTTTGGCAGGGAAGACAAAAAACTTGCCAAAGGAAAATATTAAGATGGAAAGTAAAGATCTCTCAATTTCTTTCTTATATTTTCAAAAAATATTGTTTTAATTTTGAGGGGGTTTTGTTTTTCTTTGTGGATTTTTATTACTTTTCTTTTTTTCTTCTTTTCTTTTTTTTTCCTAACAGGATTTGCCCTACATTGCTAAGTTACATTTTTTCTATATGTCTATTGAGATAATAGTTCATACTTTATATCATAAGTCTGGACTGTTATTTCACTAAAGATAGTAGTATTTCCTGAGTCTCAGCAGTGTGTTTTGTACACAGTTCCTACCCAGAGGAGTCTACAGCCTGGTTGAGCTCAGACAAAACAATCTGAAAATCAAAGTAAAAGACCTAACGCAGCAGCAGCCTGTGGCTCTGGAAGAATTTGTCAGCATCAGTAATGCAAATGTCCAGGGGCTGATTTGAAGACAAGAGAAGAAAAGGCTTATAAAGATGTAGGTGTAGTGTACAGGACAAGAAAAAAAACTGCAAAGGATAAAAAAAACCTGTTAAAGTGTAGCAGTCCTACTGATTATTTTACATTTGCAACAAGCACATTGATTGCCAGTAGTCTCCATCAGCTGAGCTGTTTAACTGCATATGCTTGTTGAATTTTCACTATTACATTTTCCATCATGTATGGAAAAGTACTTCTTTATTCTTCAGTTCTTTGAAATTTCTTAAAAAAGTTTATAGAAACCTTGGCCACCTGTAGATAGAGGTGTGATAATGATTAATGTAGTGCTCAGACCGTGGCCTCTGTACTGCCCATGACGTTCTTGCTATGATTGTGTGGTCTGCACATCTGGTTTCAGTAGCTATAGGTTGGCTCTACCTCTTAAAGACAACAATTTGTCATCTTTTTTTCAAAGAATAAAAGTAAGTTCATTACTTCATGACATGGCCTATCAGGTTTTCTGCCCTACAAAGGGCCAGTAACAATAATCAAAACAGAAAATAAAAGCAAAATATTTTGGATGTGGACTTTTGCCAGGAAGAGGAAGTAACAGGTAGGATCACAATAAATTATAACCCAACAATATCAGGAAATCAAAATAATCAAACTGATTATTTTACTGAAAAATAATCGAGGAGGATTTTTGCTTTTTAAGAGCAGAGGTACAACTGAAAAATGACAATAACATTTCACAGATGCTTCTATTAATATTATAGTCTAACATGGACATGAACTTGAGTAACTGAACACCATCTTAGTGATACATCATTCCTTTTAGATATACACTGTCTCTCATAATATGCTCCTGGAAAAGCTAGAAGCCCATGGCTTAGACAAGTGTACCCTCTGCTGGGTTAGGAGCTGGCTGGAGGGCTGAGCCCAGAAAGTGCTGGTGAATGGAATTGCACCAACTGGCTCCCAGTCACTAGTGGTGTTCCCC
>VWZD01012784.1:1599948-1660422 GCA_013396695.1 Sakesphorus luctuosus | reverse complement strand
GGGGGGGGGGGGGGGGGGAAAGCTGGGTGTACTGAAAAGAGGAATTTTACAGTGAGGGTAGTTGGGAATAATTAGCTGGATGTTGGTTCATTAGCAGAGCTCAGGTGGACACTGAGAGCTTAGACAAAAATATGCTGGCAAGTTAAAATCAGATGGCTGAAACTGTTACTGCCCTTTATCCGCTGCCCTGCATTTTTGATGCCCTGAGTTAAGACAATCTGATCCACCCAGGATTCATCTCTGCACCAATTAACTGTTTCTACAAGTATGCTGAGATGAATCTAAATCAGGAACAGAAGCAGTAATAGGACCATCAAAATGATTCAAAACTGGGAGTGAGCTTTATTTTCTATTTTATAGCAGATGATTGTCATTCAGTGTTTAGGATTGATTGTACTTTGACTGCTAAACATATAATCCCATTGCCTTTTGTTTAAGTGCATTGCAAACCTCCCTATGTTCAGTGGGGCTTCATTTTTGAAACTAATGGCAATATTAATTTCGGAGGGATGATTCGCAGAGCAAGGTACTACTCAGCATGAACAAGGTGGTGAATTAAGGGAAAGCTGGTTCTACAGGGAGGGTTAGGCTTAGCTCCCTCTGTGATTAATCATCTTCCTCCCAGCTGCTGCTCTGACTTTTTTTCCCTTAACATACTCCAAATGCAAAGGCACAAATGTACCTGTGGCTAAAACTAGCTCACAGCTGTCAAAGTTGTTTTTTTTAAACACAAAACCAGACACAATTATTAATTAGCGATATTCCTACTGTTATTTGTCTCAGTATTGCTCAATCCTTACCCTGTTAGTTGAGTAACCAACTCTTTAATGGGTCAAATTAATTCCTTATTCACATAGGTAATAGACTGTTTCACTCACCTCAGTGGACTTTGTCAGCATAGCATTTATATACTGCAATTAGAAAAAAAAGAGATTTAGGCAAATGAAACATTAAATACTACTCCATTTCAAGGCCTATTACCAGAAAACCTGTTGAATGTTTTCATGCAAAAAAAAGGAATGTTTTCAGATTCTAAAAGTGTTTACTGGAAATTTTTCTGAAACTAAATTGAATTAGGGAGAGGAAGCCTGAAATGTGGCTGTTGTAGAGGGTTAAGAAGTAGGAAGCAAAGGAAAATATATTGATAAGTCTTACAACAGAAGAGGTTAGCAGTGGGGTCTCAGAGGGAGATCTGTTTAACACATCCATAAATGACCTGGAAAGGGAGATAAATAGTGCGGTTAGACAATTTGTGGTTGTTCAAAAATTATTCAGGTTTATAAAAAAAAAGGATCACAAAAAATTATGAAATGCTGTCATGACAGTTTGGGATGGATAGTGTACAGCTATTAAATTATCAGTGACCCAGAAAAAAGGAATAATTACTCTGTGCTTCTTCCAGTGTAAGAACTCAGAACCATCAAGTGAAACAATTGGGAGACAGGTTTTCAACAAGCACATAGATTTACTTTCCTTTATAAAATTTGATTTTTACACTCTGTCACAGGTGTTCTGGAGACTAAAATTATGAATGGTTCAAAAAGCACTTAGCCATGTGTCTAGTCATTGAGAAAAAACATCAAGAGTTATTAAACATCAAAACTAGGATATAAAAATAGCTAGCTCTAGGGAATTGCTCCCACAGCAGAAGACGTTCCCCCAAGCTACAGAAGAAGCCACTTGTTAGGAAGAAAAAGAAGAAAGGTACTTGACATTCTTTTTCAAAAGTCATTCTTTCTCAATAGTATCTCTTGCCAGTTCCAGGTCCCAGTTGGACCTCCATTCCTGATAAAGCCCCAGTGTTTCACATTTCCTTTCCTCATGGTTGTTCCAGTGGTATCCTAAACAGTGAGATGTTATTCTGCCATTGGGAACCTTGTAATTGGCTGTGGGATTAATTTCTTTGTATCATCAAAACTAAAACAGCTAGAGCAAGTGTCACTTAATGGTGAGAGTCTTGTTACCATTAACCTTCCCATGATGATCATCCAACTGACAACCAAGCCAGGAGAGCCAGAGCAAAAATGTGTCTTACACCTGCATGTGAAGAACCATTAGCCCTGTCTCTGCACTGATCTCTGCACGAACACTGAAGCTATCTGCTCTGCATGTTTGAGGAGTAGAGTTAATATTCACAGAATCATGGAATATGCTGAGTTGGAAGAGACCAATAAGGATCATTGTGTCCAACCCTTAGCCCTGAACAGGACCACCCCAAGAGTCACACCATGTGCCCAAGAGAATCATCCAAACATTTATGAACTCTGTCAGGCTTGGTGCTGTGACCACTTCCCTGGGGAGCCTGTTCCCGTACCCACCCACCCTTCAGGTAAAGAATCTTTTTCTAATATCCAACCTAAACTTCCTCTGACACAACTTCAGGATATTCCCTTGGGTTCTATCACTGGTCACTATAGAGAGGAGACCAGTGCTGCTGCTCCTTGTCCCCTCATGAGGAAGCTGTAGACTGCAATGAGGTCTCCGCTCAGTTTCCTCTTCTCCAGCCTGAACAGACGTGGTTGATGGCCTCTCCTCTATGGCTTCCCTTCGAGGCCCTTCACCATCTTTGTTGCCCTCATTTGGACACTCTCTGATAGTTTAATGTCTTTCTTACATTGTGGTGCCCCAAACTGCACACGATATTCAAGGTGAGGCTGTACCAGTGCTGAGCAGAGCGGGACAATCCCCTCCCTCGACCGGCTGGTGATGCATTGCCTGATGCCCCCCAGGACATGGTTGACCCTCCTGGCTACCAGGGCACTGCTGACTCATATTCAACTTGCCATTGACCAGGATCCCCAGGTTCCCTTCCATGGCACTGCTTTCCAGCAGCTCATTCCAGTCTGTATGTAAATCCAGGGCCGTCCCATCCCTGGTGCAGAATCTGGCACTTGCCATTGTTGAACTTCATGTGGTTGGCGTTTGCCTATCCTCTAATTTGTCAAGATCTCTCTGCAGGGCCTTCCTACTTCATATGTCTAGAGGACAAAAACTTTTTTTAATGTAGAATTTCCTGTTAAATTTTCCAGCTTAAACTTCAAGTGTTTTGCGTCAGAGTATGAAACGTGCCTTACCTTTCTTATGCTCTGCAAAGAAAGCACCATTCAAATCAGCAAAATGAAATCTAGCCATTAAAAACCTATGGCACTGAATTATTACAACATCCAGGGGTTGAAACTCACTAGATGATTGTTATTTTGAATTCTTCCATATTAATATACTTGTGATATCATAGAATCAGGTAGATTAAATTATAGATTTTATTACTCATGTCAATCAGAAATATTTGTTTCATGAATATTACTTGCATATGAAACAGGAAAAAAGCCAAACAAAACCCAAACCCAAATGAGGGAGCATTTTGAAGACTTACCTTCAGACAAAATAGGCAGATTTGGATATGACTGAAGAGGCTTATTAGCATTATTAGAAACTAAAGAATTTCCAAAGAATTCTTTTAATTGGAAATGCTTCAAAGCAAAAGGATAGATTGTAGAAGTAAACCTGAAAACGCAAGGTAAAGAGATGCACATGCAATTCTTTGTGAAAAAGCAAATATTGTGTGTAATAGGGGTGTACTGGTTTAAAGGTAAACTCGTAGGACAAATGAACTCAACTCAAAAAGAGATTACAAGTCAGAGTTACAATTTAATAAAAAGATTACAATAATAAAATAATACAGAGAAAAATTGGTTTTAACCTACAAAAGAACAGATATATAACCCAGCACCCTGGGGCACAAGCAAAATGGTGTTCGTTAGCCCCTGTGCTGAGCACCATGTGGTCCTCCTGAGTACAAAGTAAAAGAAACGAATACTTGTTGGTCAGGATGATGGTCGCAGTCTGGTCGAGAGTGGCAGTCACAGTCCTGTTGAGGTTCTGGTCCTCCTCTGGATCCAATCAGTGGTAGGAGAAGCCCCCAAACCCCAAGATTATATACACTTAGGTTCAGGTGCGAATGCCCAGTACCTTCCCCAGGGCAGGGAGTTTTAGGATGGGTGATTTAACTCCATGAGTCATGGGATATTTTTGAAATCTTTGATGGCTCATTAGCAGACATGACCCCTCAGCCTGGCTGTGAAGGTGCTAATGACTCCCCAGAGGGGAGTTATCACAGCTGAGTCATTGATATGAAGACAGGAACACTCCCCTATCTCACAGAATTCTTTAACACACAGCTTGTAGTCTGAGCTGTCAAGTGTGCCCTGGGCAGCTGCTGCAAATGATCCATTATTAACAGTTCATAAGAAATGACATAAAGCGTGTAGAATACAGAGTTTTGGTTACACCCACACAGTGATAAACTGGCCCCGGCCGCTGTAACTAGGACTAGAGGAGACAATAATATAGTTTGTTCTTCATTGTACTGTTAAGCCTCATTAGATGTATTGTTCCTTTTTAGTAATTTGGTATCTCTGGTAATCTCCAGTAAATGTGTTTTAAAATAAAAGACATATGCGATATAACCCTAAAATTGGTTGCGGAGTTTGGTGTCGTAGGAAGAAATCCAGCTGAATAATACACAAGTTTGAAGTGTGTAAACAAGAAAAACCAAACTCTGTTTTTACTGCAATGACATTCCTCAGACTCACTGAGTTAGAAGTTCCTGAAGACTTATTGCAGGTGCCTGGAGACGGGCTGATCATCGTTTCCTTCTCAAGAAGCATTTTTATTGTGTATATGGTTATCCAGTCTATCATAAGGCTTTTGTAACCTCTGCTGATGCTTGGAGTTGTTGATTTTGATGGGCTGCTTCTCTTAAGATGTCGCATGTTCTTTGTTTAATCACTGTGGTAAGCAGTTTTTTCATTCAGCTGAATTGCTCTCTCAGCTTTAAAAACATTGATTACAGGGTATGTAGTGACAGCACTCTTTTTTTAGATTTTAAAGCTGCAGACAAGCCCCCTCAAATATCTGGCTTCTTCTTTAACCTTTTCCTGCAAAAATGTGCAATGAACAAATGTATTACAGCCTAGGGCCGACTGTGTTTAATGAGCATGTTGAACTGTAGAACTTCCAGAAGTGTCCTGTGTATTCTTAGCCCTATTTTTATGATTAATTCTCATCCTTCAGGTATGTTTGATGAGCTAACACTACCATTGGTACAATATGTGTACTTCTACTGGCTCACTTTTCCAGTGCAAGGAGAGATGAGGGAATGCACCTTGAAGAGATCAGGGAACATGGCAGATCCCAAATTCTGTTGGGTCTAGCAATGTGATGCCAAGAGATGGACCAGCTCAAACACTACACAAGTAGAAAGTGTGAGAAACAACCAAGACAATGATTTCAAAACATTCTTTAGAGTATGGTGACTTGCTGAATGAGCTTGTAACTACAACGAGAAGGTGAAATTCATTTCATCATTTCCTATTAATTATTCACTGAGCTCTCATCTCCACTTAGTGGGAAATTGAACTAAACCTAGTGACCTTTGGAACAATTTCATTAATGCCTAACTGCTTTGCAAAACAGTTTCAAACCTGATTTACTGAAGTAATATTCTCTGTTCTTGTTTAAGAAGCATCTCTGAGGTCTGTTTTTAATAAAGTGTTACAGAGCTCTTGGAGACAAAACCGTAACATGCAGTATATGAAGAACTTTCAGAGGGAACATTTAGAGTAATTGTGTCATGCAGTTGTGTTTATAAAAAGTAGTCAGTTGACTGCAGTGGTTTTCAGTAGACTTTTGCTTATGATCTTTCCTTGGAAAGATGAAAATGTTACTATTAAGTAGGGATATTTCACAAAATTTGCGGAGAGGGTACCTCTTCAAGGTGTATGTGTGATGATAGTGGATGAGTTCCCCAGGTTTACTTCCTAGATATTATGTACTGGATGTGTTTTGAAATAAACAAAGCCCTAAAAAATCAAACATCTGAGATCTCAAAATAATCTGGTACCTAATAAAACAACAAAAAGTAAAGGTGTACTCTGTCATTTCTATTCCAAAACTGAGAAGTTAAATAGACAGTGCAAATTTAAGACTGCAGGAACCAGCAAAACCATACATTGGGGAATTATCACTGTTTAAGACTGCCTGCTCTGTATTATTTCAGTTTTATGCTGCTGTAAAGTGATTAAAATTGGCAGGGTTAAACTGGTTTCATAATTAAATTATCACAATAAATGTATGCATGAGGCTCCAAAGTGAGTAAAATTTCTTTAACAATACATATTTTTTCTGAAAGTGTAGCAGCTAAATCTGTTTAACAAGGACTGTTTAACTAAAGCTCAGCCTTGCAGGCCAAGTAGTATCAGCAGTACTTTATGAGACATGAAATAATTAACAAATGAGCCCACAATACCATTGAATACTTGAGATAAAAAAGGTAACTAATTCTCAAAGTATTATTAAAGCTTTTATTTATGTTTTGCCACCATTTTTCCAGTTACTATGGCAACTCCACCTGACTGCCAGGTATTTTTTACTTTGGCAAACACAAAACCTGGTAAGGTGGCTGCAGGGATGCTGGCAGACTGGGGCATGCTGTTTAATAGTACAGCCTGAATATCCCTCCAGAGATTTGTATCCAGAGTGACACCAGTCAGTAATCCTCACCTTGACTGTGATTACTTCATATCTCTTAGGAAATGGGACCTATCCATAAGATGTTTTGTTCAGAAAAAAAAGATTTCATTGCAGACATAGAGAGGGAAAGAATACATTTTTTAACAAAATCATAACTTCCCCAAGGTTTTTGTCCATTGCAAATTCCTACCATTTTAATACTCAAAGAGCAAATAGCTAGGTAAGAATAAAAAAGATGTCAAGAAAAAAATAAGAAAAAAAAATTCTCTGGCTATTTATGGAAGAGAGAATACCTACATGTAACTTCAGTAACGAAGTTGATTCAAATGCCAGAGCTCTGCTTGTGGAAGACCTCTGCTGGCCACCCTCCAAATACTCTCCTCTGACTCAGCATCTTATTAATTGTGTTGACATTTAGAAACCCTTTGTTCTCCCTGAAAAAGTCTGTATCAACTAGATTATACCAAAATGTGCATCTGAAAAGAATTTTTTTTTTCACCATTCCTGTGAGTGAACCTACTTCTAAGGAGGAGTGAAAATATCTATTTAGTGACTACTTCTACAGGCGCTTTAACAGCTCCACATATCTATGTCCTGGGAATGTCACCTTTTCATAGCTGGAGAGTAGTGCTTCTGATGACGTGTAGACCTTGAGAGTCCCCAGTCTCCATTATTTATAAAGGCAGTCGTGCTTCATGTCATCAAAGCATAGAAATGTAAAGATGGAGAAATTTCAAGAAGCCATGCAGTGCCTTTTGCATTGAAATGGATTCAAGGACACTTACATAAACCTTAAGAAAAGTTAATTTGATAAGTTGTGAAAAAAAAACCTTCAAGAAGAAATTCTACAGTCTATGCCACTTTTAGTAAAACTTTACTTTTTTTTTTTTCAGAGATAAAAAAATCAAATTTGTCCATCATTTCCTCATGCTTCTTGAACCTGGTTTCACTCTACTTTTTCTGAAGGGCTCTCTGCAGCTTGTCAACATTTCTCAGAAAGGGTGGCACCGTGAATAATTAAACATAGGCCATGAATGGAGTTCATGGGGTTTTTTTCTACACAGTTAATACATTTATTTTTAGCGAGTTTCACTACATTAATTTTGGAATCTGCTCTCCAATATATCCAGATAATTTGAACCATGATCTAATCCCAAGTGTTTGCAGCTCTTTTGGAAGCTGACATAGTTTACAGAATTTGAAAGTATTTCTTATGCCATGATTCAAGCAATTACTGAAAAAATTGGAAACAGAACTAGAATAGTTGTATCAGCTCTTGTTTAAGGTTTCTCCCCGTGTTCCTTACAGGCATGCAGTAGAGTAAGTCCTCTTTTTACCAAAACATTTTAATAGACTCTGTAGGGACCTTCCAGTTTTCCAAGGTGGACACCTCTTATACAGAAACTGGGCACCTGAGCAAGGCAACACTCATCCCCCAAGCACGCCCTGCTTTCCTGCTCGGGTACTGTGCAATGGTAAACATGTGTTACTGCATTACGTTAGTTTTTTGGTTCAGATTAGCTGAACTTTCCCTTTTGCCTCCCTTTACTATGCTTTGGATACGCTATGGAGTGATCTCAGGGCTCACGAACCAGATTTCTTTTAGATGAAAATGAACTGAGAGCTGTGTTCCAACAGTACACCAGAGACACTCATTGACTGTGAAAGGGCCATTAGTCCTTAGGCCAGACTAAAAGCTGTCTGAAAGGAAAAACTGTGGAAATGTTCAGAGAACACCAAGAGCTATAGCTCCTAGACTTGCTTCTTGTAGTCAAGAGGGAATCTTACTCTATTTCAAGGCTTTCTGCAGCAAACTGCATTGTCAGAGAGAACACTGTCAGGCAGAGAAAATTAGAGTTGGTGATTTTAGCTGCTTATGAAAAAGTCTTTCTTTGGAATTGCCTGTCATAAGAAGGATGAACTTATACTATGTGTTTAGTCAAGTCATCCTCTTGTTGCAGAGTCAGATCAACGGGGAGCTAAACCCCAAGGTGAGCGTAACCCTCAGAAGTACTTTAGCAGCCTACTGTTGAATCCACTGGATTGGGATTCTTGATCCACCATAATACAGGCACTCAGATCACTGAACTATGGGATTTTTACTTTCAGCAAGTAAACCTCTATTTTTCATAAAACAGAAAACTACAGAATGGATGACAATGCTTTAGGAAGCACTTGCACATACCCACAAAGATGGGATGTTGAAGCTAGCATAGAATAAGGACGTACCTAATAAATAATGCATTGTGGCCTCGTCCATCGGTAGTTATGTATTAAATAGCGACTTCTGAAGCCAGCAGGAGGCTTTTTGAAAACAAAGTTCTGAAGGAAATGGAGGGAGAACCAAAATAAAATTGACTTGAAACAAGTCTACCTCTACAGATTTCAAAGACAGGAGCACAGCAAAAGCTTTGTTATTCTTGTAAAATAAGATGGATTTCAAGTGAAAGGTTGACCAAGATTGAAGGAATTTTTGATTCCTTCGTACATCTATAATGTTGGGAAGTATTTCCATTTGTAAACCTATAATTCAGGAGGTTCTTCTAGGAAAACTTTGCTATTTCCAATACACACTCCCCATAATCAAAGAAATCAATTCATTTCTTGAAATTGAATTTGGTTTTCTTTTATAACTCCGTAATAGTGGATTCTATTTTTTTTTTTTTGGTGTTGGAATCATTTTCTAAGGATATTCTATTCATAGACCTTTGTGACTAAAATAAACACACAGTAATTGCACCATGCGCTGACACATCCTGCTCAACAGTGAGAGTTACTATAGTGCTACTTGATGTAGGTGATGTATAGGTGGAAAAAGATTCAGAACAAAAGATTCTGTGCAGGACAGATTTTCTGTTTGTGACATATAGATGATGTGTATGGGATTGGTCATAAACTATGATATGCACAGGGGTTGGAAGAACTTTCCAAGTATTTTGAGCTGAAGAAATACAGCTTTGTTGTTCCTGGTTTCAGAACTATGTTGTAGTTAGCAGCTGGCATGAGAAAATAAGACAGGCCATACAGTGCCAGTCTGAAGTTCTAACTCCATATCCTGTTTCTAACTGTAGCCAAGAGCAGATGCTCAGAGAAAAGTATAAAAATGGAGAAGTTATAGTATTTCCCCTTCTGTACATTCCCCTACCCTCTCTGTATCTTTAGCCCAAGGACATCTTGAGCTAAATATATCTTCATGTTTAATAGCTTTTATGAATCTCCTTTCAGAAATTTTCTTGTGGCTTTTTAAACTTTATGAAGCATCTACAACATCCTGTACCAATGAATTCCCTAGTTTAACCATGCTTTGGGGAAGAAATACCACCTTCAGTTTGGTTTGTAACTGTTGTCTCTTTAATGTAAAACCTCCATATAGATATTGATATGTATAAGATCTATATATATCTATAAGATCTATATATCAGATGGCAGTAAGACAAAAAATCAGCAAATAGTCGCTCCAATTGCTCTTACAGAAAACACTTTGAAACTTTGCTGAATCTCACTGACAGCTGAGTAACTGAAGATGTTGCTGAAAAATTGTGCCTCGCTTCTGTCAGCATCTACAGCCATATATATCATGGAGGTTTTACCTAGCACTTAGGAAAAATGAGTCATGATGCAAAAGCAACACAGCTCTGGTTCTTCCTGAAAAAGAACAGCTTAGGGCAGCACAGACAATGAACATTCACACAGCTACAATTTACAAATGCTTAGACCAATGTCTTCTGAATATTACTCAGATTTTTATCTCAATGTCTGTTCCTCTAGTAGCACTTTAAGTGAATACACTGCGTATTTAAGCTAGGTGCAGAGAAATTTTATTCCTTTGACTTCCCTGTTTTAGGTGTGGCAAAATTGAGGAGAGAGATGATATAGGCAGGTGTGGAGAGAAAGGTCTTCATCTCCATTACTGTGACTCTCCAGTAAATATCTCTGAGTATCTTTGGAGACCTGAGTTACAAGATGGCAAGAAATCTTGCACTGACAGGAAGTTATTAAGAAATTTGAGGAAGAACTGTGTCTTCATTCCTGTGGTCTTGTTTATTCCTAATTCTGCAGGCTTCATGCCCAACAACACTTCTAATAGGGCTTGCTTGCAACTGAACTGCGACACTGCCTCATACAGATCAGTGCAGCTGGTAGTTTCCCCAAACAGTGGCAGGGTTGGTCTTCCCTGGTACTATACAAAACATGTTTGAATATGGGGAGCACATTGATGAACCCTATTCTGACACTTAGTGGAATGGTGGAAGATTAATGGACATCCAGGAACACTCAGCCTAGGCACAGAGTGATTAAGTTGCGGCTCCTCAGAGAAGATTCTGAGTATCTTGGTGGATGGCAAATTGTACATGAGTTGCCAGTGCACTCTTTTAACTGCACATGAGAAAGCAGAGTCAGCACTTAAAAATAAGTCATTGTTTCTTCCTTACTGGTGAGGCGAGCTCTGGGCACCTCAAAACAAGGCAGGTGTCAGCAAATTGGACAGAGTCCAACTGAGGGCCACTATGGTGGTTGTGGAGAAGCTGACAGAGATGGGTTCATTCAGCCTGGAAAAGGAAAGGCTAAGAGGGAAAGTTTGGTTGAGGCCAACCTCTTCTCAGAAACTCTTAGCAAAAGGACCAAAGCAACAATTATAAGTTTCAGCAAAGAGAAACCTGGCCAGGTGTAAGGCAAAAAAAAATTCTGTCAGAGTAGCTCAGTATGGGAACATAAATACAGCTGCTGCAGGAGAGGTTGTGGGACCTCAATTTTTGGAGATTTTCCAAACTCAGCTGGACCTAGTCTGATCTAACTTTGAAGGTAGCAATGCTTTGAACAGGAGACTTGAACTGAAGGACCTCCTGTGGTCCCTTCAAATATTAATGTTTCTGTGAGCGTATGAATTTGACTTCTTTGAAGTCACTATTTCTTCTCTTCTCTTTATGGTCTGCAGTCAGGTTGCGCTATTAGTATTTAGGCAAATTAAATAAAAAGGTAATTGTATTCATTCTTAACACTAAAGAATCCCATTGAAAGTCATGTGAAATGAGGGAACATTTCAGAATATTTTAAGCCACCAATATGGAAGATTTTCCATATAAAAATGAAACTCTTCCTTTTAGCAAAAGGGTTTTTTTTGTACTTCAGTATGATATAGCATGTAACATATATGTCAATACATATGACAAAGGAGAAAAGTAGTTGTAGGTATAGCTCACAAACCAAAATCCAAATGGCATATGCATTTACTCTGAAACTCCAGGCCAGTTTCATAACCAGACAAAGTCCTGCCATTTCAAGAAGTCTTTTTTCTTGTCACCCATTTGGAAGCTGTTTTTTTGTTGGCGGGGTTTTTTTAATACAAAGTGAGAGAAAATAAGGACTGCCTCATCACTACTGCATTCCATTATGCGAAGCAACACAGTAGTCTATTGTAGAAATTACTTCTGTGTTGTCAAAGAGATGTTAGGAATGTGATATAACTTCTAAAGTATAGAAAGCTGAAAGAAAAATCTTGTCTTCTTGTTCCCAGTGCAAGTTAAAAGTACAGGTATGAATGCGTCCAAAAGTGTTGAGCGGACTGACAAGCCCCCTGCTGGGAATGTACTGAGCTCCTTAGGCCATGAAGATCATAAAGATAAAGGATTATCATAGATAAAGAAGTTTAAAAAGGATGTTTTTTAGAAAAATGTCCAAACCAAAATGATGAGAGAGCCTGCCAAGTATATAACAATGGTGGTAATAGTACACAACTTTGAAATCAACATATATTTTCTTACCATTTCAACTCTTGCAATTTCTCTCCTACTTCTCTTAATCTTTCCAGAAATGAATCCTTCAAAAATTCTGGTTTTCAGTATGATTGAGGAACAGGGTTGGAAATTGCTAAATTGTTCTGCTGCTCATGGTAGAAAAGTGAGGCTTGTCTTTCCTTTATGTGTGAGCTTTACTGTGCTATCAGGACCATGCATTATTAAAATGTTATTTGTCAGTGAAGCCAATGGAAATGAGTTAGAATTCTCATGAGGACGGTACCTGGTAAGTAATAAAGGCCTTTTTGCACAGTAGCATCACACATTGAAGCTACTGAAAAGTGCTACTTGCTCTTTTTTAACATAGTGGAGTGCTGTCTGTCAGAGATAACTGTGTACTTTGTGCAAGGAGAGGCTCAGATCTACCCTTAGAAAAATCAAGGCACACTGGAACTTGTTATGAAATGAGTCCAGATGCTTCAAAGAGTAATACTTCTAAACATCAGTGTACTGACCCACATCCAAACCTCTGCAGTCCTTGGAGTGGCTGTTCAGCCTTCCATTTTCTCTTTGAATGCACATCTTCACAGAAGAAGCTCAGTTCATGTGAAAGAGCAAACTTCTCTTTCAACTCACATATTCCCTTCTCAGAATACAGCTGAAGGAGCATGTTTTCTATCAAAAAATGCTGCCATGACAACATCTGTGCACTGTGACCTTCCGTTCTCCAGCCAAGCACCCACAGCTCAATGAATATATGAATGTTCTTTAAAAATGGTGTCTTTTCCTGAAACATCCACATTCCATATCTGGTATTTAAGTCATTAATGGAGGTGGCTTGTTACCTTAAAACAGTTACCAAGAGATAGCATACAATAACTGAAAAACACTGTAACTTTATTGGATGAACTGATCAAAAAAGTCACCAGAAGAAGAATAGTCCAAGAGAAATTTCTGTATGAATTTTATGAAGAGAACTTGGCTTGTGGTTAAGTGTTAGATGTAAGAAACTTTAACTGAGACATTTTCCCCCTTGGTATAAGAGCCTAAACCAGTTAATGAAATAATGCAGTCATAGGTCTTAAAGGATGGCAAGTTGTGTAGAATATTGGTAGATACAATTTCTTTAATTTTTCATGTCACAAAACCCATGTATGTTTTAAAACACTAAGAGTGATAGTACTCTTCATATCTTCTATATATTTCTAGCATTTTGTGTATTAAAAGATATTTTATTACAGACACAAATATATTTAGGCATTTTCATCAAATGTAAATATGAAATCTGTAACAGATACTGAAAGTCAACTTTCAGAATACTTGGGGTTTAGGTTTAATTTGGAGTTTGACATCTTTAAGTGGATAATTTAGCATTATCACATTTAACTTAGCATATCTGTATGTTTTGTAAATGGTTTTGTGTTTTTCCATCCTTTGGGCTTATTAAAAAGAAATGATTGTATATGACCTAGAAGCACTTTGTTTGACATTTCATCAACCCTGATCATGTTCACCAAGAAATGCAAAGAGAAGGAAATTACTACTTTAATCTTTCTTTGCAATCTTCTGTATCAAAATACTGTCAGGATTGGGACTGATAGCTTAGAGTAAGCTCAGTTGATTCCACTGCTCAATTTGGCTGAATATTAATTCCAATCAAAGAGCAATTATTCTGATCATTTTAACTTTCCTATATATCAATGTCCAAATCAAATGGGACCTATGGAGTCATGTTCATCAGAAAAATATCATAGATTGGCTTTAAGCTCCAGCTTAAGCTGATAGTATTCAATAATTTGAAGTGTTAAAACCTATGCCTGTCATAAATGTGGGTTAATAGATTTTGTAGCATTTGCAACAGGGTTATCAGTGGTTCTCCACAACTGCTTTATTTGAAAGCAGCATGTCTGCACTGTGACTGAAAACCAGATTATCTTACTGATCTGATACAGAGCAGAAAAAAATTAAGATTTTAAGAAGCCATCCCTGTCCACCAAGTAGTGTTTCTTGGTACTTTACCTAATTTAAATTTAACTTCAAATCAAACTGTATTTCACTAATCTGAGTCTCTGCTCACATTCCTCTTTTCCAGCCCTTCTTCCTCTATCTTCTCCTTTGCAGACTGAAAATCTCACATCCTGCTTTCTGGCAGTAAAAGTATTGAAAGTCATTCTCTAGCATGGCATTCCAGTTCTGCACACTGCAGCAAATCATTTGATTATAACAGATTAGGTGCTATGCAAATGTCAACTAATCAGCAGTGAGAGAAATTACAGATATGTCTGAGGAAAAGGTAACTAACTAGTTGGCTCAGAGAAAGAAATATAATGCAGTACAGACACAAATATCTGTCTGTGTAACCGTATATCTATGTAACCATGGATGGGCAGATGGATGGTTGGATATATGGTGGAATGGAGGCATGGACATGTCACCCAAATGAAGTAAAGCCATCCAAACTGCAAATGCCATTTCAGCCTGCCTATTATGCAGTAACATGACTACTCCCTTTACAATGGCTATAATGCATGAAGGCAAGTGACTGTAAGCAGGGTTACTGAAACAGAGCATTAAATGGTATGTTGCAGAATTGAGTATAAAAGGGATTTATTCTACGTACAGATCTTTCTTCTTTGGATTTTCTGCTAAAATCAGACATAACATTAATTAAAAACCAAAAAACACCCAACCAAACAAAAAAACCCCAACTACTTGCAGGCAGATTGTTTGTTAAAAAAATAAATAGCCAGGGAATAAGGACAGTCGGAACAAAGAGATAACAGAAAACTCACTGCAAGAAGCTACACAGAACACACACCTTCTGTCCCTCCTGTTCTCCCTTTAATTAAAAACAGAAGCAGGAAACAAATTAAACATCCCAAGCTTCTGCTCTGTGTAAGTCTCAGACCAGACAAGACATGCCCACCTCCTGCGAAGAAGTACATGTGACAGGTAGCATATGATGGGACTTTAGGTCCCTTTTTGTCCCATTGCTGTAGGACTGTGGGGCAATGTAATACTGAACTAGTAGGTGTGATTATACATCAGCTTGGTTTGCTCCCTCTTTTGCTACCAGCTCTGATTTTCCCCAGACTATATTTATATACTTCAGACTCTGCCTGTAGGCTTCAACCTGGAGTACACCAAGTTGCTACAAAAACATCAGAATCACTTGTATGCTGCACTCTCATGTAATTTAAACATAAAATCTTTTACCATCTTTGAATTTTTGGATTCAGAGGATGAGGTCCATCTCAACTACTCCTCAGTGGAGGAAAATACACACCTCCAGAAAGTGATTCATGTCATGCATGACAGAAAACTCTTAGGATGTGCTGGATCCCCTTGTAAATGCACACACAGAAATATTATCTGGATAGTCACAGGTGATAAGCTGAGAATTTGCTCTCTCAGTTTTGAATATCTAAATTGAAGCAGATAAATCATATAATATTAAATTGAGACATCCTAGAATTTACACTATCATATGTTTTCTTCCCCATTTTTAAAAGGTAGAAGTCGCTAATTCCTTTCTGAAGATCAAATCCTGAAAGCAGACACATAGACCCATGCCAAACTTATTTTCTGTCCTTTCTGCAACATGGGAACTAAAGATGTCCTAGTTGATCTGGATTTGTATTTATTTCCAAAAAGATCAATGTACAATGAAGGGATGCCAGCAACAAGGTTAAGATGCCTCCTGGTTTGGTAAAATGATGTAAGTACAAAAAGTGTACAGAAGTAATCAAAAGTTAATCCTCCATCACATAAATCAGCTCAGGATCCACAATAAGATCTTTGCTACTTGCTCATAGTCAGAGTCTCTATTTGTCTTCCTTGGGTTTTCCAGTCAGTAGCCCTGGACCATCCATGCCCTTCACCAAGACACTGTAACATACACACACACACTGTAACACACACACACACATGCATTGTAACACACACACACAGACACACAGACACACACACAAAGTTTTCTTCTGCTTCATAGTGAGATCAAAAGATGGAATCCTGAATCCTAAAATATGAAATGCTCCTCTGTTGTTTCCTCTGATTCTTTGCTTTAAAAGTTAGCACATTTAAAAGAGTAAAAGCTGATATTTCTCTTCAGTTTTCACCCAGAGCATTTCCAACTAAGTCACAGGGAAAAGGTAGACCTTAAAATGAAAAGCATAAAGCTTTGTTAGATCCTGGAGGCTAGATCTTGTCAGTCCTTTCAGGTGCAACAGCCTGCCATATAGGAGCAGACTATGTTAGGACAAAGTCAAGCTGTAGCTCTGGCTTTTCAAGACAAAGTGGAATTAGCTGCCTCTGCTTCCACAAGGTACAAGTATTGAACCTAATGAGGGGAGGAGGAAGAAGGTGAAATTATTAGTTATAATTTCCACTGAAGAAGAAACCTATTGAAAGAGGTTGTCTGACACTGGTGAGAAAGATACACCACAGCTCTGAGTGATGTGCAGAAGCAAGTTCATTCCTTTGCATGCTTTGAGAACCCTCTCTGCAATTACAGGAGGCCCTTACTACAGGTCAGGCATTTATAGCATAATTGAATCGTAGGCTAAAGACCTTAGTACATAGCCTGCAATACTAAAGACTTTACAATTAGGTATGAAGCATGAAAATCCGTAGAGTATTTCTTCTCTGACCTGCCAGATGTTCTTCCAAATTGAAAGTGCAAATAACACATTCTCTGAATGTCTATACCCATGATAATCTTGTCATCTAGTGGTGTGCATATCTTTCTTGGTCAATTGAAGTCAAGTGTAAACACACAATGCTTGGATTGGTGTCATGGTTTAAGCCCCATGCAGCTGCGCCCCTTCCCCCCATCCCCCAGTGAAAGAGAGAGAAAAAAGAGACTATGGAATGAGATAAAAATTTACTGGAAACTAATGAGATAAGAAAATGAACAGTAGCAGCAACAATACTAATAATAACATTATCTAAAAGGGGGTGATTATATGCAAAATGCTCACTGAGTCTAATGCAACATGACTACCACCGGCACCATCCCAGCACTCCTTCCACCATGTTTTTCCCCCAAGCCCAAACAATGAAAAACATCCATGCTCACGTTTTCTCCCCAGGCCCAAGACAATGAAAAAAAAACCAGTGGTGGAAAACGCTCTTGTCAAGATCAGCACCACTCCACCACTCCCCTCTCCTCTGGCTTCCCTGGAAAAAGACAAAATGGCTGCAGACTCATCTGTGTGTCTCCTTTTTCCTCCACCTGAAGCCATGCCCCATTCTTCTTGGAAGTGAGAATCCCTTACTTCCACCCCTCCAGTGATGACATGTTATTATAGAATAACAACCTACACACGCCCACATGGCTCCAGACTCCGCCCCCTCATGTCCTTGGCCAAAACTAGGACAGATGGCCTCTATCATTCTCACTATGCCGCTGATGCAGTCTTTGCAGATTACAGCATTCTGGAGAGGAGAAACCACTGCTTTTTAATAACAGTAAATAAAGGAACTTCATCTTCAGGAGGATGTTAATGTCTAGGACATACACAGAAGCTATGGGGCCAATCCAAAGAACTGGTGAAACTAAGACTGTAGAAAACTCAGTGTGCCTGGCATGGACCCAATCTGTCCTTGGTTAAATAGTGAATAAAATATAATGCTAGAGGCATTCAGAGGTTTAAAAGAATCGATTTCATAGCTTTACAATGTGTGACAGCTTTCATTTTTACTGTGCTGTTTTCAGGCTTCTCTAAGGAACGTTGTTGCACATCAGAAAAGTTTTGAGTGTAAGTCCTCAGGTATTTCACTCTGCTGTGGGATGGATTATTTTCAGTCTTTAGAATATTTGGACCAGGAAATTATTTGAAGTGATCTAGATGTGCTGCTGTCAGGGAGCAGTCATTTTTAGGTAAGAATTTGAAAGATACAGAAACTTTTAGCATATACTGGAAGCTAAACCTCAATGAATTATTTTTGCATCAATAAAACAAAAGTTCACAGCTGCAAAAATAATCAGGTAGGAGTATTTGGGGATCAGGACTGGAAGTTTATGGAAGTCCTTAGTCGCCTTTCAAATGCACTGTTTGCTCTGCTGCATAAATAATTTCTGGGATTTGGTAAGACCAAATTGTATATATATATATAAATATATTCGAATAAAAAGAGGTTATATATGTCTCTCCTTGTGGGGTGTCCTCCAGTAGCTGAATATGTCCCAGGATGAGGAGTGTATCGCCAAGACCATAGCAGTGCTGAGCTCTCCCATTCGGACTCTGTTTATATCTGCCGCAAATATTGCCTCCTGGGGTGGTATTTTTGGAGTTCAGTTCCAGTTCAGATGTAGAGCAGCCTTTTCAGTGCTAAGCTGGAAATTTGAAGAGGAGATTCCATAAAGTACAAATAACTGGTTTTGTATTGCTGTTTTTGTATGAAGTCCTCTGTATCTCAGTTTCTCAAGCCACCTAAAACAAGCCCAATATGGATTCTGGAGTATCAGTTTAGAAGTATGCTTTCCTAATTTCTTTTTGCACACTAACAATTGATTCCTGGCATTATTTTTTTTTCTCCTGCAGCAGGTGTCATCTTACAAAAGTCTCTGCCGCAATTAATGAAAAAGTGGAATATTCTGGGAGTTGTAGTCTTTCAAACAGAGCTTCACAAGGACATACCTGTATTGGAACACTACAGCTCCCTGAACTTCCTCGCATCACTGTCTATGAAACAACCTGCAACGTGATTAGTTTAAGGGAGGCTGGTACTCATGGACTTCCAGCACTGCAAATCACACTGCAGCTTACACCTGTGTGTGGGAGCAATTGGAAACCAGACTGGACACCTATGAAGCAGTGCATGTTTAGGGTGGGAAATGAATAAAGGAGTCTGGTATGAAGCAACATTGACATTTTAAATATTTCACTTGAGAAAAATATTCAACCCAATTTGTGCCTTTACCACAGGAGCCCAGCCACTTGGACACTCTCCAGACACCTACTTTTTGGTCAAATTGGGTTGCATTAATTGCTTTTAGAATTTTCTTTGAACTGAATTACTTCAAGTGCTGGCTGTTACTGTCAGCTCTGGTTCATGCCCTGGGAACAGTTAACTTTTTGTTTTTCTGTTTGTGGTCCCTGAACAGAAGAAAGGCTCTGGGGTCACTGCTGCTCTACCCTGCCCAACTCCTCTATTGTTTAAAACACGCTCACAGCTTAACTCCCTGGGCCAGTTCATTCAGACAGACACAGGCTTTGGAGGAATTACAAAAGAAATCTCTCTAACTTCCTGGAGATACATAAAGATCTAAATAAAAATATTAAAAACTTGGACATATTTCTGGCAATTTTTGGAATTCCTTGGTGTTATCTTGAACTTGTCTAACGAGCCCAGATTAAATCAGAACCAAATTATTCCTCATTTGAGAAGTTAGTGCAATTTACATGTTCACTGACAGCATATGGCTGGTTTCAGATGTATACTATTTTCATTGACAGAGCAACTGGAGACCTTTACTATAATTTTATTTTTATTACAAGGTAAGAGTCTCTCAAACATCATGCTCATCAATTTGTAAACCTGTGCTGAAACTCCTATAGCAGCAGCTGTGCTTGTGCTGTGACCATTGTTGGTTTCTGCTGCTGAGCAGGTGGTGTTAGAACAGCTTTTTTCACAGCCTTTTTTGCATTCATGATCCTGGCTGGAGCCCAGAAGTTGGGGAAAAGCATAAACCCATAAAATAAAGAGACGTAATGATACTTTTTCTCTCCTCAAGGTTTCAATTTTAGCTTAACTTCTGAGCAATTGTTTTGGGAAATATTTTAGATAACAAGCCTGATTCTCCATCTGAGTCACAGTTTTGGTTTATCTGAACTAACTCAACTTTTCACTAGCTCTGAAGTACAAAATCTAATTTTGAAGTCACAATATTTATTCAGATTATTGTGTCATTTAAAGTCCATGGAATAACTATATGCATGCATTTATATAAGCACCTAAATATTTTAAAGAAAAATGGGATTTTAATATGCAAAAGAAGTATACAAGCCCTGAAGACAGAGGGAAGAAAAATGGATGCTGAAGGAATCAGATTCCACAGAGATCATTCACTTCATAAGAGGGAACTTCAATTAATTGAAAAATGTTATGAAATACATGAGCAAAGTACATGCTACTCAAGTTAATGACTAGTTTTATGCTTTACAGTCTTTGCCCTACATGCACAAATAAATTTCATAAACATCCAATACTTAGATCTGGCAGAAGATATATTTATAATTAATGTTTTGTTGAACTGTGTGATGCTTATTTGCAGATTTCAGTAATAAATAGTATGTTTAACATATTCCTAAAGAAAGCCAAGAGATTTATGTGAAGCAAAAATTTCACTGTATACTGGCTGCTTTAGGGAAACTCCAAATACAAAGTGTTCTTGATGCTTCCTTGTACCACATGAAAATAATTTTGAAGATATTGTACGACCTGTTTCCTAATGCTGAAAAAAGACTGGGTTTTTTCCCTGAGGTTCAGTCATGCAAAGAAAAACAAATAAGCAAACAAAAACCTGGGAAAACATATTTGGCAGAATTTTGTTTTAGATAGTATGTCTCCACAGAGGACAAAGCTCTTTATTTTGAAATAATTTCCTAATGTTATGTGGCTTCCTATAAACTTCAAAAAGTAAGTCTTTGTTATTATAATCACCATGAACAAAAAAAAATTACTGGTGCATTTTGTCTTCCATTAAAATGTAATTCATTTAAAGTCTTCTGCAATGAGAAATATTTGCATGAGTGCAGATGCTTTTGAAGATGAATATGCATGTTAAATGAAAGACTATTGATTCAGTTAATTAATTCTATTTATTCAATTATTATATTATTTTATTCAATGAATAATCCCTTAGTTATTTATTTTCAAAGGTTCAAGATGTCCTTGAGCTAGTCATGGACCAAAATATCAGTGTAATTAACCAGAGGCTGCACTAAAAATGCAGTGAAAATTTGTCATCTGGTGCTTACAGTGCATGGAGGTACTGGTCCTTCATGGGCTATAACAGAGCAGACAGCACTGCTATCACTCCATACTGCTTTCAGTCTAAACACACAGAGAACAAGGAAATGCATAATCTTAATAACAGCTCTTCTTTCCATTGTAGGGCAATACCCAACAATGGAAAACGAATGCTAAGAGTCAAACAGTCAAGACACTACAAGCTAGATCTTTTCAATCTGTCCTTGGTCCTAATCAAGGGAACTACCTCTGAGATCAATCATTGTTTATCAGAAACAGCATAGGGTAATGGTCAGTATTCCAGGAGCACTCCAAATCTTTTGTCCTGATCTAGATCTATGTGGCATGGAGTTAAGGACCAAGTGTACTATTAAAGTAAGGGAAGGCATATATTTACCTGGTGAAATTCAGTGTTAACCCACAGACATTAATTAACCTGCATTAATATCACCACACATTACACAACTGGTATCAGTTACATTCTTTGACTCTGCTGCTGTCCTTTGAGGTACCCTGAATTTCTACAAATAATTTGCCCCAGCATTTGTGTCAATAGCACAATTTATTTACATTCATTATAATTTTGGATAGTTCAGCAAGAAAAACATCAGTAAGTGGTATTAGGTGTTTGGGCAACAGACCAGGAAAATGGATATCTGTCAACAAAATTAGATTAAAGCATTTGTTAGATCTAGAATCATGAACTAAGATAGTAGCTGCTGAACTGAAGACTCACACCAGCATTTGAAGTTATGGAGTGGGGATTTTTTTCATATGTTTTTGAGTACATCACTGAATAACTAGACACACAGTGATTAATGTAAAAGAGATTCCCTACACTTCAACATAGCTTTTGCTTTTAGAAATAATTTATTCATGTATTTTCAATTTTATCAGTATGCTACTTGAATAATTGATGAAACCTTTGTGCTAATAGTACATAAATAGAACTTTTACTTGGGAAAAACAAACTGCACACCTTTTGTTGTACATAGACAGCTAAACCTTACGTTTTCTTTCTGACTGGATGCCTGAAAATCAAATAAGTGAGAATCTAATGTCTCAGCTGTAACCCTGCCAGTTTGTATGTGCACTGACATTAAGCTTTTATTGTTATATAAACATTATTTGAATACAAAGATGTTAATCATGTTTGTATTTCTGGGAAGCAAACGGATTCTGGTAGAAATATCATGGAAGAAAATATTTAAAAGTACATCTCCAACCTTGTTTTCTGCTTTATTGTGAAATGATGATTCAATGTACTGGTTCATATAATTAGGTTGACAGTTTGCTGATAATCAAGAATAATTTACTAATCATAACACATTAAAATGAAGTTAGGATGTTTTACAAGTATTTATATAAATTTGTATAATTAATATTTATTCTTATAAGTGAACTTGCAACTTGTAGAAATTGCGAATGTGATCAGTTTAGTAAAAACTTTGATCTGTGATTCCACTGAGATTTGTGTCATGGGGAAAAGAGCACATCCTGCTGAAGGTGGTCTTGCCTTTTCCAAGAGAAAGGTCTAGCTTTAATTATTCCCCAGCTGAATCTTTGCAAAGTGTCTTCCACCTGAATATTGCTTTGTGACCCAGACAAATATGTTCCAAAGTTTTTCAGATTCTGATTATCCTAGAGGTATGCTAGGGACCTCATTTACTGAAAATTAGGTATATGCTGAAGTTTGTCTTTCCTGGGAACTCTACAAGTGCATATACTTGAGCATGTGACCACTTATTTTTTATCTTTATTTAGAACAAGTACTGGTCAAAGTTTTTGGATTGAAAAGCAATCATGTTTACATGATATTTTTCTAAAAAGCTTTCAGTGAATTATTAATAGAAACAAAACAAACAAACAAAAAACCACAACAAAAATAATTGTCCTGAATCTTTTAATGGGCTTTCTGAATATTTGCTTTGCATTAAAACTAAAAAACACCCTAAGCATAAATGTAGTTGCTGTGGAAATTATTTTTAATTAAAATTTTCTGACAAATAAGCATCAATTCTCTATGGACAGTAGTAAGTTTCCACATATTTCTTGTTTACTACAGCCTTTTCCTTCTGGAACTCCATGGGAGATTTGATTTCTTTAAAACCTCTGACATCAGCTTTGACTGTTCTTGCGAAATGTTTTGGTATTTCTATGTAAGATTAAGCTTTAAAAAGAAATACCAAATGCCCCTTAACTTTTTTCTTCAGAGAAAAAAACAGAGTAGGCGTTTTGTATCTGTAGACAGTAGGAAATGTAGAAAATTATCACATTGCTGTGTTTCCAGCAATTTCAATTGCCAAAACCACAGTTCTAATGTTGTTGTTGTAGTAGTTGATGTATCATGCTGATAACAGAAGCAGAATGAAGTGCTGATATGGTTCAATAGAAACAAAATGCCAATCACTGATATAGTCAGTGTTATTGACAGCTGCATATTTAGAGCTACAGCAGTATGATTTTGACTTCATATTGATCCATGCAAAGTTATAATACCATAGAGAGCTACAGTTAGGTGATCTTGTAAATAAATGTGAAAAACATGCAAGGTAATAAGAACCTTCCACACCAAGGTGTTGTGAATACGCTCAGTGAGATGGTAACCGTGGGCAGCAGGCTGCACAGGATGGCAGGTTCAGCTCAACGTGAGGGCATGAAGCAAGATGAGGGTGTATGTTATCCTTCCTCGATTTCTGGGGGCTTTTTAGAATCAAATCTCATTCTGTCTCCTTAAGAAGACACACAGAAAACGTTCAAAGACTTATATCACATTGTGTTTTCCCTTCATGAGTATCAGATCCAGTACAGACTCTGCACTTCTCATGCCTTTAATGTGGTGCTGTTCCATGGCATAAAAATATAAAACTATAGCATTTACTAGTTTTTTCCAGACCAATGGCAGTGCAGTTGAGAGAAGCCTTCTTAACACCAGCTCTTCCTTGTGATTTTCAAAGAACAGATTTATTTTTCCCCTCCCATATCACTTCAGTGGCAAACAATCTATAACTCACTGAAATGACTGATAGTCTTTCAGAGACCAGCTCATAAATAGGAAGGTGGAAGTATCTTTCGTCATGTTTTGTGTTGGGGGTTTTAATATGTGTGGAAATATACTGTGTATGGGAAGGAGGAAAGGGCATTGGGTTAAAATTTATTTTTAGTCTTACTGGAAGCTGTTTGGCTGCCAGCAGTGGAGAGTTAAATTCTCTGCCAGTCATAGAAATAGTACAATATGCGCAGTGTAGTTTTGTTATGCTGCCAAGTGTGTAACTTCCACCTTGGTCAGAAGGACAAAAATCCAGCAATGACAAAGAAGGCGTTGACCTCCTGACTACCACCACTGCCCCTATAACCCTGCAGTATCTGGCAAATGAAATAGCTGGGACTGTGCCAGCTGCAAGGATGCAGAAAACAGCTGCAAAGGACTGATTCTTGTCACAGACCATATACCCAACAACCATCAGAGAGCAGCAAAGTTTGGTCACATCTTGACCTCTATTTGAACCAGTGATTTACAAAGGCAAAAGGCTCTATGTGCCATTATCAATTCCCAGGGTCATCCAGTCATCTCATGGAAATTAAATTTTATCTTCAATATGGCATTCCTGAGCCCTAGTTGAGAGGATAGCAGAAATCAAGGCTGCATGCAAGCCTGTCTTTAAATTTATCTATCTCCTGGAATCTGAAGGAAATCTTTTATCACCAGGGTTTAAAGAAAGAATTGGAATTTGATTTTTTTTTTCTCCAGCTGCTTTATGTGTTTCAGTGTATGAAATATTTGATTGAAAAATAATTTAATAGTTTTGTAATAACCATGTTTCTCAAGAAATGCAATGCTGTTATGCCAGGTGCCCTGCTATGTTCTGTAAACTTTTAATTCATTACTGAGGGAAAGCTATCAATATTTTTTTCATTATTACCATGTCCTTTTGCTCTGAAATTGTCATAGAGGAGAGAAGCAAACCAGATGCCATTTGCTTTCATCAGTGTCCCCCACATTCAAAAGTCTTTCAGAAATTCACAGAGTGGCCCTTACACTTTGTCTAGTTTTGATTCCTTCTGAACTAAAGTGTAGGATTTTGCTTCATCTTCCCAGGAAGCATGCAGGGAAAAGGAGAGCTGAGAGGAAATCTTACAGTTAACCCCGCAAAAATGTACTAGCAGTAACTAAGCTCCTTCATTAAACTCTGGTAGATGGGAACATCCTATAAACCACCAGCTCCTGACTGGTGAGCAACACCAGTACTTGCAGTGCTTACCAACCTTCCAGGGATGTCCGAGGCCCTTTCACATTGATGTGATTAGGAATTGGGCTGTGTCCTAAAGTATTTAGCCACTCTGGAGTAAATAAGTAATTGAGCTAGATGTCTGGGACAATATCCTAGATGGAGCCTGGAGGTGCCTGGGTCTGCTCAAGTGCTGTAATCCCCTTGTGCCCCAAGGACCAGCAAGGAAGAGGCTGTGAAATGCTTGTTCTGTCATGTGTAGCCCCACCTCAAGGAGTAGTGGAACATGACATCCATGTTCCACTGGGTTTGGCTGTCTTGTTTCTTAATAACTTAGGTGGATTATTAAGGAAACAGGTAGAACAAAAACTCTGATGAGGAAAAATTTGCCCTCTTATTTTTTTAACAGGAAAAAAATAAGTCAACAAAAAATGCCAAATTGTAGAGGAAACTACTCTACATCTTCAGTTTAGCCAGATATATTATATGTCCTGTGTTATGTAAGGAAAGATGATTGATAATATAATAAATATTTTTTTTTATTTCTTTTGAGAGAAGTTTAATTAACTATGTGTTACCATTATGTAAATTCCTCAGATTTAATAATTGAAAAGGCTGGCAAAAGCCTAAGCTTTCCTGATTGAGATATCCATTGCATTCTGAGATATCTTGAGCACAAAAGAATGCTGTTCTATTTACAAATAAGGATATCAATGTCACCAAGGAGCGAGGGTGATGCTGTTGGCCTTTACCTGTTAAGCTGATTTTTAGGTGATGTACAAAGAAAACTGTTTGCAAATTTTACAACAGCCAAAGAAACCAACATATTCAAGGCTATGGACTTTAATGTTTAGAGACTGGAGTAGTGTATGGATCTCAAAACCAGTTTACCCTAACAACATGAATATTTTGAAGGATCATCTCAAGCTTGAATAAATACATTCAGAAATCCACTGGGATAAGCAGTTCAGTGCAGCAGATGTGGCTCAAGACACCAGAGCCCTCTGTACTTTCTGATTCTGTTGCTGGTCTTGTGGTATGATCTGCAGCTGGTCACTTCTCTATGTTGCTTCCCCTGCTAGTATATCCAAAAGAGGGACGAGGTCCTTTGCTAGCTTACCATGTCCCTAGGGCAGAAAGCTGGGTTATGGCAGACATTACCAGAACAGGAGACAGTGTCAGTCCACAACTAGTGTTTCCTTGTTAAATTTTGAAGCCTTATTCTGCTATTTTGTGTACCTGTATATTTACAAAGTAGACATTAGACCCCATTCCTCAATAGCAGATAAGGAATTCAGGCTTGGTTTCCAGCTGCAAATACAAAACTCTGCATTAAGGAGATTTTTATTTGAATTATAGAATAAGAAGTAAATGAACAAGTCAGGATCAACAATATGTCTGTGAAAGCTTTAGTTTTAAAGATCTTTTCCATATACATTTTTGTTTAATATTAATACCAAGGATGAAATCACAGGACAGCTGTTCAGTTTTTCTCTCTCTGGGATCACACCAGCAAATAGTACACTGGTTAACTACAGTTTTGCCTGGCGGAGAAAATAGGATGGTAGCCACCTCCTACAGTCAATGCTCAAGGGCACTGTGATTGTCACCCTCTTTATACATAGCAGCTGTATAGTAATCATCATTTCAGCAGCAATTGACCTTGCAAACATAAGGTCCTGAGGCAATGAAATGGTTTACAATGTAGCTGCTGGAATGGCATCCAGAGCGGAGAGATCTGCAGTAGTGTAGCAGCATCTAAGACTGATAACAAAAGGGTGTATATTTGTTTTCCAGACATAAACAAGAAATGCATTATCAGCAAAGTGTGAAGAACACTAAAAGAATGAACATGTCTCCAAGCTATTTTGGAAGAGGACTCATCCTTTTAACTCTGCTTAATATTGCAAAGAAGGAAATTATTTTGACTCACACCTGGTGAGTGTGGAAGGACAGCAGAAATGGAGTATTTTATTAGCATATGTGCTCTGTTGGTAAAAGTATCAACATGACTACATCAAACTGGACCCTAAATCTAGTCCAGCATCATGTTGTTGCTACAGGTCATACCTAAAGTTTCTGAGAAACTTAAGAGAAAATTAAATTATTTTGATAATTTAGAAAGCTGTCTGTGTGAGCTTTGTAGATTCTATACATGTGGGAGTCAGCCCAAAACTTCACTCAGATTACAAGCTGATATTTCTTGGCTCTTTGTCTTGCTTTTGCCTTAAATTACTGCTCCTTAAGAGTCCTGGAAGACAGAGAACATCTGTTGGGTTTTGCAGACACAGATACAAAACAGAAATAACAATAGCAATCTTCTCCTTGGAAGGTTTGGGCTGACAAGCAGAACTGCTGTGGCAATGAAACGTGTCCCCTCTCTTCCTCAGGTTTAAACACTGTGATCTCCCTATGTCCCCCTGCCCAGCTGTCCTGAGATCCAGAGTGGCTCTTCGACAGTGGGCCCTGGTATCTATATAATTTCCAGAACTAGTGGGCACTGCTAGGTCCAGCAACTCTACCTTCCTCAGATTAATGATCCAGCAGCCATAGTCATATCAGAGAGTAATCAGGTGATAAAAGGACAAGACCATCAATTTTTGCTCTTTTATTCACTTACAGCTGAAAGGCACTGCCAAAATTGGCAAACTTGCACCCATCAATATTGGAAGATTTCCTGGCAGCAATTATGGTAGCCCTTCTGCCTTCCTCTCGCCATGGTTGACCCCATCACTCCTCCCAAGATGAAACCTTTGTTTCCAGTGTTCTTGCGTACAGGTTGAGATGTCCTGAAAGGAAATGAGGGCTTCTCTTTCCCGATTCCTATTTCATTTTTTAAACTATACATTTAAACTGTACATCCTGGTGTCTTAACTGTAGGCTTGTTTAATGTTTTGGGACTTTTTTAATGGTAACTTTGATAATAACCATCAGTGGACAATAAATTTTATTGTTCAATTGTGTACTTAATTGAAAAATAATTCTACCTTTTTGAATTTTCTGCCCTCTGAATTTAATAGCAAGGTCTTTCCTTTTTATATTCTGAAGAGACACATCTAAAAGCATTCGTGCCACCTACTCGATGTCATGCATTATTTTGAAAGCCTTTGCACTGGCACATTTTTTCCTAAAATAAACTCTCAAACTTTTTAATCTCTCTTCATACAAATGTGGTTTCTGAATCCAGCCATTCTCAGCATTTATCTCTTAGGCTCTTTTAAAAAGGACAGCTGGGGATGAATACCTTGTTTCAGGTGACAGTGCACTTTGTAACAGAATTGTTATATTTCCAGGCTGATTTTCAATTCTTGTTGGTGCTAAAATTTCATTTTATTTCAATTTTTTTTCTGAGTGCTGCAGCCACTTGGACAGCAGGGTTTTCAGTCAACTCTTAGACTAGTTTCAGCTTTAATTTAGGCTCTGAGAAGCTGTTTTAATAACTCAGTCTTCCACCCAGTGTGCACTATGCAATACCAAAGAGGTGACAAGGTTCTACCAGCCAATTATTGGAGTTGTTGCATGGAATCACAGATTCCAAATAAGCTCCTGGTAAGTGTGATGTTTTAGATTATCATCACTGAGTTCAAATGAAGGTGTGAGATAAAAGGAATTAAGACTCTTGTCAACAAAGATTTCAAACACCTTCCATTTCTGCTGCACACCTGAATCTTCTAAATGAAAAGGTCTAGGATAGCTGTTTCTGTGTGTGAGTGGCAATAGTCACTTCAGATCTGGTTTTTTGGGAAGGAACATAAGAATTTGAAAACTTCAGAGACACACTGGAGCTGAATGAGATTTATGCTGTCTCAGAGAGAAGCCATTCTGTCTCACTGACGATCACCTCAAGCCCTGCCTTAATAGTCATTCTGTCATGTGGCTCCTGTGCTTGAGACATGAGACATCCAGTGTCATGAGACACCACTTATCACTAGATATGAGAAAACTCAAGCAAAATCAGACCTCAAGCAATATATATTATATAACACCCAAAAATATCTGCTTCTCCATTACAGAAGTGTGCTTTCTTCTTAAAAATGGTTAATCCAATGGCACACTGCAAGGGCAAAACAAAGCCTCTCTGAGATCACCTAGAAACTTTAATGTTATGAATCACACCAAGTCATAATTAATGCAAGGCTATTTATTTCAAACAATATCTGACATCTTATTGTAACCAGCTGATATGCAAGCAATAATAATCGCTTCAAATTTAGTGGAGTTTCTGAATCTGGTAGCATTTGTCTGCATTGCCACCACATATCTTTTGCAAAACCAAAACTGACAAAAATACAGAGGGGAGCACTGTTTTGACTCAGAATACTAATATAGGTATCAATCGTGTTTTAGCAAATCACTACATTTTGAAGATTTGCAAAATATTTTAGTATTACTGAAATTTAAATTAGTTAGTATTATTTAAAATACATTAGGCCAGATTGATATCTAGTGATATGAAAATTAAAGTAAAAAAATAAAGAATTATGTACAGCTGAAGGACATAAGTATATAGAAAAATTATTAGAGAAGTCAGTTATGGGGAGTCTGTTGACATTTCTGTTGCTATACTGATTTGGTATCATGTATATCTTCAGTACTGCTGATCTACTAACTCTGTTGGTGTTACAGTTTCAGACTTTTGGGTGAATTTTTCACACCGACTGCCTAGCTAGGCATGGGGGAAGGCAAATCTCTACTAAAGAGAGATAAACAAACATCAAGGCTTCCTTGTTTTCTAGCTTGGATTCTAATGGCTGTTCCACTGAAAAGTTAATAGCTTTCTTTGCCTTTAAAGGTGGGATTCTCTTTTTTTCTTTTGCCTATGCCATGAGGCAGTGGAGGAGGCTCCATTCCTTCCCTGACTAACTCTGACTGAAGCACCAGCAAAAATTTCTTTTTTTGTTCCCTTGGAGGGTGCTTCTCTCTCTTGTGGGGGGGATCGGGTGTGCACATGAGTGTGCCCTTCCAGGCTGCACAGTGGATTTTTTAGGTGAGGCACAGCATGTGCAGAACTGGCACCACCGTTTAAGTCCTGAGGTCCATCTGCCACGGCCAAGCGAGCTTGGACAGTGACAGTGAAGTCCTCGGGACTAGAACCTACAAAAGCCCCTGGTATTGCCAGGAGGTCTCCCATCTAAGTACTAACCAGGGCTGACCCTGCTTAGCTTCCGAGATCTGGCAGGTCGGGTGTCAGGGTGGCATTGAACTGCCTGTTGTTCTGTATATTTGTAGTAAATAATTTATCCTCTTTTCTACATTTCTGTGCCTGAAGCCTCTTGCTTTCAAGAGTTCTGGTGGCTTGAGGAGAAGGGAGTCCTCTTTCTAGTCTAGGAAAATTCCTCACTTTTCTTGACAGACATCTTAGTTTTTTTTAAACTGAGACACTTGGTAACATTCACACGTCATAAAGCCATGGAAGGGAATCCTGTGCTCATGCTGTGCATCTTATAAATATCAGCTACCACAATGTTTAACTTCAGTTGCTTCTTTTTATACTTCAGCAGTCATCAGGATCATGATGGTGTGGTTTTGATGGGCATGTGGACTTCCTCTGTATCAAGCATCTGTATCTACATAGGGAACCTATTTCAGCCCCTGAAAATTGAGACTGTGTTTGATTTGCATGGTATTCCAAATTGAGATTGATGTCAGGCTCCCTGGGCAAGTTGCCTGCACAAGTGGGGAAGGATAGAGACAGCAACAGCAAACAGCATACTTACGTTTTTATGTTTCACCCTAGGGACAAGAAGTGGATGAGTGCTTTTTTTGCCCACCAACATACCTGGCATATCAGAAACAGCACATTTTAATCAGAAGTACATGTGGCTGCCTCCTTAGCCAAAAGGATGGGGGAACTGGATCAGTTAAACAGAGTTTTAATTGAAAAATTAACAGTATTTGGCTGACTAGAAGGATTTTCCCCTTCAGCCCCTATCTCCTTATGTTTTATACAAACTCTGCTGTAAGTGATCTACATTAAGGGTTAGACTGAGTTGCACTTTGCAGTTAAAGTGTCTTTCAAATTACACACAGCACCTAGCTGAAGCAACCTGCTAGGCAGCCTATGCAGCAGCATCAACATCTATCTCTCCATATGTCAGTTTTGAAGGGCATTGCTTGACTTCATTATAACACAGATGAGCAGCAGGGGCCAACTCATTATAAGATGCTGAATCTAAAGAAGTGAATTTTCACTCTTAAAATTCTCTTGGACTCTGTGCAGTTATAAAGGAAACATCCTTTATGAAATGATCTCTTTGAATCATCTGTAGCCATTATAAACATTAAATGACTCTCAGTATCTTAATATGATCAAAAAGTAAGAACAAATATAGGTACAAAGTAATTCCTCAGAGACTGGATGATATTTTTTAAAGAGAAGAAGATTAAGGGCTGTCCAGCCACCAGAAGCATCTGCACCACCAGAAGTAAAGTTAAAAACTATGGTTGTCTTTTCATGTAGAGGGAGGACATTTGCACAGTGTCGTCTCACATGTACCATCCTGTTCTGAAGTGAGGAGCACTGAAGCTAATTATCATCTCTGGAAACATGAGAACTATATATTTTTAATACTGCAATGGCTTTGAAGCTCAAAATAGTTAAGTATCACAACAGAAGTATTGCAGAGCAAGTGTCAGTGTATACAGAGCAATCAGGAAGAGGAGACTGAAATTTTATAAAGACAACAATAAACACTTAAGATACTGGGCATCACACTAATGTTCTTAATAAAGTAAATGACACTTAGTGACCATCCCACCTTTTCTCTAACACTGCACAGCAGAAAGCAGAGGCAATTTCTCACTTCTCTGATTCTTTGCACCCAGACACTCACCACGTGTGGTGAACTGAAGGGTGAGTCACTATAAGTTATATATGTCTATTGATTAAAGGAAAAACAAGAAATAGAAATATAGAGTATAGGTAGTGCTTTCAGGAGACAATAGTTTTGCATTTTAGCCTCCTGTGGAAAAGCTCCATGTTTTCTGAGGTGGAGCAACTGGTTTCATGTGCCAATGAAATTCATCTAACTGTGCTCCTTGCATCAAGTATGAACTTCAGAGCCAATTTCACTTCTTACCTAATGCAACCTCCTTCATGGAAATCCACTGAACCTTACTGATGAGAGGAGGGTTACTCAGTTCTGGGAGGACTACCACCTTGTTTGCTTTGCTGTGTGACTGTTACTTCCTTCCTTTGAAAGTTTCTTTTGCCAGCTGAAAATCCAGGACATTTACTATCCTGTGCCTGTCTTTATTTAGGCTGACAAATTAGCTAACATGGGAGACTCTTTGCAGAAAGGAGAAAAAATTGTCACATCCAGAGAGACAGCTTTATTATAGGTCATACAATTTCTGTGCAAGGTGTGGGGGCATTTCTGTGCAAGGTGTGGGGACTCCATGCAGGCAGCCCTGGGCTTCACTAATCCCTTTCAAAGGAAACAGGAAACTGTGGACAATTTGGAGAGGGAGTTTTGTACAACTAGATACACTGCTGTAATGAGTGGGTGGTAGAGCTGCTTCTCCTTTCTTCAGCTGTGAAAGGAGATTTATATTGTTACTAAAACTGAGTCTGAAGTACAGCTTCTTTCTTATCATTCAAGAAAGGGAGCCCTTGCTTTCCCCAAAATTAATAATTTCTTGATCCAGAAATATTGTAATAGGTTATCACAGGTTTTCAGCATATATGTATTCCTGTTCCTTTCTTAGTGGAGCTCACTTCCAAAGAGAATTTGCTGCATCCTGTGCTCTTCTACTGATACTATCCTGGTCATTCTGGTATGCATTGGTATAAGTCAAGGAGCATATTTTGGGCTGTATGGCTCTCCTTGTTTTCCTTTTTCACTTGGGCATTGATCCTTGTCATCTCGATGTCCTTGCTTTAAAAGCCTGCTCCTGGCAAGCAGGGAGAGACAGCACTAGGACAGGTAAAGTCAGCAGCAGTCTGCTCTCTGGGGGAGAGCTGTGCAAGTTTCTTCTGACCCTTTTGCCTGTTCAGAGCATTAGGAAGCTTGTACAAGACTTAAAAACTTCAGCTGACCATCTGAGCCCCTTGCATTTGAATTGCCTTACCCTGTCATTTGGTGAGGTTCTTTCCACTGGGACATGGGCTTTGTGGTTTGGAGCTGGGCTTCCCATCCTGGTGACCTGTGAAACCATAGCTGCCTCTAGCATCTTCAGCAATCTGTCCTCAGTGAACAGGCAAACAGAATGATCACTTCCATTGGGGTTTGAATACCCATCAGGAGAAGGAGACAGATGTAATTGGCGTGGAACAACAGCATGCCATGGCAAAGCCAGCCATTGCAGTTGAAAAATCTTTGCTTGCTGAGGAGTGGGAAGCAGTGTCCAGAAAGCTTCTGTCATGACTTACTTTTTGTCTGCAGGTAGGCTAAAGGATGAGATCTTCTACTTGTCAGTGTCCTTGGGCAAAGCCATTCAAGCAGTCTAAGGCCCCATTAAATATAGCATCTGCTAAATCACTGTCTGTTAGTAAGAGAATGTTCTTTTGGGAGGGATGCTAAAATAAGTAGTGCTGCTGGAGAAGTATGTAATGAAGGCAATACAAAGGAAATGGTATGTTACAGATAATGTCAGGAGACCTATTGAGACTCAAAGTGGGGACTCAGAGTTCCACAATGCATGTTAATGTATGTGTCATTACTATTAAATAAGCAAATGAGCCCTCACTCCTATTTTAAGTTCACCTTCCTTTTTTTTTTTTTTTTTTTTTTTGAGACCAGTACTCTTAACCCACTGGAGCAATGCAGTTTCCAGAAGCATTTTTGATTGCAGGAGCAGGCTGACATCCCAGCGGCATACAACTTGATGAGTGGCCTTTCTCTGATCATTAATAAGACCGCAACTTTTTCCTCTTTGGAAGGCATTGTAACAAAACATCTCCTCTATATGGGAGCTTCTTTTTCAGAGTATATTATATCTGAGGCTTACTTTCTTCTGTCAAATTACAGCAACATTAAGGAAGGGTGCAAAAATTATTGCAGCAAGGACAGGTAACATGCACCTAAGCATAGACAATGAATGTCATTACCTAAGCTTCATTTCCTAAGCAAACCAAGCTAAAAACTATTTAATGGCTGTAACTTGGCCAGAAGACACATGAAGAAAAAGCTGCTGAGGTTTTGATTTTCTGTCTGGGGATTTTTTTTAATAGTTGTCAGTATGATTTATATAGGGCCTGGAATAGCTGTGCGCTTTTCAGAACAGTGTTCAGCCTGGTGCTGGGATACAAGGAATAACAAAAGGGCAGAACAATGAGGAACTTCGGAAGAAACTGAAATCTGAGCTATGGCAAAAATTCTTCCCCGAAAACTTTTCCCAGATAGGATCTTGCACAGAGTCTCACTGTTTTATAATGGTGTTTTGGTTTTGTTTCCTTTTTTGTTTTGTTTTGTTTATTTTCCTAAATATAAGCACTCAAAATTTTTAAAACTGGTTTTCCATGAGCTGGATGTATGGATAATATTTTCTTTCAGAAACACAGGCACACATTTTGCAAGAACAAATGATTCTGACAGACCCTGGCAACTGCTTTGTGAACTTGGCATCATTGCCATTTTCAGTGCCGCAGGAAAGGCAGTTTGACTGTCAATCAGCCAAGGGCCAGAAAGCACCTTTGTTTGGGACAGAGGTGCTAGGTTTCCAGGGATGCAGCTTGGACCACCCTTGTAACCATGACATTTTGGGTAATGAAAGCTGCCTGATGCCCTGGAAAGACTTGAGGGAACTCTAGCCTTTGGAGGATTCTGAACTATTGAAGGCAGATAATTGTGCTTTGTGTCAATACACTATACTCCTGCTTTAAAGCTTTATCAGAAGCAGCACAAAACTATGTATGGTTGATATACAGACTTATTTCAGATAGTACCTTGTTCTGAAACAAGGCATGGAAGATCTTTATGCTCCTTGGTTAACTACAGGAAAATTGTGAAATAAACTACCAGAAGATTCAGAATTTACTCTATTGTGTAGTGTAAAATACTGACATTTGCAATCAGTGTGGAGATCTGGGGACAATAGTAGAAGAGCATAACTTCTCGGAAGCTTTAACAAAAATGTTTTAGCAAAGCTAAAGTAAAGCTGGCCATGTGCTTGAAGTAACATACCTGAACATGAGATTGAGACATTGAGATACACAGACACACTACAGAAAGATCACTGTGATCAATACATATACCTCAAAAGGTGAGAAAAGGACATGTAGAATATTTGAACTGGTGTATTACACATGAGTATCAGGTAATTTTCTTCAGCAGTATCCTGAGAGCAAGTAAGATACAAATACTGAAGAAGATGGGAGGCAGTAATCACAGAAGGAACAGCTCTGAGATGCTTGGAAAGTAAATGACAAACCAAGTCATTGATAAATGTTTCCAGAGAAGAGGAAGGCTAAATTCGATGTATGCAAAATGAATGCATTTACCAATTCATCATAACGCTGTTGCTGATGTTTAAATGAAAACAGTGCAGTGCTCTCACTAATTTAATTGTGTGTGACTCTAAATATGTCAGAATCAACAATGTTTCCTGTTCATCTGAAACTTCATTTTGTCAGATAATTTCTGATGAGCTGTTACTATGATCAGGGAGATTACATCTTAGCCATGACCTTTTCAGAAACTGTTTTCCTGTAAGCATGAAACAAAAAAAGTATGTTAACCTTTGTCTTTGGTTGCTAAGTCTTGCATCCTTTACCAATAAGGTGTAAGCAAATCCTAGGGAGCTAAAACCGAAAACTAGCAAAATGGTGCAAAAAGTAGAAATCTTTGTTGCTTTACTTTACAGAGTTATAAAAACTTACTTTTTGTGAATTTTAGTTTGTTTAAATTATTATAAAGATGTGTAAATGACAATAAATCTACATACGGAATGATAATAACTACATTAATAAGCAAAGGACAATTATTTTTTTGTAAACAGCCTTAAAAAAAAAAACCTAAACAGAGCTATTAGTCTTTCAACAAAACATTGTTTATATGGGCTTTTTTTTTTTCCAACATAAACACCCTATTTCACAAATCATTTGATAGCTAACCCCATTTAATCCCAGGCCTAATGAAGTTTGCTGTTTAGTTTTGAATTTGTGCTGCAAATTGTTTTATTCTATGAAATGACAGAGCACTCGAAAAAGACTGTGCTTTCAGTTTGGAGTGTTCTGTTGTTTTTACCTTTTACTATTCATTCCTGATGTATTATGAGAAGACCTATAAAAAAGTCATAATAACCTTGTATGGAAGTCTTTAATTCATAACCCAGGGCCATTAATGCTATGTTGGCTGAACATAGTATATTTCTGAAGGCTTCTGTAACGCCACGGACTTTGCTGATGCAGCTCCTGTGAAGCCTGTAATGGGTTTCATGGCTATTGAGAAAAAAAAATTGTTGATATCTAAATTTCATTTTCATGAATCTGAAAATGTACAGTTCAGGCCAGTCACAAACCCTACGGACTATGTCAGCTGAATATCCAGCTACAATGATTTTTGTAATTGAAATTTGAGAGAAAGTTTCAGTACATGGCACGGTGTGGATAGGTTGTAGAGTGTTTCTAACCTAAGAAGTTGGGCACTGATAAACAGGTGGATGTCAATACTTCTAATGATGCTATTACTATTTAATTGTAAATTCTGTCTTCAAGTTGTGAATATGAATTTTTTTATCCATACTTTATTTTTTTTTTGTACAAGAATAAAAAGTCTTCTTGTGTGTNTCTCATTATGAAGTGTTCAAATAAAAACTTTAGATAGATTACTTTTCAAAGAAAGGAGGAAACCTGTAAGTAATTTATGTTCTCTCTATTCCTCCCCACTTGCATGGACTAAAAAATTTCGCAGGTGTATTCTCTTCCATTTCCTGAGCTATTTATGGTTGTGTTGTTTACTTTACTAGAGGTTTGAGTCTCTGCTGGAATCTCTGCTTGTTCATTAAATGTTTTCAGATGAGCCAAAACACATTTTCTCAGCACTTTGCCTAACAAAGCAATGCATGAAGTAAACAATGTTATCTTTCTCATCAGGACAGTCTTAAAGGAAATTTTAGTAGTCCTATATGAAGGATACTGTTAATTAATGCAATTATATGGGTAAAGGCAAGATTATTTTATCTTGTACTATCCAGCATAGTTAAAGAAGATACTGAACATTTATAAGCTTTTGTGAAATCCAATACGCATGTATTTGTGTTAAAGATCTTTGATTGAATGTACTTTTTAAACTTGCACAACTGTTCTGCCCCTAACTTTGAGGTGGCACACATAGTGAGCAGGGGGGAAAAAAGGTATTTTTAAAGTTCTCTAGAGAATGGTATTCAGCTCCTACTAGGGTGTTTGAAAACAGCTTGCCAGCATCTTTTGATGTCACTGCTGTCCATCCTAGTCATAAGGAATTCAAGTACTTGCTTTAGAAGGACAATGCCATTAAGCATCTTCAATAAAAGTGCAGTTTAAATGAATGAAAGAGAAAGACTGAGTGCTGGCTATAGAGAATGCTGTCAGATCAAAGAATTGCAGATTTGACAGATATTCCTTTAGTAAACAGAAGTTTATGTTCTCCTTTGCCTATTTTATAGCTTTGATTTCTAAATTATCCAAAGCAAGCCCTACTAGGTTTGGTTTAAAATTCTGATGCTAGGAGGTTTGATTTGCTCTGGTTTATCCAAATATTTTTTCATCTTCTCTATTGCAGTGATACTGGCTTCCTATTTTTCATAATGTGGAATAAGAGCCAACTTCTATACAGAAAACTTTGTGTGATTTACATCACCTACATCTGTCTGAGATGCTACTTCAGTATGCAGTCACTCAGACTTTTCACATCTCAGCAAAAATTCTGGGAAGCACCTCAAAATTCTCCCTCAACACATCCAGCACAAAATTCATATTTAAATGGACATGAGAAAACCTTACATGCAGCTTGAGATTTTTCAATATTCAGCTATAACCTGAAAAAAGAAGTTATTTTTTTCTTCTCACTTGAGCTCATGCAGTCAGCCAAGCACAGTATTTTAGCTGCTAAAATATTTATTTTGAGTGGTTTGTTTTCTGCAACAGAACTCCCTGTACATATTTAGCATTACAATTATGAGGCTGATCTCTTGGCAGTAGTACATAGCTCTTGAATTCTCAGCATCATTCAGTCACTGTTGTAGGGCACCTATAAAAGAAGGGCAACAAGATGAGACTGCCATCTATTTGAATCTCACCCCAAATCCTATGGGGCACAGCAAGTGCTCGGGTGAAGCCTCCCATCTCTCTGCCGAGCTGGCTGTGGTGTGTAAGATCTCGGCCAGGACAAAGCATCAGAACAGGATTCCAGCAGACTTTCAAGGGCCATCCCTTTGCCATGCATTTCTGAAAATTTCCTTTTACCTGAAATCACCATCTGCAGTCTTGCAGCCAGGAGAAATGAGAGACTTAGTTTACATAATCAAAAGCTGTCTGAACCACACTATGAATAAAGTCTATTCTTTGTCTGTAAAGACACACATTTATGAAGCATCACAAGTTCATTATCAAATAGCTGTGTTAGCTATCAAAAGTCAGTACAGGGAGCTAGAAGATGAAATTTCATTTTTTTATTGCTTATAAACAACTTACATTTGTTTATAAGCAGAAAACTTCTAAAGACAGGGATAATAGAATTTATATGTATTCCAGAGTCATTCAGATCAGAAAAGAATCTGAGCTGGGAAACTGCTTTCAAGATTTTCATTCTTCTCTGAAAAGTACTGGTATTACAGAAACCCCAGGGTAAAATCTTCATGTTGTTCCATTCATAAAAGGACAGGAGGTTGGGATGAAGTATCCATTCCACAAAAAGCATGAAGAAGATTGCATATAGCTAGACAAGCTTTCTCTGTATGTTCTTATGACTCTGATCTGTGCAAGGATTCTCCACTTAGACAAAATACAATTTATATCTGATAAGCTAAGAATGAGATCAGCCCATTTACTGTTAAAAATGTTAGAAATGGAAATAGAATACGGCTAAATGAGAGGAATTTGAACATTTATCAGGTGTTCTAGTTACCAGTGGATTAATTTGTGGAAGAATTTGCTGGCCAGAACAATGCAAGCAGATAGGCAAAAGCCATTTTTGCACATGAGGCTTCTGAAAATTGCCCTCCAAATAAAACTGTTAGCAAGCAGTAAAAATAAATATATAAATAAAATACATAGCAAAGCATTAACACAGGTGCAAGCTCCAGTGGTCACTCAGGTAATCAGAGAGCTAAACCATGGACTTTCAAGTAAGAAAGGAAGTTTATTTTGGGAACACTGCACAGCTGCCAGGACTCACAGCTCAGTGGCAAAAATCACACAGACAGGCGGCAGGTCTTCTTGGATATACATATATCTATATCTATCTATATCTATATAATCTCTCTCTCTCTATATATATATATATATATTTCAAAGGACTTTAGGCATGCCATGTGCTGCCTTCTCAGCCATTCTCTTTCCCCTCTTCTCCTCCCTTCCCTCGCTTGTGAGGAAAGGAATGCTTCTTTGCTTCTTCTCAGCCTTAACTAGCTTAGCTGGGAAACAACTCTGAGGGAAAGACAAAGTGGTTGTTCTCACACATTCTCTCAATGCTGCTTTTAGCCATGACAGGTTTCTTGAGCAAAGAGAAGTTTCCAAATGATTTACGTCCTCAATCATTTCTCCTGCAGAGTCCCCTCAACCCCCACACAGACTATAAGACAAGACTGTTTTTTTGGTTTTGATGGGTTTATTCAGAAAAGGTGAAGACATTTACAAAATAATAGAAAAGTGTAACTGTAGGAACAATATATGATAAACCAAACCATTTTCCAAACTCAATGACTCTTGGTACCACTTGCAAATTGTCAAAACGGAAATTGTTTGGTAAGCATAAGGACAGAGCATAAAGGTATGATGATGAAACAGAATTGCCTTAGTTTCTTAATGTAATTTCAAGTTACTCCACCCATCCTTTAGGATCTGATACTCGGAACAGGGATTTTTTACTACTAGGGATGTGTGTGACAAAGTTTAACACCCCTTTGTGAGAAGTATCTGTTAGATTGTAACAGAAAGTGAGTACATTGAAAAGCCACATCTCAAAATGTCTTCAAAAGAAGATTTCTCTCTTTTCAATCTAATTCTGTTCATTGCCCTCTGCCTTCTTTCCCTTCTCATATTCACCTTTCTGTTCTCTTCTGCGGTTTTTCTGAATCAAAATTATAATTTGTCTATGAGTAGCCAAAAAATTATTACCTGCTACAAGAGCTGGTTCACAGAAAATCCTTCTTTTGGGAATTATTTCTGTGACAGCAACACTTCTCTTTTCCTCCTTTCTATTTTGAAGGTCCAAAAGAAGAATTTATGCCACAAGTTTCTCCTAAAAGCTAAGCTACCATGTGGTTTATCAGTAAATCACATCAGCGTTCTATACTTGTGTCAAAAAACAGACTTAGTCCCTGATAAAGTATGATTAAACATTACTGTTGATGGTGACTGGATTCTTTAGTTCATCAAAGTGATATCACGTCATATTAAAGCACATTTTTGGATAGGAAAACTATCTACAAATGGAGATGTAACCTTTAACTTCAGGGCAGTATTAGATTCATTATTCTGCAGTCATGGTCATGTTGGTTGATTTTTTTCATGAGCTAATGTGCTGTTAATAAGGTGTCAATTACTGATGCAAGTAAACAGGGCAAAGAATAATGTTTCTAATTGCTGTAGTTATCACCTAAGTGCAATTATCTACTACTGCTGAAATAAATCACTTCAGAATTCAAAGCTATCTGTACAACATTGACAGTTGCCTTTTTTTAATTATTATTATTATCATAGCTGCCTTTTAAAATATCACATAGTTTTTCTATATTTTTAAATCAGTGAGTGAAAAAAAACTAGTCACCTTCACTATCACTAGTGAACAGAGAGAACTCAATATGCATTCAATTATGATTATTGTTTTCAGTAAATCTTAAGTAAACTATTAAACATCTCCATCCTCTTTCCCTACTTCTGCTTCAGTTCACTCTGAAGAGTTCCTCCCTGAAAAGACATACTGAATTATAAACCCTATATATATATATATATTTTATCTAATTGAACTTAAACTATGCTCTTTCTGCCATCTCATTATGCTTAATAAGTGCATACTATTGTGAAATCAAAGGTAATACCAGTTTTAATAGAAGAACTTTCAGTGTTCTCCTACTTAAAAGCCTTCTGAGAACAAACACCATACAGATACAGAAACAGATCACTGAGAAACCCCTTCCTCCAACGTTGAGAAATTTGGGTTAAAATGTAGTTTACCTGCCAAAAAAGAAATAATTATAAAGACTGCTAAGAAGAAAAAGTGCCCAGGTAGATTTTGTGGAAGCATATAGTTTGTGATCCACGACATGGTGCCAGAGAAAGGTGCATTTCTGGACTTCATTATCCTCTTCTGACCAATGCTGTGTTGACAGAAGTCTCCCAATTAGCCTGAAGAAGAGTTAACAAGGTAGCATTCATGAAGGTAAAGTGTTAGTAGAATCATCTGGCTGTAAGATGCAAAGGGCTGCTCATTCCCTCTCTCTGATTGAAGCAGAGCGTCCTCCCTTAACTGAGCACCTTTACCAGCAACACTTGAATCTGCAACACTCCTTCCATGCTCATGATGCAAACTCCATCTACTTACTGATGTCAAAAGCTTATCTTTCAGATTTTGCTTTCCACTGACTCTGAGTGTGTATCTAATGCTCCTGAAAAAGCAGAACCTTCCCAGAATCTGGCTAGGAATTTCAAATATATACTCCTGTCACAAGCATCAGCCCCTGGCCAATAGTTCACAGAACCAATCCTTCCTCGCCTATTTAACCCACATTTTGAGTTTTGCTGCTGCTTTCAGTAACTCCTCATCACATACTTTGAGCATACCAATTTTTGCAAGGCTAAGAAGGAGAGAGGACTTTCCTAGTTGCATTATTCCCTCTGCTACAAGCTGGGTCTGTCTGTGTTACCATGTAAATACAAAGTATGGGGAACTAGCAGTAAAATAAGCTTATCTCACAGAATGGGGAGAAGATGTCTGAAGAGATGAACAAGATTATTTTTTTTCCTATATCCCTCTGTCTTTCCATGCCTTGAATACTTTTCTAAGGACAGTTCTGTAACTCTTCAAGTGGTCTATGTCCTTTTTTGTCGTGACCTCTTTTTGGTTATCTTTTCATAGCCGTAGTCACTTCCTAAAATAGACCCATCGTCACAGAACAGAAAGTGAAACAAAGATCTCAAACATGGATCTAAGATGCCCAGATCAACAACAACATTGAAGAAATCAAGGTTAGAGGCAATATGCATGAGCAGGCATCAATGGTCATATTACAGAAGATGATGACTTTTCATCACTGTCCATTCATGTAGCAGACATGCTTCAGGGCCACTTGACACCAGTTCTCATGGCTAATTTACAGTTGTGTATGCCTGCCATCAAGCCTGGAGATGTTTCTGGCCTTTACCATTTTTTCAGCAGTTTGGTGGAGGCTTCTGCACAAATCAATCTCCTTAGAAAGTGAAGCAGTATGAACATGAAGAATGAAGTTTAAATTTTTTAACCTGTCAGTTCCGAGTCATAAGGTGGTGACATAAGAAGGTGTGGTAACCAAAGTTCAATTATTTCAATAATATAGTGGAAATAAAACAAAATCCAGAGAATTTCACAAGTTGTCATGACAATTTGGCTTTCTGTTAAAATAAGCTCACCTTCAAAATGGTGAAAATAAATAGGACTTATTACACGGATACTTTCTCCTTGGCCCTTAAATAACCAAATTCATTCTTGACCTCATTTTACAAAAACATGTAGTACCAGTCTTACAAAAAAACCAAATGGTCAGGATGTTCACTAAAATCTTTGATATAGTATTAAAGGCTACAGCACAGCCTGCAGAATAACCACCGAGCTAAAAATTAAGATAATTTATTCAAGTAAAATTCTTGGAAGGGAAAATGAAGTTGTTGACTTTGGTAAAGAAGATCCTGAGTTGCAGATCACAACAACTTGCATGACTGTAACACAGAACACACATTTTGTTATCTTCTCCCCATGCCAACCCCCTTGCCATTTTACTGGCACCTGCTGGAAAGTCTACAGGACCTCCTGGAGACTTGCCCTGCTGCAGTATGAATATTCTTATATAACCTGAAGCAACCTGACCAGGTAAATACACTTGATTTGTTCAGTGTGAATGGTTTGAAAACACAAGGTCAAGAATTTAAGGTAATTTACTGCCATTTATCATGCTGAGAAAGTGAAAGAAAGAAGATATTTCTATAGATAACATACTCTTAGTTGTGTTGAAAACTCAACAATAGAGGTTGCATTTTCTTGTGGAAGTACTGAAGCTTCCAGTTCTGGTATTTTCTAAAATGAAACATGTAAAGGGCTCAAAATAATTGGGCTGTGTACAAGAAATACTGAATATCACTGAAAGAACTTTTACAGACAGTCCATTTTGCAGGTTAAATGAATAGATACGAAATGAAAATGAATGGGTATACTGTCCAAATAGATGTGTTACTATTCCATAAAAGTTATTACTCTTTTAAATTAATTGAAAAGTAAAGTCTCCTGGCACTGGAGCAGAACAAAATAGCAGGTTTTTAACAGGTTGAAACAATTCCCATTGAATCCCTAGTGCTTACATCTTTTGAAATAAGTAACCCAACCAATGTAGAGGCAGATGTCAGCTACTGTGAATTAAGGGACTATTGAAAGGTCTTTATGGTCCCCTGAGGTCAGTTTATGATTTAATGATGATGAATAATATGGGAAGTAGTGACTCTGAATTTGAATCTGACCCATCTTATCAAAAAATATAGGAAAACTCCTGAAGGATGGAAGTCTCGTGAACTTGTTCCTGACTACACGCTGCTCTTGCCAGGCTAAACAGCAATGCCTTGGATAACCCGATTGCAAGCTTTCATGCATACTGACAGTGTAATGGATTTCTTTTGATGGGGTGGTCATGGTTTCTAAAGAAAGCAAAAAACAATCTAGAAGGGATGGAATTCAAGGTTAGCTAACAACTTTTTCAGTGAAATTTGAGGGGAAATTGTAAAAAGTTCATTTTAAATCAATTTAAAATAAATGTATTAAAAATTAAAATCTTTGTTACTTCCAATATATTTGAATCATTTTTATTTGCAATGGTTATGGTGAAGTTTATCTGAGAAAAGGGACTTCATCTACTGCCTGCAGATTAACACTTGGGGCCACAAGTTCTGCAGCAGGAGCTGGTGCAACAGGACAAGAGATTCATTTTCTTCACATCAGGAGGTAGAATTAGGACTCAAATGGCATTACAGCCCCCTGTGTGGTACTGATACTGCCTTGTGGGGAAGAGTTGGCTCTGCCACCACCACCACTCAGCATGAGCGCAGGGCAGCCATAACACAACAAGGAAACTATCTGATGCTTCTTCCCTTATGAACTGCAGGGGGAAAAGTTACCAGAGTCTCCATGGATGAAGCAAATTTGGGAAGCCCCCTGATGAAAACTGGAGGGCTTTCCAGTAGAGGAAGATATTATTCAGTCAGAAATAGAATCAAATAATCATATAGTCTGGAAAAGACCTCCAGAACATCTATTCCAATCAAAACAAAAGCTCTGCCATGTCTACTCCTAAACATGCCCCTAAGTGCCAGATCTACATATCTTTACATCTTTTAAATACCTCCAGGGTTGGTGTCTGAACCACTTCCCTGGGCAGCCTATTCAAGTGCTTGAAAACTCTTCCAGTGAATAAATGTTTCCTAATATTCAATCTAAATCCCCCTACCCTCGATGCAACTTGAGGCTGTTTCCACTTGTCTTACTGTGTGTTGCTCAGAAGAAGAAACATGATCAGAAGGCTCAGTCAAATAGGAACCAGTCTCAAGAAGATTTCAGATGATGGAGGGCTAAGGATCAGAGGCCCTGTAAAGCTTGAGTTCTTTTACTGGACCACTGCATCCTCTGACATAATCTGGTAGCCCATAAAGATTAACCTTCAGGTCAGTCTCACAGACTGGCACAGCGGAACTGACAGTGAAATCTGCTTGGCAGCAAGACTTTTCATGGAGAACAGTGTTTGTTACTCAGTTGGGTCCTTCACAGGTTATTTTTTTATTTACAATGATGGAAAATGTAACAATGTGACATTTTGGATTAACAGATAGCAATTTTCTACAGATTAGAACTAAGGAACTTGTATTTTTCTTGCTGTGTTAGTGAGAGGGATAAATGAGGCCATGCACACCTTAGAGCAGTACCCCAGCAGGGTGGAACTTTAAACAAGACTAAGAGGACATTCATCAAGGAAATAGCACCGTGACAATAGCATAGTTGTTTTGCAATGCAAATATAAAAATTTATTACTATCCAATGGGAAAAAAATTACTGATGAGACAGTTATATTAACCATCTATTGTTGTTCCTAGGCTTTTAATTTGCCTTGTAATCTACATCTACTCTATTAATTAGATGAATAAAAATTGATCGTATTATGCATTAGAGAACAATCTAGTTTTAACTAGAATGGGCATGCTGTTGTTTTGTAGATGGTTTGTTACTATGTTTTGGACTGGTTGAAGATTTGTTGTTTTACTTCTGTTGGAAAATGCCATTCTCTAACAAAAAGGAAATTAAATATTGACATGATGATTATTTATGACCACTGAGTGCTAAACTGATAAAGACTTTCAGAAGCCATTTCAGCTGTAGACATCAGGTGATATCTCATTAAATACCACAGACTTTAGAAGTAATATGGTTGCATAATCACTTTAACATTCCCATGTGAATTAAAATTTTGGGGGTTTTTGCACTGTATAAAGTTATTTTCAGAAGTACAGAAGCACACTCCACATTAGAACTATTGCAACTTTCAAAACAATGTGTCCTTTTCAATTGCTCATATCTTCCACTGAGAGACTCTCCTTTTTTTGCAATCTATTGATTTGCACATCTTCTTCAGAGCCGATGTAAAGCATTATACATCTGTATCTGGACCTCAACTGCACGATCAACTTCACCTCTGGAAGAAATCTGCTTCTGATGGAACCAGACGTATTCTTTTCACAGATAAAGACAATGATTGTGAAAAATCACAGGCTTGCCGGTATTATGACTCTATTTTTCTGTGCCGTACAACTCGATCTGAATTGTACCACTTAACACTGACAAAACATTAGATCAGAAATTTAGGCATTCCCAAATAGCAGTGAAACAGTGAACTGATACTGTTTTGCAGTATCTCCTTCTACTAAATGCAATATATTCATATATATACATATTAATTTCTAGATGGCTACCCTAAAGAGGAAATGATTTACAGATGGAGGAAAAACTCAGTGGAGGCTGCTGACCAGAAATCTTGGAGACTCTATCAGTTTGACTTTATGGGTCTCAGAAATACTTCAGAAATTGTGAAAACCTCTGCAGGTAAGAATGATTCAAATGGTAGAGATTTTTCTGGAAATCATATTATGTAAAAATATTTATTCCAGTTTATCTTTCATTGGAATGCAAATTGATTTCAATGTGTACCAAAGTTCATATTAAAACCTGTGAAGTGCAGACTTCAAAAGTAACAGCTGTTAATTATATACATGAAGTTACTATATGATTCTCATTCCTCATCTAAGTTTCCATTCATTCTCATTGAATGCATTTTCACCATAAATTAAAAAGAAAGATTTTATATACAATGGTATGTTAGTGAAATTAGACACTTTCAATACTAGTTAGTCATTGAGCCACTGGTATAATATTTCTCTTAATATTTCAAATGTACTCTATTTTGCAGGTGATAAATGCCTTTGCTAGTGACCCCACCAACTGATTGTAATTAAAATCTAATCATGCCTATTTTGTTTATTCAGAAATCTTACAGGTTCTTATAATAACAGTAACATAGAGAAAAATAAAGGTGTTTAAATAGAAAAAATTACTTGAACTGGATAAGTTCTCATAAAATTCACACAAGATCTAAACTTTATACATGACACCGCAGTAATCTCTGTGATCACCATTTGGTAATTCTCATACTGCTGAGGGAACTGCTGGAAACAACCTTTTGCTTAACTGGTGGTAATTTTTTTTTAAAAAAATAGAATATATTTCACTTTCTTTCAAAATGTAAGCAAAGCTAGACTATTATTTTTGAAACACTGTGAATAATATTAATGATCAAAAATTATAAATCTGTGAAACTACTGCTTTTGGGTCATGGTACACCAAGTAACATCAGCAATGTATTCTCATGACTGGATAGCAATTTCTATAATTGAGTCATTAAAACTGTAGTGAATATTCTGAGCTGGTAGTTTAGCAGAACAAAATATTGCAAACAACACATATGTAAAAAACTCTGTTGTAGATACAAAGTCTTGCAGTCTGTAAGTTTCTCAGAAATGCTGATTTCCCATGAATTAAATCAGGTTTTGGTGGATAACAGTCATGTACAAAACACCAAATCATTACAGTATCTGTGTATGTAGTTTAACCCCAGTGGCAGTTAAGCCCTGTGCAGCTCCTCACTCACTTTCTCTGGTGAGATGGGGAAAAGATTGGGAAGAGCAAGAAAACTCATGCGTCAACATAAAGACTGTTTAGTAGCTAAAGCAAAAGGTGTACACACAAGCAAAGCAAAACAAGGAGTTCATTCATTGCTTCCCATGGGCAGGCAGGTGTTCAGCCATGTCAAGGAAAGCAGGGCTCCCTCACATGCAACCATGACTTGAGGAGACAAACACCATCACTAAGAATATTCCCCCCTTCCTCCTTCCCCCAGCTTTATATGCCAAGCATGATGCCATATGGTCCAGGATATCCCTGTGGCCAGTTGGAGTTAGCTGTCCTGACTGTGTCCCCTCCCAACTCCTTGTGCCACCCCAGCCTCCTCACTTAATGAGGTGGGGTGAGGAGGAGAAAAGGCCTTGAGTCTGTGCAAGTTCTCCTCCGCAGTAATGGAATCATCCCTGCATTACCAACACTGTTTCCAGCACAAATCCAAAACACAACCCCATAATATCTACTATGAAGAAAAGGAACGCTGCCCCAGACAAAACCAACGTAGGAGCTCACTGGAAGGGATGGTAGGAATAGCAGTTCCTTCTGCTTTGCTGATATCAGGAGTGATGCCATCCCAAGCTTGCATCAAGAACTGCTAAATAGGCATGCAAGAAGAATTACCAGGTCACCCCCATTAATATATTGACAGTGTCTTGTTACACAGACCTATTAAACTCTTCATTTGCCAGGATAAAACCATATTTATAGAGGTCTTATTCAAGTAAGTGAATGGATAATGTGGAGCAAGGGAAAATCTATTTACTATGCTCTTTTTAGTATATGCCCAGTTCTTATAAGATGACTGATGTGGCACAATATTTTTTGCATAATTGTTATTGCTTTTTCTATCACCTATGTTTGTGAGTGCAAAACCCAGTAACATTGTTTAACTGAATTTACTGAAGCCACGTGATATTTCTGTAGTCCTAAGGCATCACAGTGGCAGAAAGATGTTTGAAAATAAGTTTATTCAAATATTGAAAAAACCCAAAAAACCCTAGCAGGAGATTGTGGAAAATAACTTAGAAGAAACAACGTAAAATATATGGATCAGATTGTCATCTGGTGTCATTAGATTAGAAAAATGAATTGTGCATTTTACCAGATATCTGAGAAAGGGCTTATAGTCAACAAATAATGAGAGATGTGAAAAATAAACCCCTGAGTTTGCACATGGACCTGAGTTTGCATAAAATAGACGGTATTTTTTATACTATAGTTTGAGGTACTTTAAAGGACAAATTTACTGAATATCATAATATTTACTGTCAAGAGCAAACCCAGGGCCAGGACTTGAGAAAAAACAGATACCTTGAAAAAGCTTGAGTTTGCAGCATTCTGTAGAGGCAGGAGACCCAAAAATGGAGGGAGGGAACAGGACACAACCCACCTAGGACTGTACAATATATGTCAGACAAAATTTAAAGTAAGTCAATGACTACCTGCTGCAAGTGTCTAAGCATATATGAACAAGTAGAATAAAGCAGCATCTGTACTAGGGTACAGATGGAGTGTACTGTGGAATTAAAGCCTTATCCAAGAATTACGAGAATTAGGGAGCTGATATCTCCTAACATTTGGACAATCTCTAATAAAGGGGAGATAGCAGCTGCTGCTTAAAGGGGTCACATCTCCTTTGTAGCTATGCTAGAGCAGGCTACAGGTGGTCAAAAAAGGGATGCCAGGCTCCATCATGGAAGGTCTGTAGCACATTTACACTCAAGCTGCCTGAAGAGGGCGACTGCACTGAGGCTGCCCCTAGGACGCTTTGGGTGCAGGACTCCCCTCGAATTTATGCTGCTCCCCAAAGAGACCAGTACCCACCAATCATCGTCTGGGTCTGTTTGGGGCCCCTCTGAGCCATATGGGAGCCTGTAAAACACCCCAGCAGCCTCCATCCCTTTGCAGATTCAGGACAGAAAGGAAGAGCAGCGTTGTGCAGTGTGCTGTACAGGGAATCATTCGGACTAGTGAGATAGAGTTAGGGAAAGGGAAGAGGCTGGATACCAACAGCAGCTTTCTGAAAAAGAGAGGCCCTAAACATCATCTCTTCCTCCCATGGGAAATTATGGAAACTACTATTAGAGAGTGCATTTAAAAGCAGACTAGACAAAGCATGAGAAAATGTACTGCAGGGAGGAGTCCTGCAGTAACAGAAGATGGATTCAAAATCCTAACTTCTTTTTTTTTGCTTCTGACTTACACCTTTCTGTTCATTTATCACAGTATTACTTCTCACTGAATTATATGTCCATCTATATAATGTGAGAGCTGCTGGAGTGCTACCTTCCTGTGTCCAGCTCAGGGATCTCTTTTTTAGCTCTTCTTTAGCCATATTCTGTCTCCAATGAAGTGGTCACACTGGCCAAAGGGCAATATGCTGCTGCTGTTCCAGCACTTACATGAAGTCATTTCTTGGGAGTAATTTTCATTACAGAATTGCTAGATTTACTGCTCATCAGAGTTCGGCTATTTAATATTTTTTCAGTCTTCCTAAACCTTTTTTTGAGACATCTAAATAACCTTTATGTTAATCTACAACAATTTCAGAGGTACCTAAGTAGGAAGTCAGCTGTCACAGAGTGTATTTCTGAAATAAGCTAGTTGAGAAAGGTTGTCATGTCTTGCGTTGAACCAGCAGCAGCTTAAAGCATTGTCACAGTGGTGTGCTTTACAAGAAGACTATCTTTTTTCACATTAATCTATAAGCCAGGTAAAGTCTTCATTGCCATCTGTAAGAGGTGTACAGTTTTTTCCTGAGGATTTTTTTTAGATTTCATGCTAAGATACAAACACAACAAAATAAATTCCTACTGCATATGGTGATTACATGGAATAAACAGCAGAAATCACTGCACTGGTGCTGTGGTCATGAACCTTTATCTTACACCCCAAGTAAGCCCTCACTGTCAGGTGACACCAAATTAATTCACAAGTACTGAAAAATTCCCCTGTTGCCATCTGGCAAGATACTCAGAAACTATAGCTCACATACTTGCTACAATGTCACATAAGGCTGACAAAGATAATTAAAGTAGAGGGAATACAAAGCCACCTGGCATTGAGATCTGAAAAAAGGACAAACTGCATGTAAGGAGAAAATTCTCAGATTTTAAAACTGCAAATCAGCCAATTAAAAGGTGACCCAGACAATGGGAGAAAGGGAGAGAACATCATCCTTAAAAGCATTCTTTGTGTGTTTGCAGTAATTCAGGTTTCTGAGTCCTAGACCTTCCAAATAAACTTGAGAGGGTAACAAAAGCAAAGACCAAGAAAAAACAGAAAAGAAAGGTCAACACACTCTGAGGGATTTATCCTGAGAAAATGACACTCATGTGCCTAGCTCTTCTACTAGGTGAGCAAAGAACAGCTGACTTGAGAAAGCATTTCAAAATAGTCACCTCTGCTTACTTTTGGCTGTTAGATGCTACCAGACAACTTAGCTGTAGGAGCAGAGAGCCCTCAAGAAATACCCACACAAGATGAACCAGACTGACCAGTGCTGGTCCAGGACTAGTCAGCTGTCCAATCATCATCCCGTAGGTCCATGTTGTTGGAGCAGGATCACCACCCAGCCCAGACATCAGACTGGCAAGGCAAGGCCAGGGATAGCAGCAGGCAGCTGAGCCCCTCAGCTTAAGGTGAGGTTGCAGGAGGAATGGCAGAGAAGGATGGTCACAGGCAGATCAGAGCAACTGGAGCCTTTTGGTGCACTCATGATCTTGATGCCGAGCAAAAAAAAAAAAGGCACAAAATGCCAATGTGCTGAATGTGGTTGTGTCTGTGCATGTTTGTTTTTAATGATCTGATTCAGCCACACTCTCTCATGTACCAGCTAACTCATCTGAAGACATTTATTTAATGACTATTTATAAAACTTCTGGGGTTTAAAGTCACTCACATTTTTAATGTCCTGTTGAGTCCTGATGACACAACAGACAGTGCTTGTCATCTGTGTGTTCTTCCCAGGACAAACACAAATTTGGGGAATATTTTTGCTCAAATGTTTAATTCATTGGGAACCAGCACACACTTCATCAACTGACTGTGCTGTGCAGACTGTCTTTAACCAGATGGCATCCTGAAGAATGGGTGGAGACTCAGAAAAATGCAATGCTTCATTTGAAAACTGCCTTGTTTTCACTTACCTGGCATTGCAGGAGCTTTCCCTCTTCACCCAGTGTATCACATAATCTCAATTGCTTTAATGGTTAGGCTTTGGTTTACAGCTCTCAGCAGACATATGCTCTGGGCTCCCATGATTTCATACAGTGACCCCTCCTCTTCCAAATACTGCCCCCACCTCCCTTTATCCTTTCCTGCCTGACTCCTAATGTGAGTGCATAAGGGAAGAATGAGAATTTGCCCTTTTTTTCCCCTTCACCTGGCACAAGTGAAGTGATAGCTGGATTCCAGCATCTCAAAACCTGCTTTCCCCTGGTGCTAGACAATATTCTTTTGTGTGTTCATTAGTTGTGTGTGGAAAAAATTTGCCTAAAACTCCACAAAGAGATAAAACAGAAAATGCTTTTGTTAGGAGAATTCTGCATTACTTTGCTCGCTGTCTCTTCAGCTCTCACACACCTCCCCTGGCCTTTAGATACTTCCAGACACAACTCATTCCCATGGTTGTTTTTTCTTCCTTTATGTCAGGTGGATGAATCTTTATAGCTTTCTTTGGGTTCTGGAGATTTGTGATCTGAATTTTAGAACTTGCAAGCCCACAAACTGTGCTTGCATTTCTTCCCAAGGTTCATTAAATCAAGTTTGGGCTTTCAAAAATCTTTTCTGTCATCTAGAAAGCAATTCTAAGAAGATAGGAACTAAGCTCAAATCCTGTGTTGCTTAAATCCTATGTTGAGTCTTGAGGCTAAGTTTATTTTCTTAGGTAGTAGACAGAACCATACAGGGACAGTTGATGCCTGACATGTCACCTTTTACCAGAATCTCCTGTCCCCATCATGCTCGTTTCTGCTTTCTCACCTTACCTACACAAACACACGCATACAAGTTCTCAGAGTCCTTGTGCATCTTCTACTCCCATAGGTCCTCATTCCCAGCAGCACCAGCACTGTCAAACGAACAGGTTCCAAGAATGCCCCTTCAAAGCCCTTCTTGACCAACTCTCCAGCTCCAGTGATGAAGATACCTCTGCTGGCTACAATTAAATGGGCAGACGAGCACACTGTACTAGCAATTGTAACCTAATTTTCACTCATCTTTTCTTTTTGATCTGCAGCTTTCTCCACATTTTTTTGCTTAATGAAACCCATCAGATCCAGTTCAAGAGCATAAAATCCCATTTAGGACTTCAAATAGGTTGAAAACCTTACTCAGTACTTGAAAATAATGCTGAGTACTGGCCCACAGGACTGACCCATAACATATACAATGAATTCACTCTCTCTTTTTCATAGTTCATTGTGAAATATAACTCAAATAACATCTTTAAATCCAGAAGTTTTATACTGTTCAAAATTACTTTGTGTACAGTGCCAAATATACAGCCTGGATTTGAATTTACTCTCTCATTCTTTGTCTTCTCTCAGAAGAACAGAATAATATTGTAGGTCCTTTGCCTCTGCAGCCCCTTAAGGAATGGGGGAAACAGTGTAGGACTTATTTTTTGATGGTAAATACCATTTTATGTGAAAACATAAAATTAACCTGTTTATAAGAAGATTTAGCAATAATCCTTTTATAAACAGAGTTTTTATATCCAATGCAGTATTTGGAATGAACCAAATCCCATTTTAGCAGAGGTGATCAACAGTACTGACTTTTGAAAGACATTCACATGTGAAATAGCAATCTGTCAGAATGTATATTTTGAAAAACACAGGTTTCTAAGAGAAATTCCTTTTTTTTTTAACAGCAATTCATATAATAGAATCTGATAACTTTGTCTTAGCCACTCAGGTTAGAAATGTAATAAATAAATAGACCATTACTAATAACACTTCAGTCTTTTAAAGCATTTTACTATGCTCATTGCAAGTTTGACTGACAAAACTTGCCCTGCAAATCAGCACTTGCCCATCTTGTTACAAAAGCTCCTCACACAGCTTCTGAAGAGAGTGATTAATAACTTCATCAATAGCCTACTGAAGTTAACAGAACATTTTCCTGGTGCTGGCCTGGGATCAGATCCTAAAATGTAGAAACCTGAACTGTATATTTAATGTGAGTAACTCTTTAGTCACTAGAAACTAGAGAAAACTCAGCTTAATGATATATGAGTCGGATAAGTATAATGTTCTCTAAAGACACCTTCCTTCTCCTGTTCACAAATAGTACAAAAGATAACTAGAATAAGAGGACTGGAGAGAATATGATTCCTCTCCATACTTTGTAAGTTCAGCAGAACTGCAGATGTAACTGGTTTCATACTTATGCTTTGCCTTGTGGAGACATGCTTAGTGTCCTTTGTATAGATCCTTACTGCTGAAAATGTTGAGAGAGATAAGAAATTATGTAATTTTGCTTAGTGGTAAAGGCAAAAGTAGAAAAAAATGGACAGCGAAAGACTTGGAGACAGGTCCTCACCTGCACTTTTTTCTTAAGGGAAAATTTCAGTCGGAAGTGATTTTTCCCTTAAAAAAAAAAATCCAGTTTTCCTCATTAAAGGCCCTCAAATTGCCCTTTTTAAAGATTTTCATATTGTATGGAAAAAAACCATGCAGTCTTTTTTCCATTATATTTTTCTTCAGCTGATATTTATATCTCATTGTTCCTTATTTTGGAAGATTTTATATGTCTGACTTTAAGAGGTTCCTGAAATAATGTCCTCATGCACTTATCCAGTGGGAGCACTGCATTTGTCACTCCTCTTTTTACATGGAGTCCTGATCTCCTGCTCCCTTCTGTGGGAGCTACATCATTTTTCATTCTAGGATAACTCACCGGGACAGGAGGACAATAGTGTTGATTCTGTTCTCTAGTAGCCATAACCCAGACCTTGGGATTTTGACCTGAGATCTCTGAGCTTGAAAGAGTGATTGAATATTTAATAGCAATATGAAGAACTAGATAACCTCTATCAGAATTTAACACAAATGCTTGCCAAATTACTCACTTGAGAGGGAGGGACTTTGGTCTCTCATGTCCTGGTGCTTTTACCAGTGGATCACAAGGTAAAAACAAAAGGTTTGAATTGCTTCCACATTTTTCTATGGTTCCTTACTTCTAAAGGACAGAATTGTGAATTCTTCATAGCAACAGAGGCCTTCCTAGCAGCCACCTCTCCTCACCTGCACCTTTTCCTGCCCAGTTTAGATGACCCTGTGGTAAGCTGGTAGCTTTTAAGAATTCATTCTGAGATGTGCAACTCGCTCACTTGCTGCAAAAATTTTGCTTTGCCGTGGCAAAATCAGGTTTGTGAGGAGAGCTGTGTGGCCAGACTCTGCCAAATGAGAAGCCACATTGCCATGTATATGATATCCAGGCCTTTAGAATAAAACCTTGATATGCTGGTCTTTGTGTATAAAGGCAGTAACATGCTGTTGTGGTGCTAAAGCATTGGGGTGAGAGGAAATATTTCCAAAGAAAAGACACCGTGACTGCAGTCAGAATGGCTTTACAAGTGTCTTTAATGCATAAAATATAAAACCAAATTGGATCAGTAAGTTGTATTGACTTCTAATTAGGTGCAGAATTAGACAGGTTATTTTGACTCAAATTATGAAATATACCTTGAGATATTCTGACCTGCAATTCAGATTGGCAATACAATATCAGTTATTAATATCACCATAACGGGGTGGAAAGACATATTACATAAGAACTGTGAGGCTGTTTGCATTCATTTAGCTAAGAACAACTTTCTAGACTTGCTATTCCAGCACGTTTGGCTTTTATTCCTATTTCCCTGACATCACACCACTGTATTGGTGATTTATGGCTGGCTCAATCAAAAGTTTCATATTAATGGAAACTGTGAAGTTTTGGCCTTTGCCCAGGGTCACCATAATGTTATCTAAAAGTCTTTCATAAGCAACAATTGTACTCAATTTAAAACTCACAGTATTGCACCGGATATTTTATATTTCATTCACTTCTGATCCTAAAATCTTAATGAGAATTTTAAGATACATAAAGAATGAGACAGCTATTCACATGCTGCAGAAAGTTGCTAAGTGTCTTTTTAGATTTTAATTTCCGATAACCTCAGAAAAAGTGCAGCAGCATGGACTAGTTGCTTGCTAGCAAGAGCTCTCTAAATTTACCCTTTACTTTTTCATGTCAGGGACACATTTTCAGAATTCTTCTCCGTGGTTTTGGAAGTTCTTTGCCTCTAGGACCCTTTTGTGCAGCTAATATTCAGAACATTCGGGTCTTGTTTATAACAACAACAGCTCCGTTTCAGTCAACATCTTCTTCTCTGTAGTTACACTGGCAAGAACCAAAATCTTTTCCATGATTACTTGCCTGATGCTGAATTTATCTGCTGCCTCCTGAAGCCAATATGCATCTTACCTTTATCTGCCAGAGAATCTGGCACGTGTGAGCTATGCTGTTAGATACCTAAGGAAATGGCACAGTCCAAGAGTGAGTGTTCAGAAAGTTTCCAAACCATCCAGCAAATACAATAACAGTGGTGATTAGAGACAACATGAGAGCATTCTGGAAATGTAAATAAGCCTGCTGTGACAGGGACTACCACACCATCCCACAGAAAACCAGGGGAAATACTTGGCACTTGGATGTGTCAGTATGGCTGTGACAGAAATCTTGTCTGGCAGCAGTCATGATGCATTGCAGTGTTTACAAAATAATTTCAGCAAAAGACACAAAAAAGACTATTGCTCATTTTATCAGAGAGAGTTAATCATAGTCAGCTTGAGACAAACTCAAGATATAGACCCAAGTTTCACTGCAGTAAAATAAATAATCTCAAGTGTTACAGTAAGGTGGCATTAGGACAAGCATCTCAAAAAACTCAAGTGACTTGTACTAAGTTCTGCTAGTGTCCTTGTGCTTCTGAAAAGATAAATTCCCTTGAATACACTGCCTTCTTGAATGAACCTTGTAAGTGGTTTAGTCTTTTAGCTTTTGTTCTATAAAAGAGCAATGAATTATAATAGTAGAAAATATCCTTATATAGGATAAATCTGCATGATAGTGGCATATTTTCTTGTCAGGATTTTCTTGAAAAGCTTTTGGTCTTTCTCAGAAATCATGAAATTATGAAATGATGTATTTATCCTCAGTGGAGATGAAAATTAAAATTTGCATTCTGACATGACCAATATACTGGCATTTGAAATGCTGCATTATCTATCCTGAAGATCTATAGGTTGCTCCCCAATGCAAGACATATAGAACACATTATCTTTCTTTACCAGAAACAATCCACTGTTAGTCCCCTTCTGATTGTTGTAAGTGTATACATCTGCAGTAAGTTCCCTTTAAGTTGAAAAAATCTTCCATGTCTCTGTGGGACCTGAGGACAACCTCCTCCAACATACCTTCCCCTCCCTACTCACAAATGAAACATTGCATGGTACTGTACCAGAGGAGAACAGTTTATTTTTAGATAGGTATAAAATAGTGATTTTCTTTAAAGAAGTACAGAACCACCACCCACATTCTAATTCAAGACAGTACCAAAGTTAATTGCAAACCTCCTACAAGTAGGAGCAGTTAGAGTGGAAAAAAAATATATATTGAGCTTTTTCTGCTCTTCATATCCACAGCTTCAGGCATGTCCTTTGCATACTATAAACAGAGCACCAAATTATTCCTTCAGCAATATTGTTCAAAACAGGATCTGTCCCACGGTAATGAATTAAGGGTATCATAAAACAATTACAAAGCAGTTTGAAGAGGAATAAAGACTATCATATCTCATACATATCTCATACATTCTTCACTGGATGCAGGTTGCTATGAAACATGTGAGGATGTTAAAGGTGTATTGAAATTCCCCTGCACCTTCCTACTGTAGCTGTACATTTTTCAAAATAATGCAAATCTTTAGGCAAATCTGAAGCAAAGCATGCAGATCCTAGTTTTAACTTGTGTCTTGGTATATTTTGCCTTGAATTTCTCTCTGTCGAGTCAATTTTTTACAAGGATACATCCCAGAAAGAACCCTAAACTGTTAAATATATGCCTATTAATATAAAACATTGATTAAAATGTCTGTTGCAGTAATACCAATTTACACATTCTTATTCTAAACTCTTTATTTTATCCTTATTCTTCCATTCCTCCACTGAGAGGGAACATGTCTGTCTATTTTTCTAAATGCTCCCTTCGAAAGGAGGAATACTTGGCAAATGTTTCCTGTGTTAACACAATAAAGATAGAAGCATACTGAAATATGAAAAAAAATCTTGTTGCAGCTTGCTCTTATTTAAATGAATAGAGAGAGTTATTTCTAAGGACACATCCTGAGTATTATGTCTGAGAAAAAGCAAGTCCTTGAACAGGTTTCCACAGTGACTGCAAGAATCCTCTCAGCAAAAGCTGAACTTCAGGTCATCTCTGGCTTACACTCATGGGATTAATTCATGTTTATTTTTAACTCAAGCTGCCTCCAGGATGTGTGTCTGCTCTTGGGACAGACATCATCAAAAACCTTCAAGGAGCAAACCTGGACTGTCTTTGCTGCTTAAAGTCGCCTGAAACATTGAGGCAGAGAAACTACTGTATGGTGGGACTATCCCCTTTGCAATGATGTACATCCTTGAAGCATACTCTCAATACTGGACTGAAGAAAGCTCTCTCCATCCCCCTCAGGGAGCACTAGCAAGGCTGTAGAGCTGACCTTTAGCATCCTCTAACAGTCAAAAAAGTAGCTGAAAAGTGGTTTGGTCTTGACATTCTACACTGTCACTTACAGGTGTAGAAAGTTAGGTTTTAGCCGTATCATCTGAGATACCAAAAGCCCCTTTAACTCAGTGGTAGCCTCAGAATTCACTTCAGGTCAAAGCCCATTGCAAATGGTGTTTAATCCCTTCCTCTAACATCATGTGTTTAAAAATCAGATCCATGGTGAGATGTGCAGAGAACAGGATTACAGGATGTTAAGAAATACCCTATCATCTAGTCATGGATGATTTCTGATAAGCGAAAATGCCGCAAAAAATAACTGCTAAGAGAAAGTTTCGTATTCTAATAGCAGCAAGGTATTTATGACAACGTTGGAGGCAAGCCAGTTCATACTGGGCAAAAACTTGCCTAACTTGTGTAAAATAAGCTATTTTATAGTCTTAAGTTCATAGTTAACACCTTCTAATTTCCATATTAATGACTGAGCAGAATCTTGGGTGGAGCTTTCCTTTTGGCTTCGAATTTGGGTAGTGGTCTCTTGACTTCATCCCTCAGGGTGGTCTTGAAGCATCTTCATCACTATTGGACTTGTGCCTTTTCTTTGTTCAGTGACATGACCTGTCAAACTTGTAAAACTTTGGCTCCAACTCTCCGAAATCTTGGATCTTTACCATTTCATCCTATTGAAATGTCTAGCTTAGTTTAATATATGACTTCTAAGCCATGGTACACTAGTTTCTGTAATTACTAGACAATTTGTACCAGAACAGAGATTCCTACTTCACGCTCTTTTGCGGCCCTGCCATGCAAACAACATTTTGCAAAGCAGTTATCAGAAATTTCACAAAGCTAGGGTTTTTTGGTCTCTTTTCTCTTTCAATTTCTTAAAATACAATATAAAGTTTTCCCATTGACACAAGCTTAAAATAAAACTGCACCTTAAATGGATTGAATTTATTTTTTTAAAAACCTGACATTTTTATGGCAAAAAACCCTTTTTAGGACAGGGGAACTCCAGTGAAATTCAGAAATTACAGCAAAAAATACTTTTTTGATTGCTTCTGGTTTTGGTAACTTCTTATAGTCTCTGATATTGAACTGCCAATATACACAGTTTTTTACTGTATACTGAAAACCATTTCTAAAATATGAGCACTGCTGACATCCAGTCTCAGTTGTTGGGAGGAAAGAATTTGGTCTTATAGTTTTATCTGAGATTGAATCAATGATAACATCCTGAAGGAGTTTCAATCCTACTAATAAACTGTTAAGCATTCCATTATAAGATAACTTGTGAACTTTTTTTTTCAGTTCTCAAATTCATACATAAATGACCCTTTTCCTCTACTTTTTCCCAAAACGTTTAACAAATTGACAAAAAAAAAAAAAAATCTGATTTCAAGTGTTGCAACTTGTGGAAGTAGTAATTTCTTGAAGAATATCGTAAACATAACGTTACATACTTAAGGACAAATTGCTGAAAAAAAACCCAGAATTTTGAAGACTGCAGCTCACCATTATCTTGAGGTAATCTGTCTTTGACTGCAAGATTTTTGTATAACCCTGTAACTGGTATTTGGAAATGTTTGTTAGTACTGATACTGTCTCAAAAAAAAAAAAAAAAAAAAA
>VWZD01012784.1:1475771-1599938 GCA_013396695.1 Sakesphorus luctuosus | reverse complement strand
AAAAAAAAAAAAAAGAAAAACACAAGCAAAAAAAAAACACCTTAAAAATACAACAGAAAGAAAATTAAATTATGTTCTGCTTATTGTAAGCTTCATGCTGATTCCATAGAGTAGATGTAAGATGTTGTTACAATTTTCAGCTTTTCTTCTGTGAAAGGCAGTGAAAATGAAGTAACTTCAGCATTACATATTTCAGAAATACCTTCATTTCATATTATCTCATTTGGATTTCTCTAAGTAAAGAAGGACATAAGTCATTCCAGAGTAGATATAGTTAAAAAATGAAAACAATAGAAGCCTTTTTTCATTGCATTCATGTTTTTTATTTACACAGTTCATAAATCTTTGAGTACATAAACCCCCATATTTATCATTGTTATTACATTGGTTTTGCTTTATTCTGAAAGTTATTTGTTATTCTCCTATTTAGGAAAGCTGTCAGCCAGTTAAAGCACAGGCAGTGCAGTTGTGGTCAATACCTCATAAAATGTTATATTTGTATTATAATTGCATTTCTAAAGTATTTATTGAAGCTTTTAAATAAATACCAAACAAATTACAGTAAATCCATTTGGCAGTACTCCGGGTCATTTTTAGAATGATACCTTAATCAAATAAGGGATGAAGTGCTCTTTAGTCCATCACATTTCTTGATTACAATCTTAAACTTTTTATTAGAGGATGGGATTCAAGAAAAATACAGTTTATGGCTGCTTGTTTTGGATCAAAACCACCACAGATGCAGTGTAAATAATCTCACTATGGTGGTTTAGATGTTGTGAAAAATCTTTGCCTTGACCAGTTTTATGCCAATCCCCCTCCAGCACGTCAAAGCCAGTTTGCCCCTCCACACCTACCCTTCAGGGCTTTTCACTAGTTTCTTTTTTTCCTTCCCACTTCCTTGTTCCAAAATCCACTTTCTCTCAGCACTTCTCTCCTTCCCTTCAAGCCAGTTTGGGGCTTTGCTTTTATTTTTATTTGAACACATGCTGGAATAAGACCCTTGATATTTTGCCACATACCCCTTGCCTTATTCTTGGCTATTGTGCTGTTTTTTCTTCAGCACAGACCTTGCTATTCTTTCCCTACTCAGAGGCATGACACCATCATGTAATGAGGGTCATGCCAGCCTAGACCCATGCACATTCTCGTGATTGTAACCACCACCCTTCAGACTGAACAAGGTCACAGGCAGTGGGTTTGACCAGGCTCTAGAGGATTCAATATTCCTCACTGGCAAGATATGAGTATGGCTGTATTGCAACTTTTCTACACAAATAGTCACACATGGAGATACAAGGAGCTGAAACAAGACAGAACCAGGAAGGTCTCAAAGAAAGACCATTAGTGAACCATTACTGAAATATTCCCAGCATCATTGTTTGGAATGAGCAGTCATATGGGGATAAGAAAATCATTCTGGAATGTAACAGGAATAAATCTAGGATTCTCTTTTATAAAAAACTAATTCTAATACTCTAAAGACAAGAGGGATTCAGAGATCATTAGCAGATATTTAGGAGAGCAGCAACAACTGGATAGATGTGTAAATTCCCAGGATTCAGATCCCTGTAGAGATCGAATCATTTCAGTATTTCAGGAGCAGCAGGATCAACAGATTGCCCTGCCCTTGTGTCAATCATCCACATGGTAATGCCAGTCTAGAACCTCAGGAATAACAGATGTCATCTTTTGAATCACATAGGTCATCTCTTTGAATCACACAGGTGGACATTGTCTTTCCAGATACGGTCTGATTGCACTCTGTAATCAGCAGAACACTGGTAGTCCAGCACTGACAGCTTCAAACTCAGCAACACAGATCTCTTTCCACACCGGGTAGTACGTTACCCTTAGCTATCTGCTACAAGAAATAGGGGTTGGGTCAGTATGAATTTTCATGAACTTCCCTTTTCCTGGCTGAATTTCCTCCTGCTCTAATGGTTGTTCTTCCCACATATTGCAGCATAGCACTTCAATTCCTTTCCTTCTAGACTGACTCTCACCTCTACCAAATTCCCTGCCTTGTGCAATATCCATGGTGCATTGGATCCTCATGTGCTAACTTTCTTGGATCATATGTGAGTGTACATGCAGTGCAGGAAATAAAGGATGTTACTCCTGCAGTGGCAGTTTCACCTGGCAGTGGCATGGCACAAGGCAGTCTATAAGACTGTTTCTGTTTTGAAGTCACAGCCTCAAAGCTGCCTCTCTTCTGCTTTCTTCCATCTATCTTTGGTTGATTACACAGCACAGAAATATGTGTTTGTAATGATTTAGCAAACCACAGTACACAGAAAGACTTAGGCCCACTTTTGATTCACAGTGAATTTTATCTTAAGAAAACCAGCGCAAGTGGCTTTTGCACTGGAGGAAATGAAAAACTACAGGAATGTGTCAACTCTAAAAGGATTTATGGGCATGGACAAAGAAATTCGACCAGCCTAATTCCCTCTACCTTAGAAACAGTTTTTCTGCTGTAGAAGAAAAAGACAGACAAAAGCAGAACAAAGTAAATTTTGCACAGAATGATCAAATGTTCAACAAAGTGAGAAGTAAAGGTGAAATGAGTTATCCATAAATGCAAGTATTCAGCAAAGATAGAAACTGACTTTAGAGTGATCCCTATTTTTGTACCATGCTTCTCCTGAAAACAATCAGAAGACATCTTAATGGGGAGTTAAGATTCTGGGTGGTATTATGCATCATGAAAGGCTTTCTCTTTTTCTTATTTACCTTGCTTGTCCCTAGTCCTCTTCTGCTGCAGGACTCCGGTTATAGGTTTACAGCTGAATCAGAACTGACTCAAACTACTAGCAGTTTGACCATAGATAAAAATAACAGTATTTCAGCTTGATTTGCTTTCACCAAGGTACTTTGTTTTAACCCTTGCCTTCCCTCCATGTAATATTATGAGACCTCCAGTTAACAACACTGGATATTTCAATTATTTTCTATCAAAAAGAGAAAACCAAAATGAACTTTTAAAGGTTTACTTTCCACCTCTTTTTTAATGGTTGTTGGTTGGTTGATTGGCTGGTTTTTTATTGTTGCTGATTGGTTAGTTGGCTTGGGTTTTGGGGTTTCTTCTTTCTTCGGACACTAGTAGCTTTTCATGCTGTAAATTCAGTTTGGCAAACTGCTTTAAAGGTACTGTCTTCTATTTTCACACTACTTATAGGAACCTTCATGGAATATGATCCATGAGTTCGATATATGTCATAGGAAGACCACTAGAATCAGGAAACCAAGAATAAATAGAGAAGATGTTCTGTCTTCTCTTTAAGCTAATGTGATAACTTATATGAGTTTAAAGGGAATGTAAAAATAATAGCCAAGCGGTATGTAATATTTAAAATTATTTTAACAACATTTATATGACTTCATAAAAAGGCAGGAGAACATTCTAATTATGTAGGATTTAAAAGTAATGACTTCCTACTATAGATGTATTTATGCAATTTTTTCACTGCAAAAATGGAACATGAAATTATCTGAATGAAGAAACAGAGAGAGGAAGGATTTACTTGTTCAGCTGCAATATAAAAGCATTGAGACTTGCATTTAGTTCTAGTTAAATATGCTTAAGGAAAAGAGAAAAAAGTAATAAAAAACTATTTATCACAGTGTCTGTGGAATTAAACATGTACTGTTTTTATTTATGATAAACCACAGCTTTCTCCCTCTGCAATTTCATGTAAATGCAGCCTCAAGCAGTAGTATTACAGAATCTCTGATGATTTCCAGCACTAGTAATAAAAAGCAGAAGCTTTATTAGTCAAACATGTTTAGCCACCCAAATATCATTAAAACTTGATATAATCTTAGAGCTCAAATGCTTGAGCACCTGGAAATATTTTCATGACATACTGATTTAACGGTAAGTGAAGTGTCAAGAAGATATCTAGCCCCCTCTACTCCATTTTTCTTTAACTGATTGTGATCCAACAATGTAAATCATAAACAGGCCTGCCCTGACTTTTATAAGACTATGATCTATTCTTCTGCCCACCTATTCAAGTAGCTAAATTCTAAGCAGTTTTGGTCTGTTAAGCACTCTGTTTAATGCTTCATTGCATCTTGTTCAGGACATATGACCAATGGAAGAAATATTTCCAAAAGGTTTCAGTCCAAAACTAAACTAAGAAAGATATGAAATAATACTAAATTGTGAAAATAGATGTACAATGAAATAAAATTTTGAGGAAGAGGGCTAGTTAAGTTTAAAATGTTCTCGTTCCACCTGTGTGAGGCCACCATGTGACTTAAGGCAGGCAAGGAAGAGCTTTCACCTTAGAGTTAATAAATCCAGAGCAAGGGGGTCCCAGGGAAAATACCTCGTCTCATTCCATGTCTGAAGAGTTTGTGGGCCCAGTCCAGGCTTCCTCTGGTCAGGAGATCACACTAAAGAAGAAATGTAAACATGTCCTGTAGGTCCAGGAGGAAAAAAATCCTCTTTTCCAGGTCATCTTTTTCTCCAAACTTAATTGATGTAAAAGCATGCCTCATTTGGTGATTTTGCCTCATTGTTGTTCACAGGTCATTAAAAAAATCATTAAACAATCTTAAAAGATTCAAAGACAGAGTTGGGAAGTGATGAGAAACTGGAAGCTCAGATCAGGGACCTGGGACTGGTTGGACAAGAACACTAACACCCAGGTTGAGGCAAAGCAGCCCTTAAGAGGAGAAAAATGAAAAACAGAGGAGTTTGGGGAAGGCTGTAGAAGAAAACTTCTGTCACAGGAAATGAAGTTGTGTAGTGTAGCCAAGACTGTGACACAAATGAGAAGGGAGACGACAGGGATGAGTAGGCTTCGGATGGGATGAGAAGCTGCTGAACTGGTGCTGGAGCCATTTGCACAATCCAGTTAGGAAGCTGGAACTGTGAATGAAGAAAGGCTTCAGACAGAGGCAGAGTATATTAAGCTTGGTCAAAAGATCACATTGTTCTCCAGAGCCCGGAAGGGAGTCCAAGACTTTCAGATCTCACCAATACTCCACTGTCAATAAAGTGTTTATAAATATATGGTAAAATATTTTTTTGTCTGTTTCTGGAATTAAATGCTAAATGACCATAGATAGTATCAGTCACTGAGCTCAGGTATCAGTAGGGCTTCAGGATGGTGTACAAATAAAGCAAGGAAAGAAAATGTTCAGGGGAATGTTTTTGTTCAATTGGGAAATGGATAGATTCAGTAGAGGCCATTTAATTTAGCAAAACACTGGATGAAAATCAAGAAACAAAATGAACAACCAACCAACCTCCTAAGTGCAAGAACCACAAAGCTTTGCCATTCTGACTTTTGTCATTCATTCCTATCTGGAAGAAACTACTGAAAATGTAATATTCCCTGTTGGCAGGACGTCAGGCTTTGTGAGACTTGATAGACTCCTGCAGGGAAAATCAAGGCAATCTGCATTAACAACATACTGCTCTGTTCTGAAAGACCCTTGCAGAACACCGGGAACAAGAAAGAAGGTTTCAGCTTTTAACATTGTAGCCTGCTGGTTTTGACATGAACCTGTTTAAAGAATTACCCTTTACAATCACAGTGATGGCACTTTTCTTCAAGAAAAGTCTTTCAAGGGAAAAGACGTAAAACCTGTAACAGAAAAGAGACAATGTCAGACTTAGTTTTAGATTTAGATTCATAGCTGCACTTGCTTATAGCTGCCCAAGCCTTTTATTACACTAGAAATATCACAGGTAGATTAGAAGGTAGGCAGATGAGAAACTGCAGATCCTGAACTGTCTGTAGTAAGGAATAATCTTCACTGTCTTGGTTTCCACCTCTTCTTTTTTCCCCCTAAAATCTGAATTATTATGGGGTTATGTAGAAATCCATTCAAAGTTGGAGTAGACATATAATCGTTAGGTAGGAATATTAGTTATATATGAAATTCAGTACTTCAAGGTTGAGAGGATGGCAGGGCAAGGAATAATATATATACAAAGTTTAACCAAACTGTAGTCTTACAATCTTGAGCTGCCAACTTCATATACTGCTTCAGTCTAATAGTTATCTTTTAATTTTATGTATTTTCACATCTATGGAACTTTGTCAGAAATGTTTTTATAATATTGGCTACAACATTATATCATCCAGACGGTGATTAAAACCATTTAAAATTAGTAATTCATGGTTAATATCATAAACGATATCACAAGAATAGGAATATATTTCTGAGTGCTCATGGGAACTAATTATGTTTGCCATTTCTGATGGAGATGTGTATGTTATCTTCTAGAGTACAGGTCACTCTGGCTGGTATTTAAATGACAACATTATTCATTGTTTCCATTGGCTTCATCAAAAACCTATGTTTAATGATTGCTTTAAAGAACAAATTGTATTCTCTAACATTAAAATTCAATGTACAGAAAACTTCTGAAGTGACAATTTCCAAAACAATTCATAAGCTAAGAGGGAGTATGATAGAGGTAAAAAATCCTGTGTGGTAGGTTGAGTTGGAGCAAAATTGTATCTCTCTTTACTCAAAGTAGGAAAATAATCATAATAAGAAAATAATGAAACAGAATGAAAACTGCCTGAGGATAGGTAGCTCCAACTGAAACTGAAATAAACCAGGTAGAAAAAGGTTGATTCAAGGAGAAAATCAAGGAAGAAGTGGTTAGAGGTTTCCCAGCTAAACTGTTTTCAGAATAAGGAGGGATTTGTTTGGGGTTTTTTTCTTTATTGTGGTTATTTAAATGTGCTGTTTCTAAAATAGCCAAAGCAATTAGTTTATGTCAAACTTGCCAAAAATGACAGTTTAAATTAAACCAGGTTACAAGTTGTACTAAGAAATCTTTAACCAAGGGAATAACTTCCTTCTGTTTTTAGGGTAATCCTTCTGATATTTCTCCAAGTAAAAATCTCCAAGCCTGTTGTATTGTTGGAAAAAATAAGGTTCTTTCACAGATGGCCCATGCATCCCTAAAATCTCTGGGAAATGCTGACCAAATGCAGCTACGCATAGAAAAATAATAAGAACTCAGGGGAGTGCTCATAGGTGGCCTGTCATTTTCAATTTGATATGTATCAATACTGTGGTCCTTGCCCTAAAAATACACTTAAATATTAATGGAAAAGCAGCCTACTTGCATCACAAGTGTTCTTTCAGGCTCTTCCAAGCACTTCAGTTTTAACAATCTCTCCTATTTATTTTCTGACAGTTTAAGGCAGTTATACTTGCCATTATCAACTCACTAACATTTTATTTGTGTACAAAGGACCAAAGCTTACCATAACTGATCACCAGTGCCATAAAAACCTAATTCCAGGGACTAAACCACGTAGGGGTTTGACACAATGGCCTTTTACCCAAGGAGGGCACCAGTGTGTTAGTCCTATTATTCTTATTGCAAACCTACTGGACAGCCTGGTAGAAATTGGAGACAATGCCCAGAAAGGATCTAGGTATAGAATAAAATTACTGGTAGTCAAGGCTCAATATATGTAGTCAAAAAAAAGAGAATATGCTGAGAGAAATATATCCCATTAAAAACCAAACCAAACCAAACAAAAAACAAAACAACAAACAAACACAAAACAAAAAAAAATAACCCAACCAAACCAAACCAAAAACACACACACACACAAAAAAAAAAAAAAAGGAGAAAGAGGGATAGGCACAATGATTTGGTTTGATCCTCCCCCAGCTTTTTTTTTTTCCCCCATAACACTTTTTATTGGAGCAAAAGTACACAGCAAAATTTACTTCTTGTTGGCAGGTACTCCTTGAGCCTCTATTTGCACAGTTCCAATCTCTACCATGAGTTAATCTAATGCCCTTCTTAAGTGTTTTATATGCTGCAAATCACTGAAATGTCAAGAGCTAGTGTTCAGTAAGCAGGTGCTGTCAAAACAGGTTCAACCATAGTGCTTGGTTACTGCACCCTTCCCAAAATGAAACTTAAGACTAATATTCTTCCCTGAGCTGACTCTTCCCCTCAGGTTGATGCATAGTAAGCACCACAAATATTGTCTTGCTGAGAACTGAAACCAACTTGTATAAATAAGGTACTTCATTCCCCAGTCTGTGTGGTGGTTTCTAAAATAGGACTCTTATTGGGGCGGGTTATGATCCAGTTATTAAATTTATTAGAAATGTCTCTGCCTGAATGATGGTGTAAAAGAGACCATATGCCAAAGTCAACAGTATGGATTTTATTTAATGGTAAATGTGAGGCAGAGAAAGAAAGACAGAAAGAAACAGGAAAAAGGAGGAGGAGGGGAAAGAAAGAGACAGATTAAAGTAGAAAATGTGCCACCACTCTGTGGAACCCAGTGGTGTCTCGGGGGTCCTGTTCTTCTGGTCTTCTCAGAGGTGAGGGTCTTGAAAAAGACGAAGTCCAATGGACTAATACACATTCAGGAGATTCGGGAGGCACCTCCTGTGGTGGGGGGAAGCTTTGCAGGTTCTTGCAACAGGCTCTGGATTTATTGCATCACTTGAATAATATTCAGTCCTCTGGTTGTGGAAGGCCTCAGATATGAGTCGAATGGGGGCACTTTGCATGTCTTTGATGGTTTATGACCCCTTCTCAGCTGCCTTTCATGTGAATGTCCTGTGTGTACATTGTCTTTCCAAAGGGGGGCAGGTTACTCCTTCCATTTGGTGTGGAGAGATTTTGCCATCACACCCCCAAAACCTTCTCCTCCACCACCCAATGAGCCTTGTTTACTTCTTCTCAGACTTGAGATAACTAGACAGTAGTCTTATTTCAGATTTTTCCAGTAAGGAAGCATATTCTTGATGGAGGAGAGGGAGGGAGTGCTTCAGTGGTCACAAACAGGCAGTTGTTTCTTAATTTGACAAGAAGTCCTTCTATGATTTTGGCAATGTTTAAGACTTTAACAATATATCACAGGGAGATATATGAAAAACCTATTTATGCTTCTTTCTCAAAGCAGTCCCTTATTGAGGTAGCTCTTTTGCAAAATAGGTCTTAAATGTGGTGGCTGTTGTGTACATGGTCAGGCTTCAAAGGTCTGTCTGCTATTTAAACGGGACCCTCACGATTAATTTCCTGAGTTGCCTTCTCATGAGTCTGAATCTCATGTCCTAATCTAGTTATTTCTAACCTGCTACCATTTTGTGCACGTGGTATTTTCTTCCCATGCTGCATTCAGACTCATCTGTGGAACCAAAGCTCAGGACAGAGACTGTTGGCTGTGAAAAAAAATAAAAATATAAATCAGATGCTTAAATTAAGACTACCAGTGAAATTTTTTGGCTGTCCCTCAGGTACTGCATTAAACACTTCATTTTTTTGCAGTCGTATGCCCTTCAGAAATTGAAACAGTCCTACACTTTCTTATTTAGAAGACTTAATTTGAGTGAAATCTGGAATGTAAGTCCTGTGCTCCTTTCATTAGTTGACCAGTACTGACATTCTGTTTACATATTTAAAACTAATATTTGTAGGAGAAAAATCTCAAAAATGTCTGTTGGTCAGTCTGTGGAGTGCACAGAGTCATGGGGGACTTGCATGCTATGGATGCACAGTGTTAGTAGTCCCAAAGGCATCCCAGTAAGACTGGAAATCCATCAGTATTAACAAGACATTCCTATAGCTGCAATGTGGGCTGGTGCCAGAGCATGCTGTGCTTGAAGGCTCTCTCATGCTCATCCAATTACCTGGTAAATATGTGGAATAAGTGACTTAGAAATCTGTACCTCATTGATTTACAATACAGTGAAGTGCATTTGCAAGTGCTACCACTAATATTTAAGCTGCCATCAGCAGAAGTTGTCTACTGTGCTGGAGTACACATCCTGTTGTTTAATGAAGGTAGAGCATGGTTACAAGTCCCAGGCCTGGGAGACACAGCAAGGAAGGCTGTTCATGCTGAAAACAAGCAGTACAACCAGAGGTATGTAGCAATTATGAACTGCCAGCCTCCAGCATTTCCATAGCCATTCCACCCATGTAGCTCTTCAAATTTTTAGCTCAGTCCTTTCATGTGGATGAAGCAGACTTGGCCCTTTTGATCAAACATGTATTAAAATGTAATCTTTCACAGACTCCCCAAGGTAAGCAGCTCTGGGGCAGGTATGTTCTCCAGTGGAGCAGGGGATCTTGGTGTGCAGGTGGGATTTCCTGAGCCAGGGAAATCACGGGGGATTCCTGAGACTGTCCAGGAGCTGGCAACTCAGAGAAGCATGGGCAGGGCTGGGAGAGATGGCAACTACCCTCTACTCCTGTAAGAGTCTGCATTATCTATCTCAGTGGTGACTGGTGCCTCACCCAGACAGAAGTGCCAAAGGACAGCAGTGTGGACCTCAGACTTGGACTGAGAAGTGCCAGGAATATTCTCCTGAGGCAGGGACAGGCAGCAAACCTGTGTAACATCAGGAAGACTGAGAAGCAATTAGATAGCTGGTTCCAAGCACAGTCTGAAGTGAACACCCAGCCCACAGACAAGCAGCCAAAACCTCCCCTATCAGAACAAACAAGAGAGAGGGTGCCAAAAATGCAGAAGAATGGATGCTTGCAAAGGCAAGGGCCTGTAGCAGGCAAAGACTTCCCCCAAAGCCTGAGGTGCTCTCACAGAACCACTTCACTGCTCTGTAGACTGCAGAGGGAAAGACCCATTATATCAGGGGAGAAAGAGTTCTGTGTGGGGCTGATGAGAGGAATTGAGCACCTCTCCTATGAAGGCAGGCTGACAGAGTTGGGGGTGTTCAGCCTGAACAAGAAAAGCCTCCAGGGATTCCGGATAGCACCTTCCAGTACTTAAAGAGCTACAAGAGAGCTGAAGAAGAACTTTGTACAAGAGTATGCAGTGATAGGACAAGTGTGAGTGGCTTTAAACTGAAAGGAGATAGGTTAGATACTAGGAAGAAATTCTTTAATGTAGGGATCAAGAGGCACTGTAACAGGTTGTCCAGAGAAGTTGTTGATCCCTCATCCTTGGAAGTGTTCAAAGCCAGGCTGGATGGGGTTTTGGGCTAGCGGAAGGTGTCCCTACCCATAGCAGGAGGGTTGGCCCTAGAAGGTCTTTAAGGTCCTATGCAATCCAAACCATTCCATGGTTTTACAATTTGGGAGGGGGGGGGGGGGGAAGATCTTTAAATTACACACTTTGTTCTTTATTTCTGTCTGCTGACTGGAGCTTTAGCCACCACAGCAGCACAGACATTAATTAGTTAAAACCACAGTCCCATATTTAGCCATTCCCAAATTGTTCTCCTCTTACAAACAGTTGGTTGAAGTTGCTGAATTTTCAAAGATATTATAGTGTTACAGCCAATTTGAATGTCTCATTTTCTCTTTTAATTTGCACATATCTGACACACAGTCCTCTTCAACCAGGCTCATGTGAATAAGCATTTAGTGGTGATTCATCCATTGAAGCACAGCAGGCCACTTTACTCCCCCCAAAATAAAGTAAACAAAGTTCGCGGTGGAGAAAGGACTTCACAACACAAACCCCATAGGATTTAAGTGAAGACATTTTATTAGACATAGCACACAGTTTATATAGGGTTAGAACTACAGCTTATTGGCTAAAAGAGTTACCACACCACCACACTAGAAACTTCAATCGGTTAGAACCTATCTCTCACAAGTCTCATGTTTATATTATTTCATCCTGGCTATTTTTGTGCACCTGCAGAGAACTGTGAATTCCTACTATGTGAATTCTTGGGGAGTAACCTCCTCCCTATCAGCCAGCAGCGGCCGAGCTCCCTGCCGCTTCTGGCTGATAGCTAAGTCTCCCAGGGCTTTCTATAGATCTGAATTGCTCACTTTGATTTTACTGTAACAACACCAAAACTCATACATTTTTAGGCATGAGAATCTGGAGCTGAGGAAAACTGGAACATATCAAGTAAGAATCAAAGACATTATCATATGCTCTTCTAAAAGTTAACATAGCTGAAAAAGAAATCCATAGTTTGGTCTGCCTTCACTACACAGAATGCCTTTTGGTTGTGTTTGCCAAAAAGTAACTGACTTCTGGCATCCGTGGGTATTGATATCATTCTGCACTATAGTTGCTCTATTCTACAGTTAGCTATGAATTGTGAATGAAACATCACCTTTGTGTCAATGAATCATTTACCTTGCTCATCCCTTTCTTTAGAATTTTTCTGCAGCGCTTTCTTCTGTCTTCAGTTCTTTGTGGTCATTCTTCAGATCATGTAGAAAGAACTGAGCTCTTGCCCAAGAGTGAAAAGAACTATTTAAAGGTGTTATTGAATGCTACTCAGGGTAAACAGCTCTATTTCTTCATTTTCAACAGGGAGAGCATTGGCAGTTTTTCTGACAGTGTGTAATTTAACAGGACCCCCTTAAAAAACCAATGCATGTTATTGTTCTGTAATTTAAATATTTCACACTTCAGAATATCAGATAAAGAGAATTAATTATAAGCACAAGCAATTCCCTAGAGACAGCAAGGGGAGGGATATCAAGAGCCTTGGGCTAAATCTATGATTTTGTGTCTTTAACAATTTTAAGCTAACACTATTGGCAGGTTGAAGCCAAGGTTTTTCCAGTTGAACTAAAATGAAAAAACAATTCTTATGAAACCAAGTGAAAGTTTGAGCATGAGTTCAGAAATGAAAAACATTACTCATAAATGGAGATGAACGGATGAGAAGCAGTTGGATTTGGCTGAGATTTAAGGTGGCTTTTTCATTCCTCACAAAGGAACTCAAGAATACCAAACAGACTGACTAGATAATCCAGGAAGACAGTACACTAAAGAAACAGGGCTAGTAGAAACAGGGAAAAGGGACCATTTTTTAAATCACAAAATTAATTTATTAATAGCACATTGTAACAAAGGCACTAGGGGATATGAAAAAAAACCCCACATTATGTTATTACCAGAGGTACAAGCTAAGGAAATTAATAAAGGCAATACTTATGTCCTGATTATGAATATATGTTTGAAAAAGTGACTTCAATGAAATTTGAAGAGACAAAACAGTCATTCCTTAGAATGTAGGAAAGAATGACAATAATACTGCTAGAAAGGCTTGAGTAGGCAAAGAAGGAGCCAAAATAACAGTCAGAAGTAGCATTACCTTTGTCCAAATGTCAAATGACTTGGAAGTAAATAAGTGTAACAGCATATGGATCAATATTTTTCTTTACACTACCAGATAAAACAGCACTTAGAATGGAAGCTCTCGTCTGTTAAAGACTGCCAAATACCTTTGTAGGATAACAAAATTTATCTACCTATAATGAGAAGTAGGGAATATCTTCGCTGTATGGCTTTAATCAGGTAGGCTATGTTAGAAAGTACCTCCTGCAAATATGAGCATCCCTGAGAATTTTTCAGCCTTACCCTTTACAATTCCTTAATTAAAATAGAATGGTCTTCAGCATGCATGAATTTGATTTGAGATGGGAAGTTAGAGTATAAAAGATAAATCAACTCTTCCAGTTTTTTTGAACGCAAGTAATGACTTACTGATTGTGGAAAAGAGAGAACACAATTTAACAAGGATGTGGAGGTCCTTGAATGCCTCCAGAGCATGGCAACAAAGGTGGTGAAAAAACTGGAAGGCCTTGAGAGGAGCAGCTGAGGACATTGGCTTTGTCTAGTTTGGAGAAAAGGAGGTGGAAAGGTGACCTCACTGCTCTGTGCAGCTTCCTTTGGAAGGGAAGTGGAGATGGATGTGCTGAGCTCTTCTCCCTCATGCTTAGTGATAGGACACATGGAAGTGGTTCAAAGCTGTGCCAGGGGAGGTTCAGATTGGACATCAGCAAGTATTTCTATACTGAGAGTGTGGTCAAACAACGGAACAGGCTTCCTAGAGATGTGATCAGTGCCCCAAGCCTATCAATGTTTAACGATTATTTGAATAAGGCCTTAAAGAACAGACTTTAACTTGTGGTCAGCTCTGAAATGGTGTCTTAGTTTAGAAGAAACTAAGATGTTAGTATGGACTAATAAAGAAAAAAAGGTGTTCCCCCTCCCCTGCAAAGAAAAATCACCACAGCGTTGAAATTTAGGAGTTTTACTCATGAAAGATGTATGTGAATGAAGGATAACAGTTCAGTTCTTATCTACAATTATATATATATATATAACCAAGACTAGGACAATACAAACAACTACCCTGTGCCCACAAAGGAAAAAAAAAAAAACAAACGAAACCCTTTAAATGAAACTGAGTTTGTGCCTCTGCTTCTTTTCTGGTGCAACTATATTTACAGAAAGCAGGGATTGCTGCTGCGCCTCATCTGGCAGCAAAGTGACTCACAGTTTCTCCACTAATGCAAAGACAAAGACAGTTGAGGAGTTGCTGACTCCTCTGAATCACTCATGTGGAGGGACGGCGGCCAAAGAAGAGGATGAGGTAGAACCATCTGGCAGGCAATGCAGAGTCCTCTTCCTTGTCCTCTGGTCAGGAATGAGGGACTAGAGATGGGAATCAATGATGGTGATGCTCACTCCCTTGCAGATGGAAAGCTCTCCTCTTTCTGATGAGCAGCACAGAGCAAGAGAGCTGAGTGAGGGTTGTAGATGGCCAAGACCAGGGCAACTCAGCTCCCCTGCAAACACCTTCACCAGTCCAGCAAACAGTGAGGGTTGGGGGTTTTTTCTCTTCACCCCCAGCCCTCACTCAAGCAATCAAGTTGGAATTCAAAGTACTTGGCTACTCCTTTGTTAACTAGTGGCATTGGGGGTTGGGCATTAGCTTTTGAATTCTGTGGTGGAAGGGAGGGAACTTCTTTAACATCCAAAACTACATTATCCACCCCAAATTCTCTTCCATGCCAATACCCCATATCGAACTTAAACTTTTCAAGTATATACGTATTTACAGACACATACATACAGGTACAGTAGCATGAGTAGTTTACCCAGAGATAAGGTACCCTTGAGGTATACATTGTGTCTCTCCATCTTCTTGCATCACCCACCAGGTGAAACCAGATCCTTGAGCAAAGACAATCCCATGAATGGGGTTTGCCTTTGCTTGAGGCAGGGTTAATCCAGACTGTCTTCCCTAGCATACCTCTCAGGTGCATTACAGGGACTTTATCTCCTTCTGCAGTGTGAAGGGATTCTGACTGGGCAAGGCTGGCTCGATTGACAGAGCTTCTATTGTTGACTAGCCACGTAACCTTTGCTAGATGTTGATCCCAGTGTTTGAAAATCCCTCCACCCAATGCCTTCAAAGTGGTTTATAACAGTCCATTACACCGTTCAACCTTCCCGGCAGCTGGTGCATGGTAGGGGATGTGATACACCCACTCAGTGCCGTGCTCTCTCGCCCAACTGGTAACTAAGCTGTTCTTGAAATGAGTTCTATTATCTGACTCACTTGGCTCTGGGGTGCCATGTTGCCACAGGACTTATTTTTCCAGGCCTAGGATGGTGTTCCGGGCAGTGGCATGAGGCACTGGGTGTGTCCCCAGCCACCCCATGGTTGCTTCCACCATGGTGAGCACATAGCGCTTGCCTTGGCGGGTCTGTGGCAGTGTGATATAGTCAACCTGCCAGGCCTCCCCATACTTATCCCAGCATCCACCATTCCTTGATTATATAAAATATGTCATAGTAATATAATACAGTTACAATGATTGTAGATGAGGCCAAAGTCACAAATATTTTAGTTAACTAAAAAGAATATCAGGTCATGCAAAATGTTTTTAGTTGTGGGGTGGGGTTTTTTTGGTTTTTTTGTTTGTTTGTTTGTTTGGGGATTTTCTTTTTTAATGTGTAAAATTAAACTCAGGAAGAAAAAGAAAGCATTTTATTTGAAAATGATAACATGGGATTTTTTTGATAGTTACTTGAAAACTATTTCAACGAGTTTGGGAATTATAAGCTCACTAAATCCAATCCTGTAGGACTTTGTAACAAACTGCAGTGTAAATGGGCCTCCTCTACAAAAAAACAGCTCTTGTGAGTAAGAAANCCTAGGATGGTGTTCCGGGCAGTGGCATGAGGCACTGGGTGTGTCCCCAGCCACCCCATGGTTGCTTCCACCATGGTGAGCACATAGCGCTTGCCTTGGCGGGTCTGTGGCAGTGTGATATAGTCAACCTGCCAGGCCTCCCCATACTTATCCCAGCATCCACCATTCCTTGATTATATAAAATATGTCATAGTAATATAATACAGTTACAATGATTGTAGATGAGGCCAAAGTCACAAATATTTTAGTTAACTAAAAAGAATATCAGGTCATGCAAAATGTTTTTAGTTGTGGGGTGGGGTTTTTTTGTTTTTTTTTTGTTTGTTTGTTTGGGGATTTTCTTTTTTAATGTGTAAAATTAAACTCAGGAAGAAAAAGAAAGCATTTTATTTGAAAATGATAACATGGGATTTTTTTGATAGTTACTTGAAAACTATTTCAACGAGTTTGGGAATTATAAGCTCACTAAATCCAATCCTGTAGGACTTTGTAACAAACTGCAGTGTAAATGGGCCTCCTCTACAAAAAAACAGCTCTTGTGAGTAAGAAATTCAGTCCTAGAAATAAATAAGAGGTGATCAGCATTGACATGTGACATAAACCTGGGAGTTGTCAGTACTTTTTGAGAGCAAAGTGAATGCAAGAGTCATTAAAATTGTGTATCCTCAGATATCCTACAGTATTTGGTGCTCTCTGAAGTGTGAAAAATGTCCTATTCGAAAAGAATTGCACAGCTCATCAATAAACCCTCTCAGGAACAGATTCCTACATAAAAGAAATGAATTCTCACTGTCATCCTGCATCTACTTTCACTGACATAGGCAGCCATGGTAATTTACTACTGTTTTTACGTCATCTGCTGTTGTTCACTTTTATTCTTCTAACATAAAAGAAAACCTATATATGGAAAACAGCAAGACTTCTTTACAATAGTGAGTCATGGATCATGCCATGCTGCAGCGTATTTGTATATTGACTTTCTCTCAGATTGATACATGAATGGAAATGGAAATTATGTGAGTAACTTTTTTACTGTTAAAGCAGAAATTGAACTGAACTGGTAATCATGGATCGAAGCCTGCTTATGGTATTAGACATTTTATTTCCATTATGTGGCTTGATGAAACTGCATTTTTAGGGGGATTTTCCATTACTTGCACCTTACAACAATATAAAAATTAAAATTCCATTGTTTTCATTAGTTCTGTATTTCAAATAATGCACAAAATGATAAGTCATGTTGCAAAATGAAAATGTCATTATGTCTAAAGATAATGGACCTGAACATCCTGAGAGCAATTCTGATGCTTCTAATACGTTGTAGACAAATAACATGCTACAACTTCACATGGCTTTTGTGGGAGCAGAGCGTTATACAATAGTACCACTGGGAAGAAAGAAAAGATGTGTTTTGTGGGATAGTTTGCATAATATATAAATACATAAGTATACAAATAAACGAAACACTCTCGATCATGCCACCAGACTCTAGAATAATAATTTTTTTTCAAACCTTGTATTTTTGGAATTAGTTTTGGAGTCAAATTGTCTTCATGGACCTTGATTCATCTCCAGAGTACATTCAAAGTACTCCAGACACTTAACAGAAAATATGGGATACAGACACTGAAATGACTGCAGCTGAATCAAAAGTAACTGTCCTTGAAACTTCAGTATGGGATATAAGGAATAGGTTAGGGCACAAGAAATATTGGCTAGTAGGTTTCAACAGACTGTGTGACCCAATGAACTTAAATGTCTTAAAAAATGGGTCCTTTACTTATTTCATTTCAGTTTTTCATTAAAAGTTCCAGTATATAACCTATGTATGCCAACGATATTGGGGGAAAAAATATCAATACAAAGAAGTTAGAACTTTGAAAAAATTCAGTGGTTTTCCAGATTCAACACTTAATGCCAAAATCAGAGGATGAAATAAATTTATGTGCGGGAAACATAGTCATTAACTTTTAAAAACAGGCAACAGTTCATTTAACAAAACTTTCATTTTACAAAAATATTTTGAAAATGCTGCTTGCCTCAAAAAAACACCCAAAAGTTCCATATCCAAGAGAGAACAAACAATATATGCAAATTATCTTATGGTGATGAAAAAGATCGATGGCTTTCAGTAAAAATATATTTCTCAATATTATATTCTTGCTGTCACACAAGGAAACAAACCCAGCTTAAGGTCTTGGAATTTGTCTAAGATGGGAAGAAGTCTTGATTTGACTTGACTTTAAAAAAATCTGTTGCCTTCGGACAACCTGGGATCTCGTCTTTGCTTTTCACAATCTAATCTGTCAATATTTGATTTTTATTATGCACAGTTATGTATAAGTATATACTTATAATTGAATATGATTCCTACAGGCACAAAGAATGCTGTTGGGGTTAGGTATTTTGTTCCCCACTGTTTACTGATATAGTAATTTGTCTACGATAATGGGAAACTTTAGCACTCATGGTGTGAATGCATTTCTGGAAAATTTGCTTTTCAGCTGTAAGTGCTGAAAGCCAAATTTGGGCTACACTGCTCTTGTACAAGCACACACACACAGATGCACATCCTGATAATGCCAAAGGTAATTATGAACTCAGATCCAGAGATATTTGGGACACAGAAAGCTATTTTGATCTCAGTATCTATTGCATAAGACCTTTGCCTTTGACTAGATATCTAGTCACACACCTGCTATGACAATACATGTAGAAATTACACCTCTGAAGACCTGTATGCATTTTTTGTGTGGCTGAATATGCAGCTTAAGCAGAAATGTATGTAATTGGGGCCTGTTACTACTCCAAGAACACTTATTTGAGGTGACATGTAAACACCTTTCTCTGTTGTACACATGCTCCATCCAAGCACAATATCTAGGAATCACTGTGAAAATACCTAAATGTCAAAGCAGCACAGGGGAAGCCAAGACTAGCCCATAAGTGACAGCATGACCTCAATAGTTTTTCCTTCCTTTTGGCCTGAAAGCATTTGTTCTAGACTGCTATGGAGAAAAGATTGTTCCTGAAAATGAAAATTGTTTTTGTATGCTGACTGAAACATTTTGGAAGAGTTAGAATAAGCCTTCCACAAGTCCTCAGCATTTCTTCATTATTTATAAAGATGCCGAAGAAGATAAAGGCATTTTAAATGAGACTTTCATGATCATTTCTTCTATATTTTTCCATCTGATTTTGAATCACAGAATGGCTTGTTGGAAAGGACCTTAAAGAACACCTAGTTCCAACTGCCCTGCCATGGACAGGGACACCTTTCTCTAGAGGAGGTTGCTCAGAGCCCCATTCAACCTGGCCTTGAACATTTCCAGGGACAGGGCATACACAACTTTTCTAGGCAATCTGTTTCAGTGTCTCACCACACTCACAGTAAAGAATTTTTCCCCAATATCTAATCTAAACTTGCTCTCTTTTGAATCTATGCACCTTGTCCTGTCACTACATGATCTAAATAGTCTCTCTCCACCCTTCTTGTAGGCTCACTTCAGGTACTGGAAGGCAGCAATAACATCATGCAGAAGCCTTCTCATCTCCAGGCTAAAAAATGCCAATTCTCTAAATTAGGCAGGGTTGGGTTTTGTACTACAGTTCATGTTTCTGCTTGACTTTGAATCAAGCTATTCTTTCTAGCCAGTGCAGAATCTGGGACCTGAAATTATCTCTTGAAACTGAAACTTGCACATCCCCAGTTTATAGCAGCACTGCCACAATAGCATACATTGCTTTCAATAAACCTCTCCAGTGAACATTTTGCAAAAACTTCTGAACACACTGACTTTGATGAAAATATTTTTCAATGGTTTTATTAGATAGCTACCTGACCTTTCTATTCTACTTGTCCTAATTGTTTTCAAATATTGCAGTTTTACCCTCGTATCAGAGGGTAGAATTGTAAATGAAGGCATTTAAGATGTAAGAACATTGTTCTGGATGTCTGATCAGTGGCCAAACAGGCAGAAAATTTTCAGCTTCCTAAGCAAGAAGAAAAGTCTAGCTGAGGAAAACAAAATGGAACTTTGGGAAGGAAATATCAGAAAACAGGTTGAGGGGGAAATTAATAGCAAATAGCAGGATTAAATAAGGTCTTTTCCTGGCTTCCAAATTAAAAAAAAATAAATTAGTTAATTAAAAAGCACTGAAGATTAGAAACTTAATTTGCTTACTATTAAGTAAATTTGATTTATTAATATAATGAGGAAGATGCCTCAGTAGTAGTCTTTGTGGTCTCATTGATCAACAAAGAAATACTTGTGACACATCATGTGAGTCCTTGTTCTCGTGACTAGGGCTTTATTCTGTAATTAAATGCTCAACATGGATCAACTCTGCAGTTCTAGTGATGGACAATTAGTGTGCAACCTTCACTCACTTGCTGAAACTGCTCTGAGTATTCATTATATCCTCGTATTTCTGTCTTTGTAAAGTCATTCCTTGTTTAGCTTTTTTCTAAGTTAATTGGGATTGCAGCACTTGTTAATCTCTGAATACAATGGGAGGATAAATGAAAATGTGACATAAGATAGTACAGCATAATTTGAGTAAATAAATAATTTACAGTATATCATTTTATATTTTAAATTTATTTCTTTTCAATAAAATAACCAATGGCATTCTGCTAAAACATTTTACCTTTAAGAAGGCTGCTCTTGATGCATCATAGGCAAAATTCTGGTAGTTCAGACCAGCACACCCTTAGTCTTCAAAAGACAAAGGAAATAAGCTACAGTTTAACATTGTTCATTAAATTCTATAACAGTTCTTACATTAAAAATCATTATTGTTCTAAACAGTGTCCTACTTTCAATCTAGAATCTTAGGCTAATATAAGTCCTATGGGTCACAGACAGCAGTCACCTTGGTTTCATGGGAAGCCTTCCTACACTATTTCTATTACTCCAGATTTGTTGCCTCAAGGTGCATAATTTGCTCCCATTATAGAAAACTGACCAGAATCTATTTTGCCTCAAGATAATTTTCATTATTTCAGTGAATTGATGGTCTAGTCAGTTAAGATCTAGTTTGACTTCCTGCGAAAATTATTTAAGTTATTAAAAGATAGAATTCCTCTCTGGGTTTCAGAGTGGAGGTTTTGGGTATTAGCTATTCCAATTGTCCTTCACTGTGTCATTACTTTTAAACCAAGTACAGTGGCTTAATGACATACAATTGCGACAGAGTTTTCCCATCTTGCCTGCGCTGCAGAACCTTGTGATACAGCCAGCCCCAGCTCCCCTTCTAGCACTGGCAGCAATGGCAGCTGGAGCTCTGAAGGCTGGCAAACAAATAAGGAGGCAGTGAGCAGAGCTCTTGAAAGTGTTTTCCCTCCTTTGGGTTGCCTATGACTGCAGGATATATAGAACAAATTCTTCTTTCAGAAGGGAGAAGAGTTTCTTTATACTGATTAGTTTGTGTATATAGAGAAAGTGAGAAATATGTGTACCATGCCTACTTTTCTTCCACTCTCAATTTATCAGGTTTATCAGGTTCATTTCAGTTTATTTCAGGGGCTCTGCCTTACTTTCCAAGTATCTTATGGTCCAGTGTCTACTCCTACTCTTAGTTGCTGTGCTGGCTATAAAGACCACACTTCTGAGAGGAGCAATGACCTCTGTAGGTACTGGAATTGTGCGTACCATTGTACACAGTGAGAAGTCTGAAGATTGCTTGACTTTATCCCATTCTGAAGCAGTTTATCCATAAATACGCAGCTCTAGATACAGTAACTAAATAAGAAAAATGTAAAGACTTTTCATATTTCCTATAGAGTCTGAATTCATTTTAATGTTTTTTCCATGTTTTTCTGTTGGTTCCTTCAGTAGAAGCACTGGTTTACACAGTGCCTGACTCCTTACACCTGTTTCTGTGAAATTATTTTAGTTGTTGTAGTGTAAGTCTTTCTTCAGTGCAGCAAATCAGCCTAACAATAAGCTGCAGAACCTATGGTTTCTAACCCACGTCAATTCTCTGGTGCCATTCCTACATGGAGAAAAGTGCTGGGGATTAGTGGAATGAAAATAATCCTTTTGCTGTAGAACAACCCACACAGCTAACTATGTTGTGATGTACTTCAGTATTTCCTACTTATAACAGCCGTGAGCTCTGTTACTAAAGCTCTGTCCCATAACACCAAATACACAAGGCTTCTGAAATGACTGTCCAACTTCCCAGGCTCACAGACTTTTTACCGGCACAATACTTGTCAAAATGTACACATTCATATCTAACAAAGGCATGGAAACACTCACAGGGTTATCAATCTCTTCCAAATATATTGATCTCAAACTGGCAGACATAACACATAAAAACTTTTCCTTCTCCCACATTGTTTGAAGTTTCTTTCTTCAGTTGCCACCATCAGATTTTTATTTACCTTTAACTATGTAGCCTATGATAATTCATTGATTTTACAGTGCCTTTCAGAGATGCTTTGGATGAAAATTATTCTTATTGAATTAATTTCTTTTCTATGTAATATGTAGCTATAGTAAAATTATCCACTGGATTAAATGCATTTTTTATATACTGTTACTAGAAGACTAAGCATTAATTTGCCTCAACTAATAAACCTATTATGCTTTTACTTGGGTAGGTTGTATGTACATTCCTTGGGGGATTAATCTGTATGTTCTACCTATTTCTTAATTCTTCCAATGGTTTGTTGTAACAATATGTAGTTGCTTAGCTATTCCAAATTAGGCCTTCTGTAAATGTCATACTCTAGAAAGTTAAGGTTTGTAATAAGAAGCCATATAGTTTATTAGGCCAAGTTTGATGTTGTCAGACAAAGCCCATAAAAACTCTAAGGCATGTAAACTCTTTCACACATCTGAAAGAGGCAATATACTTCAAGTGAAGTACAGAAATGAGTCACAGTTTTGTTCCGTTACTGTTAATCACTATAACTGTCTTTGAGAGAAGGATAGTTTACATCTACGGAGCTGAGGTGATAAGGTCAGTAGCCTCTGCGAAGGAGAGAGAGAAGGACAGATTATTATCCTCTGTGGCATCACAACGGTTAGCAGAAGAGATGCCATGAAAAAAAAATCTTGCAATGTGAGATAAACTAGCCTTCTTACTGAGCTCTCAATTTCATGATTTTTAGAATCCAGCAGAATAATAAACTTTATATCCTGACTGACCACCTGAAGATTTACAGGTATCAGGAATGGCCACAACTGTTTCAGAATGGAGGAATGCTGACAAAAAGAGTCTCTCACCAGCATTGAGGTTCTAGTATCTATAAATTACTTCTTATGCAAAGGCATGTTTATGTGCAGGATACACTTGCCATAAAGATGCCTAATTTTGGATTTGTGTCTCAAAAGAATATGACAGAAATCACTCAAACCTGAAACCAGGGCACAGAAGACACAGCCTGCAGAAGCAAGGATTTAATGTGCCTTAGATACAGGATCTGGTGCATGATAGTAGCTTCATGTTTTTGGTCATGAAGCCATCTAGAAATATCATGTCTGAAAATTCAAGATGCCTTTCAAACTTTTAGTCATCCAAAATCATTGCTGACAGCCTCTGCCTGTCCAAATACATAATTTTTAGAGAGACCTAAAACTGAAGGAAATTAGAATGGCAAAGTTTACTTAAATTTCACAAGAATATTCTTGCATAGATGCAATTGAAACACTAAAAAATAATTCATATGCAGTGTTTTTATGAAGCTTGAAATATTAGCAGGTCAGTCAACAACTGTCTGTATCCCACCACAATGTCAATTTATTTTCTATGCTATTATTGCAGGTGATTACGTAGTCATGACTATATACTTCGATTTAAGTAGAAGAATGGGATACTTTACTATTCAAACATACATTCCCTGTATATTAACAGTTGTTCTTTCCTGGGTGTCCTTTTGGATCAAAAAAGATGCCACACCAGCAAGAACAGCATTAGGTAAGTGGTTAATATTTCCCTTTTCTGCTGTCTTTGTGATGTTCCTACACTACTATTTGAAAATGCCAGCTTCCTTTCAAGGAGACCACTGGTTATAAGCTTTGGATTATGACTACCATGTCTTGCAGACCCAGATCTACTTATCCCTGAAACTTCTGGTTTTTTTCCTGTAACAAGAAGAAATTAAAGGATTAAAACTATGCTAGCCTGACCCTTTGGATGACACTGCCACCTATTTTGCATAAAACTCTTGAATTAATGTTTGTCTCCTTGTTCTCAATATGATATATTAGTGACATTTTTAAAGAATTAATAATTGCACTGTTGGATTCCTTCCCTTCTGAAACTGTCCCCACAGGGCCTTATGTCTTATATATACAGAGAACTGTGGGATATAATATTGTTAACTCATACAAAGTGTTTTAGCATGCATGCTTGAAGTGAAGCTCCACACTGGGTATACTGATATTTTTTGCAGATTGTGGAGATTTATGCTGGTTTAGGTTTTACAGAAGCTCGTTTACATCAGGACCAGCATGTGCATTTTGGCAATATGCTGTAGGATACACTTAGAAATGTTGACTAGGGCCCTTGCAAATTCATTCTTTTGTCTATAGGAAAACCTGCAGGTTTTGCCAGCATCAAGGATAAAGGGCTATATAACTGCAACATACAGGTATACAACAGAACCAAATTAAAACAACATGTTAGTTCAGGTTGTCGTTGTCAGATGTGCCAATATGAATTGATTCAGAAATCTACTAGTGTAGGAGAAAAGGAAAGGCTATGCCAAGGTTTACATGTCTGTTTTCAAGTTTAGAGGTTACCATTCCCAGCTATTCATTGCATCCTTCTGCTGGAGTTTGTTACAAAGTTATTTTACAAGAAAGGAATATTCAGTCCTCAGTCCCTGCATGTGAGTGCTGAAGTGCCATTACACTGTGGCTCCAGCAACATGATGGACTCTAAGACTGTTATTCTGTGACCTCCAGGACAGCAAAAAGATCACAGAGAAGCTGTACAACTACTGGTTCCTGGCTGTGTAGACTTGCCTGTGGTAGTCAGAAAATTTAGTGTACTTTTTTGCTGAACTTTGCTGAAATTGAGTCACTCGGGAGAAGAAGAAAAACTGATCATGCTCCATCTTTTTATATAGGCAGCCTGAAGCCCCATGTATGGGCAGAGTCACACAGCTTGCATTTGGGTTACCCTTCTTAATGCACAAGAGAAAAGAGACAAAGGACATCTGCCAGTTTGCATTACTGATTTACCATAAGTGTTCATATCCTGTTCCTAAAGGCGGTTCAGCACACCACACAGCTGAGTTTTCTAATCGGTTAGATACAGAAGTAGGTTAGATCACTAATCACGACAGTGTGACTCTCCCTGCTTCACCCCCTCAGCCAGCAGGAAGTTCAGATGAAAAATGTATTTAGATACTGAGGTAACAAATTTGGAGTAAGAACTTAAAAATGAGATGTTCCAAGACCACATTTAATGGTTATCATGACTCACTCTTAAAACTACAACCAAGAACTAAATTTCTAGGCTGAAATATAATTTTTCTATAAATAAAGTCAAACATGTATATATATATATGTATACACACACATATATACGTATATATATTCATGGGTCATTTCTTTTTGCGCACAAAGTCTTGTTGCTCCCAAATTAGCAATGGGCTGTTGACTCTTGGGATGCAATGAGCAGATGTTCCTATTTTACTGTAGGTCTCCTTGTATAATGCAACTTATAAAACTATCTGAGCAACTGCACACATCCACATTTGGATAGTGGCACATGGTGAAATTGTGAGTAATACAGCCAAAGGCAAACTGCTGAAATTTTCCTACTAATTAGTTGAAATTAATTGTAGACTCTGTGCACCAAACCTTCTCCAAATATAGCTGCATTAATGTAATGGGCTAGCACCAGGGAAATATTTCTCTCTCTGAAATTAATTAATAATTTCCTAAGCTATTGGCAACTACTCATAGTTACATGAAAGACAGCTTTTACTCCCTTCTGAACAATGCTAAGTAATAAACTACTTCTGTGCTGGGGAAAAAATAAAATTAATTAGGATCTGGTGCCATACTTTCAGCAGTACTGTCCAGAGGCATAAAAGTGCCCTTTAAAAACTTGGCATCATAGTCTCCTTTTGATACGCACTATGAGGGACTGAGGTCCAGAGTGGCAATGAGACTCAATCCAGGCCACCTGAAGATTCAGTGTGAAAATGGAAGTAAAATTTGAGTGTTGGATGAGAACTGTAACCTGGATCCCAGGTTATTCTGCTCTTCATTCAAAGAGAAGAAAAAGAAAAGGCTCTCTGCAGTTTCCACTTGTCTCCAGTAATCCAAAACATCTTCTCATTATGTTCATGGCAAAGAATAGCCAGCAAGTGTCTGAAGAAAAGTTATGAACTGGAAAAGAATAATTTGTTTTCCTCAAAGATGAAGAGAATTAGGTTAAACTGAAGCTTTCATCCCAGTTTCACCCTACTTTTTCAAAATGGGTATGATATGTAATAGGACCAGGCAGTTACTACAGAGGAACTTCAAACTGCATTTTAAAAAGATACAGTGGGTATCAAGGCCAGCAGTGTATTGATGTTAAACAAAAGATACAGATGATGTTTAATTGTGCTGGTTTAAAGGTAAACTGGCAGGAGAAATGAACCCAGCTCAGGAGACATTATAAGTCAGAGATACAATTTAATAAAAAAATATTACAATAAATACAATGACACAAAGAGAAATTGCTTTTAACCTACAAACCCCAGAAGTGTAACCCAGTGCCCTGGGGCACAAACACAAAGGGGTTTTGTTAGCCCCTCTGCTGAGCCCCACGTGGTTCCCCTGAGTCTAAAGCAAAAGGAGGTAAAAAAACCTATGCGTGCAGATGATGCTTGCAGTCTGGTAAAGAGTGGTGTTCGCAGTCTGATCGAGAGTGGTGGCCTTCTCCTGTCGAGGTTCTGGTCCTCCTTTTGGTCCAACAAGTGGTTCCCTAAGGTCTTCAAACCCCAAGATTATGTACCCTCTGGCCCAGGTGGAAGCACCCAGTCCCTCCCCCAGAGTGCAAAGTTACACAATGGGTTATCTGACTCTGTGAGTCAGGGGGTATTTTGGAATCATTGATGGCCCATTAGCAGACACGCCCCCTCAGGCTGGGTGTGAAGGTACTAAGACTCCCTGGAGGGGAGTTATCACAGCTCTTATCTCACAGATGTCTTTCACACCCAGCTCACACCCTGAGGAGGCGGGTGTGCCCTGGGCAGCTGCTGCAAATGCTCCCTTGTTAACAGTTCTTGGGAAATGAATAGAGGGTGTGGAATACATAGCTTTGATCATCTACACAGTGATAAACTGGTCCCACCTGCTAAACTAGGACATTAATGAAGAATAAATGTTGCTTTTCTTGACATTTCATCTTAAGGTCATTCACTAGAAAACCAAAAAAGTTCTCAAAAAAACCCAGATGCCAGACCAGAAAGGTGGAGAACTAAGTTTATAAACAAGTGATAGCATGTGTGAAAGTAGGAGACATTTCCTTCAGTGTCCCATCAAGTTGCCCTCAGGAAAAGAAGAAAAATTTAGTCTTGCTGACCAGAAAGTTTCTAACACTGAAATTGCTGCTACCTCACTTTGCATGCACTTGTCCAGTAAGCAGGTTTCAAACAGTAATAACTGTTTAGCCCAATAATCTAAAGGTTGAAATGTTTTCATGCATTATGTGTATGTGTATCATTCGACCTCCCAGACAGTCCTTTCTATTTTATCAAATAATGTATTTGATATGAGATTTATTCAGAGAATATAATGTCACAAAGCTGTATTTATATAAAAACTTGAAAGCTCACACTCACACTTTCTACCTGAAAATTCTGAAGTCAGGTTACTTCAAAACTGTCCTTGGCTGATATTAAAATTCTTTTGAAACAGATAGTTCACAAGCACTGTGAATTCCAATAACAAATGCAAAGCTCATTTTGCCATACGTGACTCCGCAAATTGAGACTTAACAATTTCATCTGGCAAGGCTTATTGAGTTTGAAACCACTCAACAAACTGAATTTTCTTAGCATGAGAGATAAAATGAGCTAAAGGTATATAATCTAGGTATTATGTTTGGAAATAAGGGTGCTGCATGTTATTCATACATACACAGCTATATTCAGACTTGCAAATATGTAAGAATACAAAACTGTATCATCTGGTGCACATTATTTCTTTCTTCTCTATATGTCTCCCCATAAACTCATATTAATATTTTAAAATTTGTACTGAAGTGCTAGATATGAAATTGATACACTAGATAGAATATTCATTATTTCAAAAATCCAATGTTAGTGGTGTGAGTTGGGATCCAGTCTCAAACATGATTTGAGCTGGTATTTCACATTCAGGCTTAAGGCATGGATGCAGGACTCAGGATGAGTTGAGGACTTAAACACTTAAGCACAGAGGCTAATGGTAATTAGTTTTTTACTTGTCTGCCTTCCTGTCCATAGTCACTTTGTAAGCTGGTCATCATTACAGATATCTGCACAGTACTGCTTGCCACAGATAATGCAAAGTTATACCTCCATTTCAGTAAAAACTGAGAAAAAATTCCTATGTCAACATAGCATTCAGTAAAAATACTGCAGATCTTTCAAAAAATGCTTTTGAGCACTGCAAGCTTTTTTCTCCTTTTTACTTCTTTTTAGCGTTTTAATATAAACTGTCCTATCACAGGATGAGTGGGAAATAAAAACTTTCATTTGAGTCTGAGTAAATAGGACACTGTATATTGTACTGGAAGAACTCTATAGGTTTTGAGGAATTTTTTAAAGGCAGCAAAATACTTGAAGGCAGGTGCATGTACATGTGGCTCTGAAAAGCACAAATTTGTGTTAGAAATCTAAATGTGGGTTAGTAAGGGTTAAAGAATTTCATTTTACATTGCAGAGTACATCATAGTCTGGATGCAGCTCTTTCAAAGTTAGTGATGCCCAAGGCCTGAGTCAAGGACATGAGAAAGACTAATTAGCCCATAGTTTGTAAGGGCCAAATCGGTGCCAGTGAGTCAACACCTTTTGCAGTTGGGCATCTTTGCAGTTGCCTACTGTGATGAATGCCTAAGCATGGTCTTTGTCTCTGGAGCTTTTTCAAAACATCAGCTAGCTACAGAACTGATGGTGAGAGGTCTGGAGAGATTGCTGGATCATGGCAGTTACATCTGCTTATACTGGGAGGTGGCACAGGTGTTAAGAAATATTTTCCCAATAGCTTTTAGATGTTCAAGGTACACACAAAGTCCACACTTCCCACTTCCTATCAGCATTGCTTTCATCTTGATTATTCACTTGTGTTTCTTTTTGGAAAATTTTCGTTTGTTTGCTTCTGGGTTATGGATATTTTAGGAATTCAATTAATTATTCATTGTAGAAGAAGGTTGAGACCTGGGCAGTAATCTGCCTTCTGGCTTTTCCAGGAAATTTCTGTTGGTTTAATGGAGAGGGTTATGCCTGTCAATCACTGTAGCTTCTATCAAATGTTATAAAGCAGAGGCAGACAATCCTTCATAAAGAGAACATAGTCAAAAGTAATCCACAGATACTTCTTTCTCTCCGGAGTGCTCTTTGTGAGAAGTAATTTTACTATAAGGCATAATTTCAGTCAGTCCTTGACATTTCAAACACTATGGACCATTGTGAAGTATCACTTTAACTATAAAAGAGAAAGATTACCTTATGGTTATGTTGTTTGTAAAGCAGGTTCTCTCTTGAGATGTATTTGAGTGATAGCTTTTTTTTTTTTAAGCCACAGAGAAGTTTTATTTTATTCTATCAGAAGAGTGAAGCTCATAACAAATGATTAAAAGTATCAGTCCAAGCTGAGAATTAAAAGACTTCTATTCCTCAGGAATGAAGAGAAATTGTATTAACTACCAGTAGTTAAATAATTGACATGGCACAGATTTCATTGTAGGGCTAGTTTTATTGTTGTAGATATCTCACACAAAATAATTCACATTAATTCTTACTAAATCAAGCTAAGTGATGCTTTCTATGAATTAAGAAGGCTATTTCCATTAATGTTACATCTGAAGTTTGTATGAGAGTCTTACTCAAACTGAGCAAGTGACATTGAGTTCCCATACTCAGCAGGAACATAGCAGTGAAGGACTCCAAAGGAAGTCCTGGTTTATACTTTCCTTGAAAAATTGCATTCTCTCTCACGTCCGCCTCCAATCTAACTGAGATCAGAAAAATGAAGAGATGAGGCAAAGCATATTGAGAGGCATAGGAATGTCACTTTTGCAAAGATGAAAATAAATAACTAAGCAAATATTTCTTTACAAAATAACATTGGCCCTACTGATGTTATTTTCCCTTATTTTTTTTAATAGTGCTAAATGAAATTAATCAATTAACTACTTGGATACAGTCTGGATTTCTGTTTTGTATGTTTATTTCCAAAGATTGCTCTGTGATATGGAGGAGTGATGTTGCATACAATTAAATCAATTTTCTCTCTGTAGGCATCACCACAGTATTGACCATGACAACTTTGAGTACCATTGCAAGAAAGTCATTACCTCGTGTCTCCTATGTCACCGCTATGGATTTGTTTGTGACTGTATGCTTTCTATTCGTCTTTGCTGCTCTGATGGAGTATGCAACCCTCAACTACTACTCAAGTTGCAGGAAACCAAGCTGTACTAAAAAGAAAAAGTCGGTAAGATAGAAGCATTTAAATTTCTTTTCACGCACGGCTCAGAATGCAGATAATCATTGAGCGATAGCCTGTAATCCCATGACGCTCCACTCCTCTGAGATTTTCCCAGTTTGTGGTGTGACCTGCCATGAAAGCTGATGGAAAAGTTACCAGCAGTAACAGTGGAAGCAGTTATGTGCCTGCTGAGTGAGGTCTATTCCCAACAGAAGCAGCCTGCTGACCATGAAGCAGCTACCCTACCTGTGTGTCTTCTGTCCTCCAGTTACTGTGCTGGTAGTCATAAATGGCTCCCACTAAAACAGATTGCATAGCTTGTTATACAAATATATGTGCATCAATGTATATCCAAATGCATTGCTATTTCATGGCTTAACAGGTCTAGAAATATTCATGAACTTCATGAGTGGAATTTCAATGTCTGCACTGGGAACTACAGTTGGTTTTGGCCCAGTGCACAGAGGTGCTTTATCCCAAGTAAAAAAATGGAGATCATTACACATGGCTGCATTTTTGGCCAAAAAACCATGTCCAAATCTAACACTCAGAAATACACAAAAGCTGTTTATTTAGAATCAGCTAAAACAATCATACAAGAAGAATTGCCTGATATACTTCATAACTGACTATGAGAATGAGAGAGGGCAATTTAATAAGAAAAAAATCACAGTGTAAAAACAGGGAAGGGTGTTGTCCACTCAAGATCAGTGGTAAATCTTATGTATTCAGGATCAATTATTGAAGATGTTGGATGCCTTTGCACATAATGGTGGAAATAAGGACATTTGAAATCAGAAGTCAAAGCCAAATAGGAAAAGTGTGAAGGAGGAAGAGGGAGAAGGCTAAACTTAGGGAATAATGGGTCATGAGGTAAAAAGGGGATTGAATGAAGTGTTACAGAAAATTATTAAATGAAGAACTAATGAAGGAAAAGCTGAAATAAATATGGGATTATAAAAAGCCTAGAAAGTCAGAGACTTAGTCAATGAAAACTCTATCAAACATATAATACCTTCTTGTAAAAAGTTATTGCACACAAAAAGCAAAAGAGTGTTATCAAAAGAAAAGTATAAGACAACCAAAATCTACTTGATAATGATAAGACTAAAGTTACCATCCTATAGAAAGGCTGAATTAAAAATTCATAAGCATGTTTGTTCGTAGGATGCATTTCCAGACATGTGAATGAAGATGAGGGAAAGCATGCAGAATTGATGGAGTTAATACCAGAACAAATGCTCACTTAGCTATTTTTTGATAAATAAATAAATGTAGAGAGTTGAATAAAGATTTTAAGTGCACGGGAAGTAGGTATGCATTCTGCTAAAGTTTTATGCAATTTTCAAGTGTACAGATTATTATGCTGAATATATAGAACACAAAGCATGAAGTGTTTTATGAACAAATGCATTGGTTCAAGGAATGCCATTGAACTTTGATGTTTATGAAGAAATCAGCATGTATTCTTCTGAATAATTCTTTTTTATCTTTATTTAAGCTACCTGATGTAAGTTTTGGTCATGTGATGGTAAGTGAACTACATTATTCAATGGGAGCAATAGGAGCATGAATGTATGTTGATGTTTACTTGCAGTAATTCCCAAAAAAGCTCTATTCTTTGTTATGCTTTACCCTGACTTCACTATAAATATTATTTTGTTTTTTTGTTAAAAGGTCAGTTTGTTTTCAGCTTTGGAAGAGGAACATAGCTGCCTCTTTCTGTAAGAACTTATCAAGTGATTTGGGAGGGAGAGGGGTCAAGTGTGGAATATTGTGTGTTATTTTTACATCAGAAATTTTGTGTGTCTGCTTTATATAATACTGCAGTTGCTCATTGCATTTTATAAAAAAGTAATAAGTACAAGTTATGCCATAACCTTACATGGAGTTTTAACTAAGTTTCATAGAAAACAGTTCATTTATGTATATCTGCAAAATCTTTTAGGAAGCTTTCAGGTGGATTTTCAAACAATTTAGGCACACAAGTTGAACACAGTTAGCTGTACTATGTCTACAAATGGAATATGTACTGCAGGAATAAAGTGAAACAGGGCACAAAATAAGTGTCTCTACTTTGTATGAAATCTGAAACTGGAATGCAGGCTATAATATATGCAGATATAAAAAACAGAGGAGCATACAGAAGGCCAGTTAATCATCTGGCTGAATGACTGGCTATCGGATAAGAACAGTGTCAGAACTCATACATTGTTTATTTCCATTTCTTGGTTTGAATATGCTGAAGTTTATAATTTACAACTGCTAGCTCCATGTTGGTAGCCTATCTTTTACAAATAATCTTATACACCTTTTTCTTTTCTTCTGTTTTTTTTTTTTCTGACCTGAGTTTGATGTATTTTGAGACCTTGTATAGCTTTGAAAGCCAACTCATTGAAAATGAATGGTTTACAGAAATCATTGCATTTATACACTCTCTACTGATGTCACTTCCTGGACAGACTTTTCTGAAAGATGAAGTTAACAGGGCACATTCAGAGGGTATTAGCACTTTTCTTTCTCCAAATGAAAATGATGGGGAAAAGATACACAGTTAAAATTACATTAGGGTTAAACAATCTTTCTCTAGAACTAGTCAGTGTGATCTGCTTGGAAATTATCTCCAGCATTATTTTTTCCTCATAATATAGATACTGAGCAGGGCTTTTTTCTATGCATAAATGACTTCTGTGTTAAAATTATAGCTTAAATTGCTAAAATGAGCAGTGTGTCTGGCTCTGAAGACATCATTTTGCATTTTCCAACCTTGTAGTGATAACATCTAAAAGATGAAATTTATTAACCTTAGTAAATCCATGTTCAGGTAATCCCACTCCTAGTTTTTCTCCATCTGGAGAACACACTTATACCTTGTCTGAAATAATATTATTAAGCATGTTTAACACTGCATCTGAACTGCCTTGTCCAAGGCAGACTGCCACGGTGGGACTGGGCTCAGACCCACTGTGTGTGCTCTGCTCTCCTCCCACCCCCAGCTCAGCTGGATATGCAGAACATAATGGGGACCATCCACCTTCTCCTGGTATCTTGTCTGTTCAGGACACCTCCTAGCTGAGAGAGATTAAAACAGATTAATCTCTCTGTATTATAAGAGTATTTGTTTTATCTTCTGTCCTGAGCAGATAGTTGATATAACAAAAGAGAAACAAAAATCCCCAGGCTATTCACAGATGGGAAAGTTTCCTTTGCAGAGCCAGAGTAGTTATCTTCTAAAATCTAACTTAGCCTTTCTTCTTTTTAACATAAATATTTTAGCCAGGCATGGAAAATTTCAGTTCCTGAGTAGGAAATCTTCATAAAACCCACAATATATCTACAATATGTGGCACAGTGGTATAGCAGAATTTTGTGTATACTCTAGTCATATTTTTTTTTCTCTCCAGAGTGCTACAGTCAAAAAAATATTGCTGGTACCTTTTTCACTTGGAAACACATTTTAAGGCTCTGAAATCAGCCACACAAAGCTTTACAAAATGAGAGAGAAGACCATAAGGATGTAATTTCTGTCATCTAATCTGAGAGATAAAGTCATTCACAACAAATAGATTTGCAATACTCTGCTCATAAACTGCAGTCTCCTTGCAGGCCACAGCACAGTGCACCTGAGAGACTTTAGGCATTTACTTATGATGAAATGAATTGTGTCCAGATGAAATGAATTGTGTCCAGAAGGAATTGACTGGATTCCATAGGGCAGTTGTTTAGATGTAGTTATCTGCGTTGACAATGCCAACATATAAGCAGATGGATGCCACACCAAGTTCTTAGCTCAGGGACTGACATTTTAATGAAATGGGTAACATTACAGTGTGCCAAACCATTTGTAGAAATAAAATTAAGTCAGTAGAAAAATAAAAACTTCCACTGAGGTGTATCATATCACCAATGTTTTTCACATCCAGCATGAAAGTTTTGAGATACACTCTAACACCTTTAACAGGAAATGCTGAGTACTTTGTATAGTAAGTGTGAGGGCAAGGGCCCAGAGCATCTTCCTGAATGCAAGCAGTGGTGACTGACTTGTTAGTGCACAGCCAGCATGCTCCTGCAGGCAAAGGCAAAGCTCAGCGCAATCACAGGGAGAGGAAGGGCCCTTAGGTAGAGAAAACCACACTGACAGGGCTGGTGTCTGCTTTGTCAGGGCAGTGCAGACAGGCGGTTAAGCCGATGGGACCTTTTCTAGTGATGCCGGTGGAGGAAGTGACATTTGTGAAGATGGAATGGGTGGCTTAATGAGAGGGGAGACTATTGTGCAAAAACATCTTTCATGAAAAGTAAATTATGCGACAGAAAAGCTGACAAAGTGTAAATAGGGAGTACATTGAAGAAGGAGAGGTCTGTAGGTGCGAATGGTACTGTGAGGAAGCATGACATCCAAGTGTCCTATTTCTGAGCATGGTTAGTGTGATAAGCACTAAAGGCACATATTTAGGGATGGCATTTGGAAATCTTGTACTGAAATGATCACTATTTTTGCTGACCATATATGTTTTTATAAATCATGATAAAGTTAAGAGGCAGTGAATGAATCTATGCTAAGTGAAGGTCATTCTATAATTAAATAGAGAAAGAAGGTATCTTCCTTATTTTTCAGAATCCATTCTTAAATATAGTGGCTGCAAGTGTTTAAAACAACTTGCAAATAATATTCTGACAGGCAAGTGAACTCCTAAGTGTGAAAAAAAATATTATTGAGAAATACATGGTTGAGTTACCCAAGTAGAAAATACATCAAGAATTTTATCACTTGCCACTCTACAATATCTTTATGGAAATTCATCTGAAAAAGCATCTTTTGAGGGAAAGAAAGATGCCCCTTAGATCTAGAATTTCTAAAGTATTGACTTCTTATTCTCAGCTCCTGTGATTTTTGATTTGCATCATCCATGGAACCTTATTGAATGGCTGTGCTTTTTATCTCTCCTCAGAATTATTCTGTACTTGATATGAGACCACCAACTACAGTCATCACATTGAACAATGCCATGTATTGGCAAGAATTTGAAGACACGTGTGTCTATGAATGTCTGGATGGGAAAGACTGTCAGAGCTTTTTCTGTTGTTATGAAGAGTGCAAATCAGGCTCATGGAGGAGAGGACGAATTCACATAGACATCTTAGAACTGGACTCTTACTCCAGGGTCTTTTTTCCTACATCCTTTCTGCTGTTTAACCTGGTCTACTGGGTTGGATACCTCTATCTCTAAATGTTGCCTGTAGAGGTGAAGACTGCTGTGTTTTCTCACTGTGGATGGATGGTGAAAGTGCAGAAAAAATGAAGGACACAATCAATTTCATCTCAAATTACAAAGACCACATTAACCTTCACCACCTTCATCACCATTACAGAGCCTGATGAAGAATTTTAATACATAATTTCCTAAAAAAGAAAAACGTCGAAGAATTCTCTCCTAACTCCTATTCATTTTAAGGAAAAGATTCTTACAAAGTTCAGCTGAATTTGTAGTGTAAACAATGTTTATCAATAATTATTGTATATTAGTATCTCTACTATTCTCCCTTGGCCTAGAAGCTATTGACAGTTCAGGCAAAGATTAAATATGTAATTTTTAATTTTCATCCCTAAACATCAAAATGCTGTCATATCCTTGAGGCTCAGAGCAACGTACACTGGCACTGGCAAATAAGCCAAAAAAACAACTCATTTGTATTTAAATTTACCTGAGCTATATCCCATAGGTTTTGGGAAATATTTCATTAGTGATGTCCTTGATACACATTAACCACTGAAAGACAGTAAGAAATGTCTCTGATGGGATCAAAACATGGACGTTACATTTTGCAAAGGTCTGGGATTTGTGGAATTAGGCACTTACCTACACATATTGATTTTAACATAAAGGTGAAAAGGCAAAGTGATAAGAAAGCTATTATTTTGATATAAATAAGACTTGCCTATCTCTGAGGAAGCTGTAGACATAACTTCTACAGTTTTTCAAGCTTTTAACTGTCTTTTTTTATGACTAGTTAAACACAGGATCGTCACTGATTTCTACAGTACTCTTCTTGAAGCAGGACAAGATTCCTGCTTGTTTGTTTCATTGTAGCAGGTCATAATTGCTAGCCTACTAGTGAAAATCACTATATAATAGCACCATGAATATGTGACTTTCTTTGGATTTCAATTTACTAAAAAGTGTGCCCATACATTCTTGTTTTTTCTCCTAAAGTTGTTTTGCAAAATTGAAAAATGTGTGCCAAAGGACTTTTTTTGTTTGTTTCATAAAGTTAAACATTGCAGTATTTACTCCTGGCAGTTGTTCCCTGGATCTGAGATGACGACTGAACACTTTTGACTTGAATTGTGCATTACAGAAACGCAATCATTACACTTGGATTAAACATGGAATAGTTGCCACATGTAGAAGGAGGTCGTTTTCATTCTTCTAAATTTTCAAATATATTTTACTGTAAAAAGCAATTTTATATATTTCAGGTTTTTGACCATTGAATTCTTAAGTTACCCATTCTTTCAAAAGCTAGTTTTACAGTGTTATGCTAGATGACAACTTTTACAGTCTGTTTATGTAATTGTTATTAAGCAAACAAAACCGATTCAGAATTAAATAGAAATAGCTTTTCAATACTTTTCGATAACAAAAAGATTGAAGTTGAAACATGCCTAAACCTACAATTCTATTTATTTTCTCTTCTGGAGATAATTTTTTTATAATGTCAAAAAATGTGTGTCTCTTCAACAAAGTATTTGATAAGAAAATGAATAGTGGATGTGATTGAAGAGAATTTCCTTTTTTCATCATAAACAAAACCATGCAAACAAGCAAAAGTTAATGCAGTGCTAATTCTAAAGGAACAGAAATGCTGTCACGTTCTTTGAAACATCACTGTCATTGCTGCTGTTCTGTTCTTCCAGTGAGTTTTTAATTGAAAAAAAAACTAACATAAAAATTAACTGTAGTTACTCAAAATCTTCTGGGTTTCCTTTGTCTGAAATATCAGAGACATAGCTGAATTTAGGTTATGGAGGGAAATCACTTCTGGAAAAACTGACAAAATTCAGATTAGAGGCAGAGAGAAGAAATATTTGGAGGCAGGATCTAAACCTTATTTTTAATAAAATCTTCCCATTCAGATGTCTTCTAAGCCAATGATAACCTTCTGATTTCAAAACATATGTTGAAGACTTTGCTGACTGTCATTAGCAAATTATTCTGTAAAATATATTGCTCTATAAACCTCTGAGTCCTGCACTTGGAAGTATGGATTTTATGACAGTGATATTTTAAGCAGTACAACAAAGTGATTGAATTGAAGTGGAATACCCTGATCTCTAATTATGAATTAGTCTATTCTAATGGTCACCTTCAGCCATATTTTGCAAGAATATTAGAAATATTTCAAGCCTAAATAAAAGAATGGGAACAGTTATCCTTTAGGGGGTTGATGCTGAAAACTCTCTACACAATTTTGGTGTTAACTTTGAGACAAATGATGCACAATAAGGTGCCTTCCACCATTAGATCTTGAACAGGTAAAGTGAGGTTTATTTAACAATTGCATATTTGAATGAATGTCCTTGGAGTAAGTGTATAAGTGGGACATTCTGATTTTAGATGATGAGCATATGCTTTTCTTATTTTTGTGCTCTTGGCTGCCCATGAGAGCTGTTGAAAGCATGCAATCCCAGCAGATCCTCCTTGGAAGACTGACTCTGCTAAGTCCATTCATATTGCCTCTGTTTTCTGAGTATTTTCATAAACAGAAGTTGGAAGTATATAATTCAACTTTTTTTCTACTGTCCTTATCAAGAAAGAATCTACAGACACTACTGGCTCCTGCTGTCATACTGAAAGCAGAGGATATATTCTACTGTATCATTTATTCTACTCTCGGACTGTGTGCAAAAAAAATCGATTTATATGCAAGGTAAGCAGCTGCAGGCTGGCAGGTTCCTTAATGCATTCCTCTGCTTATTCCTATTTACTTGGTTTACTCACACTGCTTTACTGCTCTGTGCTTTGGTAGCCACTGAAAAACCATACAGGTCAGGGAAGATGAGCTTTCTAGGTCTTGAATCCTTCAGAATGCAAGTATTCTAGAGACCTAGTTAATATGGTCTGCATATATATCTATGTGCCATATCCTTCTGTAGTAGTAAGAATATCCTCATTAATCTCCAGATACTCTTTTGTGTCTTTCACAAATTGAAAAAAATTAACATTTCTCTTCACTGTCCCAAGTGAAATGTGAGAACTGCATTTTAGCATTTTAGAACGTTTTCTTAGCAGATAATTTTATATTCAATACTCGCATTTACTTAACTACTTTTTTTTTTCATTACTTCTTCTTTCTCCCCTTCCAAGGAAGAGAACAGAGGAAGGCAAAAACAAATGAGCAGTGAAATGAGTACATTTAGATTTATATGTAAAATCACAAACCCAAGTATTTTACCTTACATTTCTTCCTAGCTGAAGTTACAGAAAAGATTGTGAGGATATCTTTTTTCCAGGAGGGTCTAAAGTCAATCATCTTATTCTCTCTCTTCAATTAAGCTGTTGGAAGTATTTTCCTGCATTGAGAGCAGCATTTTCAAGGCAATTAAGAATTTACAAAAATACTGATCTGTTTAATTCAATCTTCTCAGTTCTTCTGGCCCTCATAATAGCATACTGACAGCTCCATCTTTTATTCTTCCAAGAATAAGAGTAAAAAATCTTGTAGCCGGTTTATGTCATGTCCATGTCCGGCAGTAATGTGGAACTGAAGTGTATCATACAGCACACAATTTTAATGTAACTTTCTAATCAAGAAGTATGGATGTAGTTTAAAACACCTCCGGCATCTTGGTAACCTTTCTTTTCATTCAGATGCTCATGTTTTGCTTAATCAACTCTTAACTGTTTATTGGTATATTGTGTATACCAATAAAATTGATAAAAATTACAAAAGCCAGAACTGTCTTCACAGAAGCTGCCATGAGTAATGAAGGTAAAAAAAAGAGAAATAAATTATTTTTTATTGCTGTGCAGTTCTTATCTCTTGCAGTCCTCTTATTCAATTCAACCCACTAATTCCAAATCATCCACCTGGAGGTTTGCACATTCATCAGCTGGAACAGCAGTGACACATGAACCTTTAGCTGATAGGAAATTATATTTCTGGAACTGGCAACATCCTGCCAAATAACTCAGACAGATAGCTATCTCAAACACTTCTGCAGCCCTAATGTGTCTCAGTGTCCAGCATGCTGCATGAATTTATCACAACTCACCTTACTTGGTCATTTCATGAAGGGAAGGTTTTCTTACCTCCTTTTAACACCAAAATTCACCATACATCTAGAAAAATTATTCTGTTGCCCATGCACCAAGCAACCAGGTGCAAGGAAGCTCTAGAGGTGCTGACTTTGTGGAAAGGGAGAGTGTATTTTAAGACAGACAGATTTCATTAGCCTCATGATCTGGAGGGTTGGTGTTACCTTCTAAGCTGTAAACCAAAACCACCCACTGAAAGTCGTAAATCCTGTCTGTAGCAGACTGTACTCTTCCCCTTGGCTGCTCTTTCCCAGTTTTGATATAATACACTAAGAAAAGGCAAGCCATATCTCATAATCATAGCTGCCTACACAGATTATTTTTTAAGGTTTCTTCTTCTTCTTCTTCTTCTTCTTGCTCACAGTAAAATCTTTGTGCCTCTTACATCAGTGCCTTTATAATTTCTTAAAATTAAACTATTCCTTGTCTGAGAGTTAGAAAGAGGGGCAATGACCTTGCTGGAGTTCTTCCTGAGCACCACAGTATGTGACCAATATTCTAAATGTCTTCAAGATACAGACTAAGCATTTGTCTGCTTTTTCTTTATTTTTCTAAACAGTAAGTTTCTAATTTCCTAAATAGAAAGAAAACTGCAGTGGTATTTCAGCAATTTAGAAGAATCCTTCCTTCTTCACTCAAAACCTTCATTCCATCAAGAAAAAGAGTGTATACTCAAGGCTGATGTTTAACTTATCCAGATAATTTTCCAGAAGACTATTTAAAATAGGGGAAAAAACCAGACTATGCATTGGGAATGCAGTTCTACAGCTGAAAGGTGAGATTCTTTTTCCTTTAGAGGTTTTTCTTTTTCTGAGTTAATTTTAGATCCTTTCTCATTCCACCTATACAAATGACAAGCTCAAAATTAACTTTCTGAAAGAGAGTATGGTGTCTGTATTCTTATACTATATATTTTGCATATAGTCTAGGAAAATTCATAATGAAGTTCAGTGCATCAGAGTTGGACATCTGAGAATTCTCTGCTTTCTATCAAAACATGCATTTTGATATTCTAATCATTTTCTATTTATGAAGGACAAGCATAAGACATGTTTATTCATGGCTGTAGGAGTAGGCTTTCCCAAGGACTGAATCAGACAAATAAGGCACTGATACAGTCAGTTACTTGTCAGATATTTTTTTATCTAGGCAATGAATGGCACTAGTCAGAGAAGACACAACAGCCTCTTTGGTGTCAGGAAAGCACTCACATAACTTTACTTGGAGCCCTAAGCCAGCCTATAGAACTTCTTATAGGGGAACCCAGGTGCTCCCTTTACAGTTTAATACAGCACTTAATACTCTCCTAAATGTCTCTTTAATTTCTTGCAGCCTGTGGCAGTTCTCTTGAGAGGTGAAGCTGTACTGACACAATATATTCTAAAATACAAGGACTGAAATATCCACACTGAACCTGATGATGGGTTATGACTGAGACTGTGTTACGATTACAAGTTTTAAAGAAAAGACCACTAGGTTATGAGTTGACCATTGACCAGAACAGGGGTTTAAGTTCAAAGATTCTTACAAGCAATGAGGAAGAGCATTAGATCATATTCTGGAGAGGTTGATTATCCATTTTTTTACTTCAAAACTAGTTGAGAGTAGTTTTGTAACTTAAATACCTAAAGTGAGATTTGTAATTTACATACCTAAAGTGAGGCCTAAAACAGGTAGATGCTAAAATTTCTAAATTCCACACTAATATAAAATGTATGAAGTGAATATTATTGGTGGTATATTTTTTTAAAAAGCTACTGACAAATGAATGTTGAACAGAGCATACTACTGAATCCATTCCATACTTACAGACCACCTGGGATCCTTAAAATGCAAGTGACTACAGAAATCATGGAAAACTGGTAAAATAATTCCATCTGACAGTACTACACAGGCAGCCCAGGGATGTATGCCTCTGCCAGACAGAGTGTTCCAAAGGAAAAAAAATCAAAATAATCTTCCACAAACCAGTTTGTCAGAACAGCAGTGAGATTGTACAGAGAGATTACAATATCAGTCCCCCAAATTCTCTTTTGCTGTCATTAAGGAGTCCTGTGACTTTATTGTCATCCATACTCACATGCAATACCAACCTTAAATCATGGATCAACCTGTGGCCATCACAAGTTGGAACACCAGCCTGGAGGGAATCTGAAACCAATTTGTGGCTATCACAGGCTGTCATCAAACCTCTCTTATAATCCTGTTCTAAACTCACAGTATACTGCTCTCAAAACACTTTTTCCTATCACGACAACACGTGGATTTTTTTTCAAAGTGAGTGCAGTTTTAGGAATCACATAAATACTGCCAACTATGTGCCAAATTGAACTTTCTTATAGAACACAGACAAAATTTTAGATTTCTAATTATCTTTATTTCCTAAGTTTTTCTTAGGGGTGTGTGATTTTGTTGCTAGCAGTGCAGCTTGTGATGTCATAGTGAAATGAAAGTACAATTATGTGCCCAATGTGCCTTGAATAATACAGGTAGCACTAGCACCAGTATGTCATTCTAAGTTAGACAGCCATCCTAGTGATCGATCCCCCAGACTGACCTAACCAGAAAAGTCAAACACCCGTGTGCTTCATCTTCTCAAGTTCACAGATGACTTTCCATTCTTGATCACATCTATTCCAGATTACTTTGTGTTAAGGAGTAGGGCTGTGCGTCTAGAATACTATTTATATTCGTATTTTGATCCCAACATTTGTATTTCTGGATACAAATAAATACACATTATCAGAAAATTCAAGTATTGCGTGCATGTATTGGTGGTTGTATTTTTTTATAGAAGTTGAGGACTTAACAAAATAGAAATAGATATCTAAAAATGTGCTTAAGAGAAAAGATGCAGTGTGTTACCTTTCTGATAGAATGTTCTTGAAAGGAATTTCAAGAACCTTTAAAAATATTTTCAACAGTGAGCATGAGTTCACTAAACTAAAAGACTTGAGACTGCAGTTTGTCCATGGGTCTAACATAAACTGGGAAGAATATCCTACAAAATTCAAAGAGATATCCAGAAATAAATGTCTTTTGCATAGACTGCTTGAATGTACAGATTCCGCAATTTAAAACTTGTAATCAAATTTGATTTCAAAACTTTCCCGATCCCAACTTTTTCAGTACACAGTGAAATTTCCTAGTAAATCTACACTCTGCATTTTTACAAGACTAGTTTCTTTATCAGCCACTCATTGTCTTCTTGATTTATACCCTTTGAATGCAACTTAATTCCTGCCTCTGAACATACACAAACTCAGAATTGTCAGTCTCAACCCACTATGTCTGTGAAATGCCTACTTCATTTCAGGATTGTAGTCCATAGTAACACTACAGCTGACAGCTGGATCACAGATAATAAGGAAACTTCCTGGATTTCTCATGTTCCCAGAGGTTTTCCTATCTGAGCTTCTTATATTTAAACTTTCTGCATGTTCCTACCACTAAGGCATGGTTTTCCAAAAGACATTTTGTTTCACAAAACCCAATTAGTAGTACTGACTTGTCTACTCAAAATAAACACAGATTCCGGACCTCCCTAACAGCAGCTGACACCTGTTATAACAATGCTAGAAATGCAGTAACCAAGTAGATGTGGTTATACCTCACTCTCCAGGAGTGGTAAGCACAGTCGTTGCCATGACTATTTTTCTTCTACACATTAGTCATTAGCACATGCCATTGTCACAGTATGAACACAGTGCCAGCTCTTCTCCCTTGCAGAACTTAACTTGGAACATCAGCTATATTCTTGCAGTTATTCAGGGGGAATGAGCTGAGCACATTGGCCCTTCCAGAGGTTTAAGGTGCTCATCCTGCCAAATTCAGAAGGCTCTGATACATCTTCCAATTTAATAACATTTCCTGCCCAGTAGACTCCAGTGTGCAATAAAGTATGATGAATCGTGCCAATAAGTTCTGACTTTTTATGTTATGCTCTGTCTCACCACCACAAATCTAGTTAAGAAGTGAATTACTGCTTGACAGTTCAGTTAAAGTAAACTCAGTCTGTGAAATGGAAACTGAGGAAAGTTGAACATCAGGGAGCTATCCAGAAAACAAGGAATAAACAAAACAGACATTTTCCCACTGACTGATATTAGAAGACTACTGCAACTTAACAGCCATAGTTAAAAAGCTCACATTTGTAATGCTGGTTTATGAATGGAAAGCACCTCTGTTAGTAATGAAAAATCCTTGATATATGCTAAAGTTTCACATGCAGCAATGTGTGCCGGGATTTATTTATTTATTAATTTACATGCTTTCTTTTTTTGTTATAATTTATGTTCCTTCAGAATGCAACAGAACTGGCCTTAAAAAAAATAATAATAATGTAAGTAAAATCTGGGCCAATGGGATTTTCATTAGGTCATCCTCTAGCTTTGGGCAACCAGTGCACATCATAGACAGATATTTTTACATCCTATAGTGGCATTAGATTCTGGCTTGTCAGAAGATAGGATATATTTATAAAACAAGTCTTTGACTAACAGCATCATGAGTCATAACAGAGATGAATAGATATCCCTTGATAAGGTGCAGCTGGTCTTCTGGTGTTGTGCTGTTGTCAGGCAGGAGTCAAAGGTCCATCAGATGACAAAAATAAGGAAAATCAAGAAAAAAGCAAGCTTGCACCCTTCTTAGGTAAACAAAGAAGTCCTTGCTATCCTTGTGGGGTTTTTTACCTCTAATATCCTTTTTTTTCTCTTTCACACCTAAATAGCACTGCTTGAGTCAGATAGGTCACAGCAGTGAGGGCACTGAAGTCTGTGCCAGCCCTGGTGCCATGATACTGTGTGTATAATGATCAAGAGGGAAAACAACATTGAGTCTTGTAGAGCTTAGTGTGATGGTCACCTGAAACACATGAAGGAGCAAACCTTAAAACACACAGGAGTAGAGGCTGTAACAATTCATCCATAAGGCATCCTCAGTGAAAGGAACCATAATTGCATTAATGAATTAGAGTTTATCAGAGAATTTAATGGATGTAACTGTAGATCAAGGCACTACAGAACCAGTAGAAACTGAATTGACAAAGTTCATATTTAGCTGAAACCTTACTCCTTCCAAAGTCCAAGACACTCTGTTTCTAGTACTTTTTTACTGTGAGATACTGTTGTTTTAAAGATACTCATGCATTTTCTACCAGAGAAAAGTCAGCAAATGTCAGGTCAAATGCCTTGACCATTATTTTTTATAGAACTGTCCACTCAAATCGATGATAACCATAACAGTTACATGCAAAATTCCCATTGACTCCCCTACTTTCTACTGTTAATCTTAGCTGAAGTGTAAATGAGAGCTGTGATGCTTTTTAATTGGTTACACAGAGAATCTATCTCAAAATCACTCATTGGATTCATACTACATATATGCTGTTATTAGTACATAATGACAGTGCAATTGACATATGAATATTTTCAAATTCAGTGAACTATAAACCATCCCATGGTGCACACCTGGCACTTATGCTGAGGACTAAACAGACAAAAACCTCATGGAGTTCACTAAGAAAAAGCCTAACACTCTGTATGAGAGCAGACAAACCCAGCGCATCAATACAGGCTGGTAACCAGACTGGAGAGCAGCATGAGAAGCCATTTAGTAGAGCAGCAATTGCCAGGCTGAATGCAAAGTAAAAATGTGTTCTTATGACTGCTCATGCAACTCTATACAGGGTTGTGCTATGGCTGTGTCTTGCAGATCAAAGGAATCTATTACTGTCCTGTGCTCAGCATCAGTGACTACAGGCCAATGACAAATACACTGGGTTTGGCATGTCCTTCCTGCCTACAAGGTCAAAGGGGATGCTGAGAAACCAGAGAGAATCTGTTAGGCAGCTTCTAAGATGGTCAGAAGCCCAGGGCAGATGATGCAGTGTGAGAAGCAGAGGAAACAGGGCCCACTCGGATCTGTGGCCAAGAGATGTTCTGCTTGCAATCTATGATTGCTTGAAACACAGTAACAAAGGCATTGAAACCAAAGTCTTAACCTCCTCTCACTATTGCTGTAATGGAGCAGAGTGCAGGTTGTGGGGCTCAGGTTGCGGGTGAGGAACAGCTTTTCCACATTGCAGTACTGCAAGAAAGGGGCTGCTTGGGAGGGCTATGGGAGCTTCCTCCAGGGAGGCTTTCAAGACCTGCCTGGATAGAGCCTGGCCTAATGTCCCCTTCAAGCATGAAGTTTAATGACATGACCTCAAAAAATGCCCACAACCTAATCAATATATCTATGACTCTCTACAAGGATTTTTTTGCACTAGTTACCTTTTCTATAAATATTCAACTAGATACTCTCGTGGTTTAGGAATGGTATTCCCCAATTTAATGCTCCCACAGAAGCCATACTGGCACTCTCTTCCCCTCCCACTCCAGTTGGAAGCACAAAAGACAAAGATCACAGGTTTAGATAAGAACAGTTTGTTAGAAAGAGCAATGAGATAAGAAAGTGAACACAAACAGCAACAGTACTAATAACAAAGTGTGCAAAAAGAGGGTAACTTACATCCCAAATGGTCACCAAGCCCAGTACAATGGAAAACATTGGTGGAGGGCTTCCCCCTACACACCATGCTTTCTCACAACTGAAAAAATCGCTCTTCTTCTCAGAAGTGAGAGTCTCTTTTTTCTTGCCACTGGCAATGCTGCAAGGTGGTATAGAATAACACAATGCCTTGGACATGCCTCCTCCTGCTGATCTGGGCTGGAACCAGGCCAACACATAAATGACATAAATAAAACCAACATATAAACTATCTGCTTTGGCATTGCTGATATTGTTCATCATCTAAACAATTTGTCTTTTTATGTAGCACATAAACCATGTCAGGAATCACATTCCTAGTGAAACCTCTAATGCCATCTGGAGAAATGGATTTTTTTATGATTATTCAAAGTCCCAGTTTGAACATGTCATTTATGTCAATTAATTTTTTAATGTATATTGGTGCTCCAGTTTTGTCAAATTAATGAATAATGTTTATCACGCAGCTTCTTAAAAGAAACATCTGATACCATCCCAATCTTATTTTCCACTTGAAAATTCATAAATTAGACTATTTCCATATTGTGTTGCATAAGGGAAAACCCTAGCTATTTTTAGTGGGCAACCTACAGGCTACACCTACACAAATACAGACTACAATAAGCAAAAGTATTAACCTTGAACCTGGAAATGCATGAATGAGAAACAGATTAAGTGTTACAGGAGTTCTAGGTGTCTATAATGTGGGAAGGTACCTCAATGTATGGAAAAAACCAAAGAAACAACACCTCTCACAACAAATTAATGTCATTACCTTACACGAATGTAGAATGTAATACATCTTTCAAAGTCATTTCAGCAACTGGGGGACAACAGATATATATTTTCACCTTCTTTTTATGTTACATATACAAATAAAATAACATCTATCTGCTTATGTTTTGCAACTAATGTGCAGTGTTGTGCAGTTATATCCAAAACAGTGGAAAAATAGGTTCTCTACAAAGTTCTAGGAAGTGTCTTCCCTTTTGGCCATGTACAATACCAGCAATTCACAAATGGGAGACTGTATGGATAGGTTAATACAGAAAGCTTAGCAGGAAGGCATTGAATTATAATAATGGCCAATCTTCGCGAACAAAGATTTGGGAAGGGCCCTCCCCACGTGCCCTGCGCAGCGGATTCTTTAGGTTAGGCACAGCGTGCGCAGAACTGGCCCCACCATTTAAGTCCTAAGGTTCATTTGCCACAGCCGAGCGAGCTTGGACAGTGACAGTGAAGTCCTCGGGACTGTCACAGCACCCGGTACTAACCGGGGCTGACCCTGCTGAGCATCCGAGATGTGACGGGATGGGATGGCAGGGAGGCATTGAACTGCCGGGGCACAGTCCGTACACTGAGACTCAAACTCGCGACCTTCGGGTTCGGAGACCGGAGTGCTCTCCACTACACCACGGACCGCCCCACTTAGGCGTTGAATTAGTAAGCACATTTCTAGCAAGTACGTTTGACTCAAAGGTTGCCACTGTATATGTGTTGTGCATGTAGACACATTTGCTTAATAGTTATTGAACTCACTAGTTCTACGTGAGTGAAACAAAGTTAGATCGAAAATGCTGATCATATGAAGACTGCAGAAGTGTTAACTTCACATATGCCTAAACCTACCAAAACAGAGACACTCAGCTTTGTGCAAATTGTATCATAAATGTGATTGGCTATGCAGCTGACTCTAGGAAGGGGTTGGTTTACATAGTTCACTCCAGAAGTATTGGAAATATCCAGGTGGAGGACTTTTGGCAGTGGGACCTCATCACTGGGCAGTGTGTCTCAGATGAGGCAGCGAATAGTGGCTTCTACACAAATAGGCAGGTGCAGAATATGTCCTAAGGGGAGTTTAATTCACAGCATGGCCTCAACTACACTGCATCTATGTAAGGTATTGAAATGCAGCTTAGTCACAGAGGGCATTCCAGTGCTTCCATGAGGCAACACTCCCAGAAAAGCAAAAGCTGGGAAGAGCTCAGTCAACAGGCAGTAGGCACTTGCTGATCTGTGAAGTACTGTCAGCCTTTCCATGTCAGCATGCCATACAAGACTTTGCTGCTTCTTGCAGCTCTATGTAGCCACTGGGTGTGCATTTCTCCCACATCTGCCATGTGCCAAGTGATAGTCAGGTATACACCACAGACAGAATGCAGGGCCTGCAGGTTTATATGTGTTGAATATCCAAGACATTGATAATTCTGGGAGGCAATCTGCATATTCGCATACCTTGCTACCTATTCTATACTCCCACAGGTACCACCATCCTTTAGCTCTCCCCCATCAAAAATTGAAACACCATAACTCCTTCCAAGTGTGGAGAGGAGAGCCATTTAAAACAGGAAAAGGAAGGACCCTTCCTAGCAATGTGCTAGCTGTGTTACTTTTACTGCACTTGGCTATCCAGAAAAAATAAATCAGTATTTCTACATTGCAAGAGCCCAGTCAAATCAAATCTCAAGGTGAAAAAAATCATAACACAAAACAAAGTTCATCTGTCCAAATAAAGATACAAATATTATAGACTCTGTCACTGGAACTGCTAATCTAAATTCTCTTTACAGCTAATAGAGAGGCACAGATACTTCTGGAACATAAATCCTGTTATTTTAAAGCAGACATCTGAAATTGAGATTCTATAAAATATACACAAACAGAGTTAATTTATTTTTTACCATTTATAAAGGGAGTCTAAATGGAGTCTATACCAGTCATAAACATTTAAGATTATGAAAGATTAGTCCCACCTATGCTATCTCTTAAACTTCAGAAATGTGGATGCTGCACTGAGGAACACAGAACAAATATTGCATAAGAAAGATATGTAAGCAATACTGCAGCTACAAGGAGCGGATCTAGATGTGGGAATTTGTGTGTTCATTCTGGGACTAAGGGAAAATGCCAACACAAATATGTCTGCAGTATCTGCTATATTGTATTGACCACATTGTGCACCTGCAGTATCATAGTGCAGACTTCTTGCATTAGCACAAGTACAAGGAGAATTTTTGCTCTGATAGCATGGAATGGTACATGAGATCACTCACTGTGCACAGAGCTCTGGGCTAAATGGCTTGGACTCTTCAATTCAAGCCATCTGAAAAAAAATCAGTTTAAATATTTCTAGATTTCATCACAACATGCAGCAGTTTCTTACCTAAAGGTACCTATATAAAGAAGTATACAGCACAATGGTCTTGAAAAGTCTTGGTCAATTCTCTGCAACACAGCAATGAAGTGTCCTAACTTATTTTCCAGTAATGATCTAAATGTTCTCAAGCCTTTACTGCATAGAGTGGGGGTCAAAAGACATAAACAAGTAGGAAAACAAGATGGTGTGCAACAGGAAATACCCATATTCTAGAGAAAATGCATAGCCTTATGCTTTTGGTGTTACTGCTGCTGGACTTGTAATGAGCTCTTCTGCATGAGGAACACTCAAGTAGGGTGAAGTGCTGCATTTTATACAGCATACCTAAGTACATGAGAAACCTCAGAGGAACAGCTTCACAGTTTCTGTCATCTTCCTACTGTTATTTTGGAGTTCCATCATCAATCATTTCATATCATTCTCTGCTATATGCTGTCATAATTTTTTTTTCTATCAAGGCTGCTCTGAGCTATACAGTCATACTGAAGTGTTCCGGCCAAATATCTGCTTGTGTTAAAATAACTGCTGAGAATATAGACAAAGTAGGCTATGATGCAGTATTTTAAATAGCTCACTGATATATTGTTTGTGAATCACACAAACACTAGCAGAAATAAGCTGAGAACCTTGTGTATGGATATGCAGCAGCATACCTCTTATTATTCTTCAGTCATGACATCGAGATCTCGCTTTTTCGAGTAGTTACTGAAAAGAAGGGAAAAATCTTATTGACACAAAATAATGACATACTGTCCCTGGGGGTTAAACAGTGTGTATTTGTGAAATCCCTCCATACAGTCTCCTCTCCCATTGAATAACTAATCATTACACTTTTCAGGAAGATATTCTCAATGGATAAGAGGGTATGTCTGTGTATTGTGAATATAAAGTCATGTAAGAAAAGCACTTGCCTAAGAAATATGGAGGGAAAATGATCAGCATGCATAGCCACAAAGTATGTGTATTATCACATCCATATGGCCTACAGCAAGAGGTAAGCTATTCTCCCATTCTGACTTGCATTTTATCCTGTAATTGGCACAATATGAAGAATAACTCCCTGCTGGCAGATCCGTATGAATGTAAATCCTAGATGGAATAGTTTTTCATACTTCTCTCACAGACCATCCAACAGCCTTTTGACAGAGACTGGCCTCCATTCACAAATGTGGACATGGCCATTGTTATCAGCATAACAGGGAGTATGGCTGCACTTCTGTTTGGAAATAATTGCTACAGAAATTTGTATGAGACACACAAAGAATGTTGTTGCTTAAATGCTGGTTCAGTGTGACTCACTAGAGGCAACTTGCTTTTTCATTTATCCTGTTAAAGCTTGCTTGTCAAAAGGGTGAACCTGCTATGCCTGTTCTCCAGCTCCAGTGTAACTGTTCCCCCAACCAGCTGCAGTACAGCTGTTTTTGTTTCCCTCCTTTTCGTAATGTGAAAAGACCATGGCCCTTAGTTTGACAGTTGTCTGGAGTAAACAGAATAGAAGATACATACCTTTCTTTGGAAAACAGTAACACCCCTTGTTTAAGTAGTGCTCCTCCAAGATTAATAAAAATAGTTTTCATGCATTTCCTGGAGAAAGTGAANCCCTGACCTTCCCTCCCCTCTCCTGACCTCCCCTCCCCTCGACTATTTGTCTACTTGCTACATGAAATTAATCTGATAGGTAAAGGTGAGTGGTGTAAGTACTAGTTTCTGCAAGCTGACAGGTAGGTAGTAGCATCAATTGTGTGCTTCTTGGCTGAGACAATGAAGATATCCATGGCTCCTACCCTTCTGGTTAGGTTCTTCAAGTCAAGCTGGAACAACATGATTAGAGCTATATGGAGTATTTTCACTGTTGCTCTTCATTCCTAAAAATGGTAAAGTATATACAAATCCAAAACTTCAGTAATATGAAAAGCCACTTGAAAAGAATATATTTGAAGACATAGTGGTTACTTTTCACATAAATCATACCAAAATTGTAAGTATTTCAGCACTTTGGGACATTTTTCAAAACAACGCATGCATATTTCAGTGAGAATGTTCCTGGAAGGCATGTGTTGTAACAGTGTTGAGAATGCTTTTCCATTCTCTTTGATAATTTTGGATTTTTTAGTCAATAGTGTAACTTCATTAGTCTGTAAAGTATTGGACCAATTTTTCAGATGAAGTGCTAAATTTAAAGGTGTTTTTCCTTCCTTCCATAACATCCTTATTCTGAGACTATTGGGCATTTAAATGTTGCATTAAGACTAGAAAAAATTATTTTAGCCCTGTCATTAATCCCACAGAACATTTAAATTATTGAAGTATTTTGCATATTAATAAGTATTTTACTGGTTTTTTACTGCTGCATACATTGTAACAGATTTAATCACGCTTTATAATCCTGTTGTTTTAATATATGAACAGAGAAAATAATATATATAAAAATACGCATATTACATCTAAAAGTACATCACAGCTAATGATATAGCAATATTACATTTATTGCTTATCAGTAAGCTTCAACAGGTTTTTGTTAATTTTAAACACCTGGGTTTTTTCATAGTGCTACATACTGAGATTGACTTACAAATTATCTGTGTGCTTCAGTAGTCTCAGAACAGGAAGCATTTGCAGAAAAAGAGTTATATGACATTTAAAAAAAATGCTTACTGTTAATCTAACTCTACAATGAAACCTCTTATATCCAGGGTGGGATTGATCTCAGTTTCAGGTGACTAAATCTAATCTAGACAACTAAATCCCTTCATAATGAATGGAAATAAGTACGAACATGCCTCTTTTGAAGGTTCTATTCTTTTGCATGGGTATAGTACACAAATCCTTTCCTCACATGTAGGCACCCTGTACCAATATGGGCCTCGCCTCCAGCTGCCTCAAGATAGGCACAGTAGGACCTGTATCATATTTGTCAGACCCAAGAAAACCCTAGATAACCCAGAGAGTCTCAAATGACATTAGCTATGTATGTATGAGCAACTTAATCTAGCCCTAGACATTCACATAATGAAATGCCCTAGAAATACCTTCTTCTGTCACCTCATATAAATGGAAACAAGACAACTAGAGCTAGATTCAGTACCCAGAGAAATCCATGTTACTGACAGACACGATGCAGGACATACGGGATACCTGTGCCCACTGAAGTAAAGGTTGCAATGAGCATTCAGAAAAAGTCTATTCAGAGCACTTGGCTGAGATCATCAAGAGAAGCTAGTGGTTTGGGCACAGAGGAGGGTTTCAGTTGCAGCTTTCCAGTTTCACAGGGTGGCCTTTGTCCCCAAAAGACAAAGTTGAAGGTGCAGGCTTCTCCTATAGACTGGCTCACATGCCAGGGAGACCAGCTGAGGTGCAAAACCCTTTCCTAATTATCTATAAGGACCTTGCCAGCCAAGTCACTGTGTGAATGGTACATCCAGAACTGGGCTTTTCAACCTCTCTATTGTTCAATTACTTGTGGAATTGGGGGCATCAGGTTGTGAACCTGATTATTTAGCAAATTGCTTTAACCCATCATATGCAACATGAAAATAATGCCATTTCCTTAACTCAGAAGCACTGTAAGAAACGGTACAATAGAAAGTCTGAGGATATATGGTAACAAGACTTTTTTAAGTAGCACAGTTGAAACCCACTTTTATTCCTTCTGGGTGCTAAAGAAGTCAATAGCATCACACATTTCTTTCATCATGATAACCACATACTGCAATAAAAAGAAGAGGTGAAATCTTAAGAAGTTAAATCTAGCACTTTTTTTAGGCCTAAACAATCTATGAACATAATAACATTCATTTACAAACAAAAGTGATTTATATGAGGGAACTGGTAGACAGCTATTTAGATGGAAATTATTTTCAGACTTGAGCTGCGTGGGTTTTGCTCTGTCATTCATTTAAACAAAAATGTCCTATGCACTGTAAGTATCCTGAGACACATTTCAAACAATCTCACAGAGCGTGCATTTCTTCCTCTAAAGTGCCTGGATACAATGGAAATTAATACAAGAAACACCTATAAAAATATCAGTCCAGCTTCTCAGACAAGCCAAATTTCTACCATTTCTCGTGATGCAAATTGGAGTAACATTGTAAGTAGTTCTGAGAAATGTCAGCATTAGTGTATCAAAATTGTTTATTACTGAGCAGTCTTCTACTAATGAATTTCTTCTCTTATTTCATCTATAATTGCCTCTGGGGCTGTTGGAAGGCTTCTGGCTGATGGCTCAGGGATCAAAATTACCTACTTACCTACTGAGATGTAGTCAAAAGGCTAATGAAATCTTTGGATATCTTAGTAGAGGAGTAATGGCAAAAAAGCTATAGCAGTTCCATGTGTCAGAGGGCAGTTTTTACTGGAATAAGCCCCATGACAGGGAGACACCTTCTTGATCATGAGCAGACTTACTACAACCAACCACATCATATTCATCCATCTCTGAAGTCAGTCATGATCCATCTCGAAATTAAGTGTTTTCCATTTTTTACTGTTGGAAGCTGGTTACAGAGTACCGCCGATGGCATATTTTCTTCCAGCACCCACTCCAAGTTCACTGAAAACCGCTCAACCATTTGGTCTGAAATTTCTGTATAAAATTCTATTACTCACAATTCAAGGCAATGCATAAACATTGGAAAAAAACCAAACAACACAAACAAAAAAGCACATAAAACCCCAAAACCAACCAACCAACCAAAGAGATTGGGAGAATTTAAATATGTTTTAGAGTGCCAAGGTGGAAGAGTTGCAAAAATATTCCATATGTTCAGGTCAGTTGGAGACATAATTTTGCAGAAAACCAGGTTTCGCTACATCAATAATTAAGAACTGTGTCAGTGAAAGTTGGATGTCATAACAAAGGAGATAAATCTTTTTAAACTATCAATGACAATGAGGTGACAGCTCTGTGGGGAGGAAAGTTTCAATGGGCGGGTTGTGTGTACTATCCAGAATCAGCCCAGTAAGTCAGGGACAGAGCAAGCCCTTGAAATATGGAACCCTATCCCAGGCCACATAAGCTCCACAAGTCTGAGGAACTTCAAAGAGAGTCCACTAAGATGAATCTGAGGGATGTAAGCCACCAGTGTTCACAAACAGTGGTTGTAAATCAGGCTTTTACAGGAGTTGTCATTTTTCCTTCAAACTCCAAATTTCAAGCTCCCTATGCCCATTCTGCTTTCTTTGCTTCCTGCAAGCCCAGGAAGGAACAGGATGAGATCAGGGCACCATTCTGTCTTCTCCCACCTCAAGGAAAAGACTCAAATATATTCCTTTTGCAATTTCTTCTATCAACTCTCTTCATAGTCTAAGACAGAGGTTAGCAGAACTATCCAGTATTATATGCTTTGTAATGCTTCCTGAAGTAAACTTTGCTGTTAAACTTATACACAGTCATTTAAACTATTGTTCTACCCTAATTTTTTTTTCAAAATTTACAAGTAATTTGAAAGAGATCACCCTATTTTTAATTTCCAAGAAGATTTTGTAGGGATTACTCTCATGATGCTTGGAAAATTAAATTCTTTTCCATGAGCCAAAATTCTGTAATTTTATTTTTACTTTTTTCGTATGTGTAGCTTTGCACCTCTGTCTTTAATTCTCATAGAATCATAGACTGGTTTGTGTTGGAAGGAACACTTAAACACCTTAAAGGAACCTTAAAGACCACCCAAGCTCAACTTCCCTGCCATGGGCAGGGACATTTTCCACTAGACCAGCTTGCTTAAAGGGCTCACCTCTCAAGCTTGTCCAGATCCCTCTGGATGACATCCCTTCCTTCCAGCATGTCAACCACATCACACAGCTTGGTGTTGTCAGCAAACTTGCTGAGGCTGCACTCAGTCCCACTGTCTGTGTCACTGACAAAGCTGTTAAACAGTGCCAGTGCCGGTACCTACTCCTGAGGAATGCCACTCATCACTGGCCTCCACTTGGACATTGAGCAGTTGACTGCAACTTTAAACGTGACCATCCTACCAATTTCTTACTCCCCAAGTAGTCCATTATCTGGCTCTGTCTTTCCTTTTTGCTGCCTCCCTTGCAGACTCAGTGTATTTTCTCTTCAAACTTCTGGGCATATGTTGACAATACTTTTTAAATGGTCACAATCTGAGAGGAACTATTCTGAAATGCAATTCAGTTGATTGTTAATAGTAGTCATCAGAATACTTTGTAATTATTCCTGTGAGAATACTTTTATAGATTACATGAAAGGATGATTGCAGAGGAAAATAATGGCTGTCTTGAACGCCTGTTATTTATCTGGAAAGCATTTTTTAATAAAGGAAAACTTTCTCGCATACATTATGTAAATGTTGGATTGTTTCAAGTCCTTGTCTTAGTTTCTCTTCTATCCAATTTTCTAAAATACTTGCCTTTGTTTTTAAGTGCCACTACATCTAAAGATGCAGAACTCTAGCAATTTTTGACAACTAGCACTACTGGAGAAAGCATGACCATGTGATCTGGGAACTTGTCATACAAATACTATTTGGCTTGTTTCTTGCCATAAATTAAATATAAATCAATTTCTTTCATGTTGCAGGCTGGCATATTGTCATGGTGCAACCCCAACCAGCAACCAAACACCTGCTTGCTCACTCCCCCAGCAACAGGGTCAGAGAGAGAATTAGAAGGGTAAAAGCTAGAAAACTCATAGCGAAAGCCAAAGCCATGCAAACAAGCAAAGCAAAACAAGGAATTAATTCTCTGCTTCCCTTGGGCAGGCAGGTGTTCAGCCATCTCCGGCAGACCAGGGCCCCATCATGTATAACAGTGACTGGGGAAGACAAAACACCATCACTCCAAATGTCACCTTTTTCCTTCTTCTCCACATCTCTTTATATACTGAGTATATCTTATGGTATGGAATACCCTTTGGTCAGTTGTGGTCAGCTGTCCTTGACTGTCTCTTTTCCCAGTTTCCTCTGTACCCCTGATTTGGTCTCAAGTGTGGCAGGTCAAAAAAAGAGAAAAGAATTTGTCTCTCTGTAAGCCCTGCTCAGCAATAATAAAAACATCTCTATGTTACCATCAGTATGTTCAGCACAAATCCAAAACACAACCTCACACTAGCCACTGTGAAGGAATTTACCCCTGCCCCAGCCAAAACAAGCACATATATGAACACATATTTCCACACAACCCCTTAGCATTGACATGAGTGTTGGATAGCAAAAATATTCAGGGAGTGGGTACTGAAAGTTTTCAAATATTTTTTACACACTCAGTGTAGGGCTAGAAGATGAAAATGTGCATTGCCTATTTTGTTCTTGCAACACAACCTAATAATACCTTCTTTTTCAGAGACATACTAGAACAATGACATAATCCTAATGGGACTCCAGAGTCCGTCACCTCTGTTATTATCAGACTAAGGTTTAAGGTCTTTAATGATATGCCATGCATGTTAAGCCAGTAGGATGTCCTCTGCAATCTTCTATGTCATTCTTCTTTCTAGTTTTCTTTGGCTTAAAGGAAGCTCATCAATGACTTTCTCCTCCTGAACAGAGATAAGTCTATTTCTGTCAAATTTTACCAGCTCTTCCTTCCATAACTGATTGCACTGTCAGAATCAAGCAGGTGAGGCAGAAGGTCAGCTTGGCTGAGCAGGGATCTTCTTTTGGAAATAAGGCAAAAAAAGAAAGGTATATATATATATGACTAGCGGAAACAAGGCTGACACTGGAAGAATGTAGAGATTCTGCTTGTCATTGTATGGAGAAAATTTGTGCGGCCAAAGCTCAACTGAAGTTGAAGCTGGCCAGAAATGTGGGGGACAATAAAAAGAGTTTTTTCAAATACTTTAATGTCAATAGGCAGTATCGACATCTTGTCAGCCCGTTACAGCAGGAGGCTGGTCCCTCACAAACAGAAATAGAGACAAGGCAGAGGGATTTACCTCATTTTTTTGCCTCTGTCTTCAACACAGATGATGGATCATGGAGGTCCCACTGCCCTGAGCTGGAGGACGACTGCAAGAATGATCAAGTGGACCCTGAAATTGTGCGGGATCTACTGCTCCAGCTGGATGTCTATAAATCTATGAAGCCTGATGGGGTTCATCCAAGAATCCTCAAAGGGTTACCTGATATCATTGTAAAACCTCTCTTGATGATTTTTGAGCAGTCTTATGAATCCAGAGAGGTCCTAGCTGCGCAGAAGCTGGGGAATGTTGTCCTGATTTTCAAGAAGGGTAAGAAGAAGGATCTCAAAAACTACAGGCCTGTCAGTGTCACTTCAGTTCCTGGCAAAGTTATGGAAAATATTATTCTAGGAAGTATTGAAAAACACCTGAAAGACAATCCTGTCATAGGTCACTGCCAGAACAGCTTCATGAGAGCAAAGTCCTGATTAGCCAATCCACCTTCCTATTATGAGAAGGTAACTCATGTTCAGGGGAAGCCAGCTGATGTAATCTTTTTTGGATTTCAATAAAGCTTTTGATACTGTCTCTTACAGGATTCCTCTAGACAAACTGTCCAGCACTCAGCTGGATAAACACATCATGTGATGGGTGAGGAATTGGCTCATGGGTCAAGCACACAGGGTAATAGTGATTGGGTGACATCAAACTGGTGACCTGTCACTAGCGAGGTTCCACAGGGCTCCATTTCAGGCCCTGCGCTCTTCAACATCTTCATAAATCCTTGGACACAGGACTGGAAGGGATATTAAGCAAGTCTGCAGATGATACAAAACTTGCAAGGGCAAGAGCTGTCAACTCCTTGGAAGGTAGGGAGGCCCTGCAGAGAATTCTCTATAAATTAGAGTGCTGGGTAATCACCAACTGTATGAATTTCAATGAGGGGCAACCCTAGATGTATTTACAGACTGAGGAATCAGATACTGAAAAGCCATGCCACAGAAAGGGATTTGGGGGTCCTGGTCGATGGCAAGTGGAATCTGAGTCAGCATGCCCTGGCAGCCAGGAGGGTCAACCATGTCCTGCAGGACATCAGGCACAGCATCGCCAACCAATCAAGGGAGGGGATTGTCTCTCTGTGCTCTGCACTGGGGTGGCCTCACCTTGAATATTGTGTGCAGTTTTGGGCACCACAATATAAGGAGGGTAATGAAGATAGTGAAGGGCCTTGAGGGGAAGCCGTATGAGGACTGGCTGAGGTCACTTGGTATGTTCAGCCTGGAGAAGAGACTGAGGGGAGACCTCATTGCAGTCTACAAATTCCTTGTGAGGAGAAGTGGAGGGGCAGACACTGATCTCTTTGCTGTGGTAACCAGTGGCAAGCCTGAAGTTGTGTTAAGGGAGATTGAGGTTAAATATTAGAAAAAGGTTCTTCACCCAGAGGGTGGTTGGGTGTGGAAACAGGCTCCCCTGGGAAGTGGTCACTGCACCAAGCCTAACAGAGTTCAAGAAGCATTTGGATAATACTCCTGGGCACATGGTGTGACTCCTGGGCAGGGCTAAGAGTTGTACTCAATGATTCCTGTGAGTCCCTTCCAACTGGGCATATTCTGTGATTCTGTGATTTACTGGGGTTCACTAGACTTAAAAATCATAAGGGAAATGTGAAATTTATCCTGATATGAAAGAATTGACCTATATTCACCATTTCCACCCTAGAACACGTTATTACTGAATAAATCAGGTTTCCTTCTGCCATCAGTCTTCCTCAGGGCTAAATACAGTGCTCAGCGGAGCCTGACTTATCCTTAAAACATGGGGATTTTCCAACTACAGGGAGAGCTCCTGCAGTTTCTCCTCTTTGAGAGCTCACTGTAAACTGAACAAAGATCTGTGTGTTTGTGTGCATGTGCTTGGGCACAGGGGGAAGTTTATTAGACCTGCCATCAAGAAAATGTGACTCTGCTTTGGTCCAGTGCATTTCCCCTGATTCCTCAAAAACTCCAGCTAAACACTAAGTTCAGCAGCCTTGGATAAATCATATCCCTGGCAAATAAATATGTAATTGAAATTATAAATTAAACTGTAGCTATTTATAGTCTTGTACCTGTCAGTTTTATCAGGTCAGCTTCTTTCTAAAAAGGCAAAGCAGAGAAGTGAAGAAAGGAAGCACTGATTACTTGCAGAATGAATATAAAACTGATGCACAGACAATTTGACCAAGGTCAGGTGGAGAGAGGCAGAGAGTAATGTTCAGCTCTGTTAAGTACTGAGAATAAATTTCCTAAATAGTTAGGCCACTCTTAAGCAAGGAAAAAATCCCTACTAGCACAAGACCCGTTCATTCTGAAGTCCTGACTTCCCAGGAATAAAGATCATGGTGTTTCCCAAGGTTCGATACTGTGTCCACTATTGTTTAACCTATTCATCAGTGACTTGGATGAAGGGGCAGATGACTCCTCAGCAAGTTTGCTGATGACACAAGGCTGGGAAGGGTTGCTTATATCCCAGAGTGTTGCACAGCCCTCCAGAAATATGACTAAGGGACTGGAGCATCTCCCTTATGGGGCTGAGGGAGCTCAGCCTGTTCAACCATGAGAAGAGATTTGAATGAGTGAACTATGCCCACGCTGGTTTTTCCACAGGGATAAAAACAGTGTATTTAAGCTCTCCGAAGAGTGGAACTAACTTTTCTATTCTAACTTGGTTTATGAGCTTTTCAAAGAGGTGCATAGCTGGGTGTCCGAATTTAGTGATGATATTTATATATACAGGGTAGTAAAGTCCAGGTCTGATTGCAAGAAATTTCTGGAAGACCTTGAGGCCGAGTACCTGAGGGACAGAAGAAAAAAATATGAAGATGCATAAAATTTAATGTAGCAAAGTCACAATAATGTAGAAAGGACAAATGAATTCACAAATAAAATTATGCACACCATTACGCTATGGAGAATTAATCCAAATATCTATTTAAAAATATCATGAATTATCCAGTTGGATGGAACTGTTATCATCTGAGTCTGTGGTTAAAGGGAACTGACCAAGGGGAATATGGCTCCCCAGGAACCACATGCACACAAGGTGGAGGGTAACCCAGAAAGCCTTTATTTCCTGGTTCGAGCCATTCTTAAGTGCTCAGATAAAGGTGTGGCTTCGAAGGGGTGTAAACTTGGGAAGGATTGGGTAATACATCAGTCAGTAACCATTAACATCCAATGAGAGGATCTGAGGGGCGGATTCAAGAACTAAGTCATGACAGGCTTGGGGGCAGGGACGGGCAGCCCGGAGTACCAATAGAGGCTTAGGGACAGGGGCTGGACAGGCAGAAGGGAGAGCTTAGGGGTGGGTAGGAACCGGAGGGGATTCTCGATGAGTTATATAGTGCTGGTCCTGCTAGAAAATGTCTGTTGCCTGGTGCGGCCCCAGGACGAGTGGGGTCTACCGTGGCAGAGCAGGGGTAGGGCGTGTGGCCACTCCAGACCCAGGGGAACTGTCATGGTACTTCTGTGGCATGGACCATTAGGAAAAAACTTGGAGAAAACCACATGGAGATGGGGAGGGAATATGGGGAGTGTGAGAGACTTCAGGTCCTTGCAGGGTTGCATCTCGGCATATCCCGACATGTGGTTAATTATCCTCTAAAGTTTTCTATAGTTTCTGGATATGTCTGCTTTCAGGTCCAGGTCATTAGATTTTTTTTCTTTTGTTCGCCTCTGTTCCCCAGTATTTCTTTCCCATACTGTTAGCTATGTAAGTAGTCACCAAAAACCAGCTTTTTAAGGCCCTTGCTGAGAAGAAGACAAGGACCTCAGCCCATTAGCCAGGGGGGTCCTACCTTCCCTTGCCACCACTCAGGGAACCTCATGGAGCAGTACAATGGCCCCTTTGCCTGGCCACAGGAGTTGCTCAAGCAGGAGCAGACCAAAGAGCCACCTGAGCAGGGGCAGAGAGGAGAAGCAGGAGGAGGTACAAGTGTAAGGGGACTTTGTCGGGTGAAGAAAACCATGCTGCATTGTTTTCATTAAACTCCTCTGTCCCACTGTGCTCGTTCTGCTTTCTTTGCCTGCTGCAAGCCCAGGCAGGAATGGGGAGAAATCATGGTACGCTGTATCTTCTCCTTCCTCCCTCAGGCACATGGGAATTTCTGACACCTTTCAGTAGGCTGTCAATAGCCCAAGCACAAGGAAACACATTCTGCATCAGCTTCTTCCCTGTATAATGACCTGACAGACAGCTGTAAGGTCTCCAGTAGCTATGGGCAAAGGGATTTTCCTCTCCTCTGTCTCTGCATGAATCTTTTCTCAAAATACAGTTTTCAATTCATGAGCCCTTCAGTCAGTCATCTTGGTCCTATCCCAGGCACACTATTTTTTGGAGCTGACATTTTGTTTTGGTTTTCAATGTTTGGGGGTTTTTTAACCATGTACATTTTGTTTGTTGAAGTAGTTCCTTGTGATCAGGAGGGTGTCTTTAACCAAGAAAAATCTTAGAAACACATAGAAAAATTTGAGAGATCCTGAGAAATAGGATAAAAGCTGCATTTAACATTTCTACTTATATTTGCTACTTCCTTTTGCAATTTATCTGATTTGGTAATGGCTGAAGCCATGAACCAGAGAGTAGTACATACCTCCTGGAACAAAGAGTAATTCATAAAGCGGAAGTCTGGTCATGAATCACTTATTTAATATCTGTAACATTTTCTTAACAACAATTTAATGATTTGACAGGTCTAAAATAAATATATTAATGAATAGGAAGACATTTGTGTGACTGAGACCATTCTGAAATGGCAATATGTTGTGTACCTCATGATGATTGCAATCTTCTTCCAGTTTGTATATAATATGTAATAGGAAGAATGTATATTCCTCCCCTATCTGAACTACAGCCTGAAAATCCAGCCTGTGACAATATTTGAATAGACTGATGCTAAATGACGTTTTTTCTCTTTTGAGTCAAAAGCCAGTTTTCCCAACAGTTTTATGCCAGAGATTTCAAAATAAGGAGTCATAAGGAAAAGGAAAATAATATGTTTGCCTTGAAACTCACAGAATCTTTATTTAAGCAAGGCTTTCTTTTTCATTTTGAGTCATATATTTAATCTGTCTCAAACAGTGGGGACTGCAATGAAACATTAGTTCAGTATAGCATTACACTTCGAGGAGCTAAAGATCCAAATCCAACTTGGCATCGCATGTCCATTTCAGGGCTCTTATCGGTGACATTCAGATGTATTAAAATGCTGGCCTTAGTTGATTTGGCAGTGAAGCAGCAGTGTTACATACTTAGACATTACCAAATGAATATGATGAGGAATTGTAATCCAAGCAAATCATACAACAGGAATAAACAGGAGAAGAGAAAATAAAAAAGGTGAAAAATATAAGGAGTTTGTTTAATGATAATGGCTGTGAATTGCTGATGTCCATTCAAAAGAGCATATAGAAGTGCTACAGAGTTGTTGGCAAGACAATAAAGGCAGATAAAAATAAATGAGACTTAAAATAGATAAATGTAAAGTAGCATATTCATGGAGAAAAAAAGTAATTGGCAGAGATAGAAAACTGGAAACTGCTGTTTAGAAAAGCGGCAATAGAGAAAATCAATCCTAGAGCTATAATAAATATATTAAAAGAAGCTCACAGTGAATTGTCATTGCAATGTAAATAAATGCCAATCTGTGCAGCAAATAATCAAAAAGGTTACCTCCTAAAACAAAAGAGGTAATTATAATTCTGTTCAGTCCATCTGTGACTGGAAGCTACTTGCAATATAGATTCATTTTATATCTCTTGGGCCCTCAATTGTCGCATATAAACTAATGTCACTGTTTCTGTTTTTAAAAAGACAAGCTAGTGTAGTATATATGTATATATTTATTTTTATATATACTCAGTAATATGGCAGAAGAAAAAGGCAGTGGTAAAATTCCAAGCACTGCTTTGGCAACATTCACAGGTGGCTGTGACAAACTGATTTTGAGGGACAGCAGTATTTCTTTGCTGAAAAAGTTCCACTAGAACCAGTGTTCTAAATCCTTCTTTAACATAAAAGCCTGTAACAGCCAGTCAAGGAAATAGTGATGTTTAGGGTTTCTATTTAATAGTTCTGCTTCGCTGTCCTGATGAACTGAGTGGAACCAGTCAATCAACCGTACACTTAGCAGAACACCTTGCTATTCAGTTTCCCAGATGTGATTAGAAGGCAGATATTCACAGTAAGCTCTTGAGATTTCATACGTTCCCTGTGCTATCTAAGATGGGACTGACAAGCTTCATAATCATGATGAGCAATCCTGCCCAAAATATTTGTGAGACACTCCAGAAAAAGTATCCTGTGGTCTCAAGATTATTAGACCTTGGATGGAGATCAGTGTGACCGCAGAGGTTTACAGATGAGGACCCAAGGTCTCTTCTCTCTGCTTTTTCTATACTAGCCAGTCTGATCACAAAATGTGTTAGGGATCTGTTCCCAGGAGATTTATTCCCAGGAAAGGTGCTTCTTGCTCTGAGATATAGGGCTACCATCCCCATTATTGACTTTTTCTGGGTTTCTGTGTGTACAGCTGTTCCCTGCTGGTTCCTTGTTTGAAAGGAAGAGGATCACTGTAACCAGAGAAGAGAATAAAGATGAGCGCAAACTCTACTTTCCCTTACCTTTGTAAGTAAAGTCCTCATGAAAGCAGCATTACCTCAAGGGATGACCATGGGGAGAAGAGAGAAGAGGAGAGTTACAGTGCATAGTGAAGCTCCATCAGGTAGTATTTCACAAGTATTTGAATAACAGTACTACCTGTAGTGTGAGATACCTGAGTCCCCTTTATCATTTCATGCATCTATAAATACAAGTGGGGAGGCCATTTAAAAACCAATACCAAAAAAGAAATAAATTTACTTCTAAATAAAACTTTTGACCATATACCTAACCTGGACTCACCATCTGCCACTAAACCTGGGGAATATAAACACTTTAAGCCCAGGTTTAATTTGCCAGGTCTTGGTTGCTTTTATTCTCCAGTCTCAAGTGTTTAAACACTGATGTAGTTCATGCTACCATTTCTTTTCATCCTCCCATCTCAGATTAGACTGTATGCTATCTGCAACTATCACAGTAAATCTGTGATGCTTTCTCCCCTCTGTAAGCAATGACAGTGGAATCCCATCCAAAGAGCTTTCCAAAAGCAACCTTTGATAACTAACCCAAATGCTCTGAAATGGGGACATTTTGGAGAAAGATATGTTAAAAAAAGAAATCATGCTGTAAGAAGGCATCCAGGTATCTATATGCATATGTCTCTTCCCACTGAACTTCCTATTAAAAACATAATTTCTATGCTTTGGTTGATCCAGTCAGTATCTGTAGACCAAAAAAAAAAAACCAAAAAAACCCCAAAACCAAAACAAAGCTGCATGGAGAGCAAATGAAGACTTGCATTTTATTCAGTGCTGTAATACATATACATTTTATATATATATACATACATATATATATATATACACACACACACATACATATACATATACATATATATACATACATACTATATATATATTTCTGGGTGATTTATCTGGATCTTATCATATTGCTCTCCTGCTTGTTCTACCAAAAAATGTACTCAAAAAAAGTAAACCAGATATGGAATAAATACTCTTCTAACAGCAATGTGACTATAAACTCTGTCCCTGTAAAAGCATGAAATAGCAATGCAATGTTAATGCAACTATTCGATAGCCATCTCATGACTCTTACCTCTAAGGTCACTTAATTTCCGGAAGACATTTATCATTTTCTATTAATATTCAATGCATAAAGTCACAGATTTTCACCTCTCAGCTAACATCTAAAGTTTGAGCTTCTATTTCTCCACACACACCCCCCAATGCTGGTTTAACTGGCTTCTACTTGAAATATTTTTTCAACATATTAGGTTTGCAATGACAAGCAGAAGAACCAAAGGGACAATCTTTGACAAGTGAGGGTTTTGGCTCTTTTTGTATCTTTATCTCTGCCATGAAGTGCATCTATCTGAATACAAATGGTTGCCTCTCACCTTTCTCTCAGACATTTCCAGCAGAGTCTTAAAAACACATAAGTAGGCAAAAACACAGCATTCTTGCCATCAAGATATCAAAGAGGCCAGTGAACTTACCTCAATGTTTTCAAAAGGGAAGTGCAGGCAAGGACTTAACTGAGGTGCAGAGGTCTGACTCCCAAGTGGACACAAGCACTTTTATTCAAGGTTTCAGCCAAGTGCCGGAGTGGCAGAAAGAGAAGTTCAAATGCATCTCAGCCATTTAGTGTAATGATATTTCAGACTGTCTTTTTGAGATAGATTCCTGCTCCACATTGTACCCTTGGTGGGGAATCTGTAATGATCTTGCTTTAGGCTCCAGTTTTGAACCCAGTCACTCTGAAGTACTGCAGCATGTAACTTCCAAGTATTTAAAATGCCTGGGAAGATCCAGGCTCCTAAAAATAATTTTTGTCATCATCATCATCAGTGGATCTTTATTACTTCATTTTTACAGATTCTGTTTCCAAAATACCCTTTTAGATGTGTGAGTTGTTTCTTTACCTGCATATGTTAGTGCTTGCTGGGCTAACATCAGAGCTGGGCTAATTGCAGATTTCCACAGGGATAACCTCTTCTAAGCTATTCACCCTGAGGTCTCTTTATAGTCAGGTATAAAAAAGGTCCTTACTGGGTAGGATTTATCTGCCTTATATGCATGGCTACTTTAGAAGGAAAGAAACAGCAGTCCAGAAACATGCTAATACCTCGTTTAGGTGGGCACACGCATGTTAGGTCAGATGAATCTCACCTTACAATATGTTCCTAGTTACTTCATACAGACATAGCCACAACACTGTGATCACTACCTTATAAATTTAAACTCAGGATATAAAACAATGATAATTGATTGTTCTTTCTAAGAGCATGTGCACTTGAGATTTGCTCACATGGCTCCATATAACTGAGTTTTGCCGCTTTGTGTAGGTGATGACATTTTCAGTGTCAGAAGAACATCTATATCAAATGAGAAATGATATGTTGCGAATCTGTAATAACTCAAGACTTGTGATTGTGTGAACTTACCCTTTGTTAAACAGAACTTGCAGAACTGGTATAACAATACCATATGTCAACTACTAAAACTAGGGCTTGCATTTTATTTCTGCTGTTTTCCTCCTTTATTTTGTGTCCCCCTTGCAAGAGCTTGTCCACTGTTTAGTCATTCTTAGAGTGTATATGATTTACTATTTTATCAGAGGCTAGTTTTTAATCTGTTTTCTTTTTGTCAAATGGTAATCCTTGTGTTGACCATAGCAGAACTGATGTGAGCAAGCCCTACTCTGTATGCGTAGGTTCCAGAAAGCTAAAACATTATACTTCATAAGAATGATTTTATGAATCAAAAATTTATCTCTCACCTTCAGAACAGAGAGTGCTTTCCAAAAGAATATGAAGAAGGAAAATATGTGCACATTACAAAATGAAACTTTTTTAGAATTCACAAGGAAAATAGACATTTCCTGTGGCAAACTTTGGGTTAAGGCATAGAGGTTCTGTATTCTACACCTATAGAAACTTTGGATTATTATTTTCAAAATTCCATTCCCCGCTTCTTAAATTTAAGTGTCTATCTGTTATTTCTGTTATGTATAAAATGAATATTCCACTTTGCAACTAACATTTGTAACAGCAAATAGAATTTTGAGTGCAGTCATTTCAAATTTGATACTTTAGAATTTTTGATTGTGTCCACAAAATACAACAATACTGTGCTGTATATGTTGGCATTTTCTTTTTGCCACATAGAATAATGTAAACAATCTTTGAGTAACATAACATTGCAGCTGGTTATACTCAGATCAGCTGTGTTGCTTAGGATTTTCTGGCCTAACTCTGAATTATTAAGGTTTTAAAACCATTAATACATTTTCCTGATTCTTCTGAGTAAATTATCACAAATTAGCAAAGAAATAATAATTTATTTCTAGATATACCAAGGAAGAATTCTTTCTAGACATCTCCAGTAAACTACGCAGATTTTCCAGTCTAGTCATAGTTTGTAAACCATGTTTGTGATCTGGGAGGGTCTAGAGATGCAACAGGGATGTAAGAAAAGATGCCCTGGTGAAGTTAGTTGTTTATGCTCTTGCACAGAAATAGCAAAGCCGAGATGTGTCACAGAATGTAGTTGCTTTAAACTTCTATACTTTCAGAACTGTAAATGTGTATTACCAAGCATCTGGTCATTGAAATACATTTGATGTGAATGTCAAATAGATTCAGTGCATACACTTGCTATGATAAATTATTTTCAGTGTTGCATGTCATTAAGATAATGCATAACTTTAGAAAAATACATTAGCCCAGGATTTTTATCACAAACCAGTTTTCTGATATCAACTCTGTCTCATTTGTATTAATCACTGCTTCATTTTTGTCCTTGAAACTGTAAGCTTTTTCTAGCAAATCCTGTGTATTTATATAGTATGAAGCACTATCTTACCTCTCATCTTCACTGAGAATATTAAATAATAATATTTAACTTCAGCCATCTAAGAGCTAGTTGGCCACTTATGTTAATTGCTCAGACCCATTTTGCAATTAGTGGAGAGAGCTAGTGCCTGCAGGGGGAAGTCTCCTTAGAAGCCTATTGAAATATGTGAGAAATTGTCTCCTGAAGATGTCTGTTCTGACTGTGGAATGAGGCAAAGACTGATTGGAACTATGTGGGATGTACTGCCCACTGAATTTCATGGGAATTTTGCAGGTAATATAGTCCACTCTTAGGAGCTCACTGCAAATTCAGAGCCAGGCTGATTGGCAATTGACAGCAAAGTCAAATACAGAATAGTTTTTCAGCCACTGGAGTAATTGTCTTGATTTCCTATTGGTCATGTCTATACTGCAGATGTAGAAGTAGGAAGTCAGGATACCAGGCCTACCCATTTCAGTAGTCAGATGCCACATATAGCATCCAAATTCAATTTGCAAAAAAGCATAGGTCAGAAGTGAAATATTCTACAATCCTTTGTTGAACTTGTAAGTGAACACTCTCTTGAGATACTTTGCAGAAAGCCGAGCGCAAACTTCGAGCTGCCTGGGTTGATTGGCTCAGACTGGATGAGGGTGTTTTAACTATTTTGGTTCAATTAATTCTGAAGCCTGCCTAAAGTCCTTTTTTGTGTTTGCCATTGGCTAGTGAGCAGTGAAATCTAAAAACTACTTGCTTTGCAGCGATAAAAAATTGTACCTCTTTTTCATGCATATCTCTCTCTGAAATTTCTCTGTGGTCCTCTGCTTTATAATTAGCCATCGAGACTGTGGGACTGTCATATGCACAAAGCTATTTGTAGAAATATGTATAAACATGAAGCTTCATGCAATTACAATTATGGGCTTCAGGAAATTTTCCAACCAAAATTCTTTTAAACTTCTTTTCCTCCCCCCACTAAGTCAGTTCTCAAACAATTAAGATACTTTTGGTTTCCACTACTGCAAGACCCATACTGTTCCCAACAATGATTAATCTGTTGTTCCTAATTCCTTGTTTGGTTTTGGTGGTTTTTTTGGTTTGTTTTCTTTTTGCTGTACTGCACTTGAAAAAACAGCAAAAAGAGAAGTTGGAGCTAGACTCACAGGGATACTTATTCTCTCACGTTTGTCCTCTCTCTGCCCTACAGTCTCACATGAGCCCAAGGGGTCTTCTCATTATCTGGAGTTCAGAGAAATTGAACATGCTTCTGTCCCCCAGAAGAACACACTAAACAGAGCTCAGGATTCAATACTGTTGAACATTAGTTCTCCACCTGAGATTTCAGTCATCACTTCAGAAAAGTTTTGTAATTGTTTAACAGTAGTTGGCATGAGGAAAAATTAATACATATAAGGATTGCTAACTAAGAAAGTAGTATTTGCTAGTGTGTGGTTGAAAACTCACAAAGCTGAAGAGGAGTGCAGGTGAAGAAGAAAAAGCAGGTACTGAGGCTAAAAGAGTAATTGCTAGACTCAAAGAATGACCTGGAAAATTTTTAAGAGCTGACAAAAATGAAAAGCCTGTGGCCACTCTGTACTTCTTAATTCTCTGAAATGAAAGAAGCAGAGTCTGTGGGAGCCTTGATATACAGCAGGTACCTGACAGCCCAAGGAAATCTGGTCAGGTTTTGTTTATGAGGACTGAAAGTCACTGCTTTGTTCTGCAAAGTAGTGTATGCATCCAGTGGAGCTTTTCTATTAAAGGACAGGCTGTCTTTGTCTAAACTGATGACTGCTCAACCCAGATTTATCACTTTGGCAATGATGTGCATTCTGAAGAGTTACCCACGCATTGGTTATGTGCTCATGGTTCCCATTTTCCCTTCCCTCATTTAATTTACAAGAACCACTTGAAATAACTTAGCTCAGCTGGATAATGGTGATTTTTCCTGTCTTTTGGTGTGATACATGGGCCTAGTCTTTTCATAAAAGTTTCCATGACAAGCACTGGCTGTGCCCCAAATGCTATTTTGTATTTAGTGCTTCAGTTCTCAAGATCTATTTTGCCACCCTTCAAAGCTTTCAAACCAGTGAGCTGCAGTCCATGAGTCATGGTTCAGGTATCTGTAGCTTGATTCTCTCCCAAGAAAGGTGTACAGCATGGAGGGAGAGACTGCTGTGTAAAGAATATAGGGGATATTGTGATCAACATAAATTTTAAGAATCATACATCTATCTTCACTCATTCTGTTGAATTGGTTTGCAGTGTTCATTGATTAAAGGAATGCTGTAAGTGGAGCAGTCACAATAGGCAGACAATTTTCATATATTCTGGATGTGTTTCTTGATAAGGTGGAAATCATTTTAGATCATCTGAGAAGCTTCAAACCACTTAGGGTGTACATACTTTGTGAGTAGTATTTTTCCCTAATAATTTTCCTTTGTCATATGTCTGTATTAATACATACACTTTTTTTTTCTGTTATATACCCAAAGTGCCACAAAATGTGATACTCCATCTTTTAGCTTACAAGGCAGATTTCAAATTAAAGGAGAATTTGTTATTCTTGTCCCAAACTGCTACATTCAAATAGGCTGTTACCTGGGTTTCCAACTGCAATGTAATATTTTTTTGTCCCTCAGATTTCCAAATTTGAACTTAAATAAATTACAACATGCATAGGCTGGAAGTCCTTTGGGATTTCACTAAAAGTTACTTTACACTGTTATGTTATAGCATGGTATGGTATGGTATGGTAAGGTAAGGTATGGTATGTTGTTATGTTATGCTATAGCAGCAGCTGGATAACACAGTTCTGCAAAGTCAATCTCTAAGTTTTCTTGATCCATGAGGATGAATTAAAAAGACACAATAAAATTTCATTCTAGGATAAAAGTCCTATACAAAAATCTGTGTTCTTACAAAATTAAAGTAGGTAAATTCGTGGGAATCAATACAGTTTCTTGAGATTCATTCAGTTATGTAATTAGCTATTAAGTTACGTCTAGTCATTTTTCAAAGAGTTTATTTCATTATTCAAGCTATCCTGCATAATAGGAGGAAAATGTTAGTTTTATCCTAGATTTTTATTGTAGAAAATCCTGAAGGGAAATAGAAGTGGGATACTTTGGCTGAGGATCAGTTGAGCTGAGTATCTGAGCTGGTCACCCTAAATTCCCATATGAGACAAGAAGGGGAGACTGTAGGGCTCAAGGGGTGAACCTTTGAACTTGAACATATATCTTCATAACTGATCTGAAGATTTATACCTCTGAGTGTGCCATTTTTTCTCCATTGCTTATCACAGTATCCCAGATGTATATGTTTACAGTGGATCCTATAGTATATCGGTGCTATATATGTCAAATGTCAGTGAGTTGTAACCCTGATAAGTGTTTTCATGCTCAGTTCTCCTGTGGAAAGACATATCTTTGCCCACCAATTTTGGATACAATTGGTTTTGAAAACCCTATGTATATCCAGCTAATTGCTACAAGATCTAGTTGTCTTTGTTGGACTTATGACTTAAATTTTAGTCAGTTCTTATTTTTTCCTGACAAATGAGTCCAAGAAATAACCTTAGAAACAAAGTAAGCAATGTCCCTAAAACAAGCTACTGGGAATAAGTAGCAACTAACATTCCACTATATTCTGAACATTTGTCTTTGCTGACTTATAGAGTGAGTAGCTGTAGTGGTTTTAGCTAGGCCTCAAATAAGCAGGCTCAGAGAATCTACGTGGATTGGTAGAGACAGCTGTCACCTGACTGGGTAACCAAGGAAGTATTTCATACCAGATGACACAAACCTAAGATATGATGCAGCAGTGGGAGGTGTTAGCTCAGTTCCACCATGGCCGAAGGTACAAGCTGGACGTGGTGCTGCTCCTGTCTTTTTGAAGTAGGCCTTGTTGCTTTTGCTGCTGCTGCTTGCATTTTGTTGAATTCAGGGAAGTAGAAATATTTTGTTGTTACTCTTTCTGTTTCTTGCTAGGTGTCTTTTAGAGTGCTTATGAATGTAGACTAATATACTTTGTATTAATTGGGGAGTGGGAGGTTATGGTTATATGTAACTTGTGTAAGTGTGTGTTATATTGTAGATTTCTCTTAATTTTCTCTTTTCTGTATAAATAGATGTAGTTAGTTTCAGCATAAACCTGGTTTAGAAGTTTTTTTTCCCTCTCCCTCTTCTTTTTCTCTTGGCTGGTTGGGGGGGAGGAACCCTTTTTTCTCTGTTCTTGGGCAGTTGGCATTTTGCCAGCTCAACCCAAGACAGTAGCAACCTGCTGAGGATTAGAAAAATCTGTGACTCTTAAGACAGAAATGTGGATTCTTTCTTGTCATATTGAGCCATATGGAGGAGGACAGAAATTAGTTTTATTTTAATTTGGATTGGTTTGTATTGTTATTGCCTATTTAGATTTTCTCTTGTATTTTTTAACTCAAAGAGAAATATCCCAGCTCAATCAAAGATGAAATGTTAACTCTTTGTCCTTTCACAATGTTACTTCATTTCTCCCTTGATCTGATCTTATGTAAACTTTCATTGAAAGATACTTCTATGGTCCTTTTGAACTCGTCTTTAGGAAAAAGGAAATTGCAGGTCAGTGTCATAATTTTTTGAGAGTATCATATTTGCCACAGTCTCACCCAGTCCAGTGAGATTGCAAACAGTCAGAAGTCATGTTTAAACAGCTTAGAATTCACTTTTAGGTAGCATATGAAAAGTGGCTTCACATTCACAAACTTATTGTCAGAACCGACATTACCCCTGCCTGTCTCATGACAGCGTGCTCAGCAAACAGCAGCCATGGGTGAGCTTTTCCCTCATGGATGAAAGTCAAATATGGTGGCAAATAACCCCTATCTGACCATGTAACTGTCTCATTATTGTAAGTTTATAATCCATGGGCTCTCTCTCTCCAAAAATATTCACCTGAGTCATAAGAAAGACTCACAGATCAGATTGAGGATCTGTGTGACTATGACTGAGCCAAGAGGGTTTCACTTTGTGCTCCATAAAATCTTACCCAGTCTTACCACAAGGAAGTCCTTCATAGAATAATAGGATGTCTCAGGTTGGAAGGTATATGGATCTGGAGATCACCTAGCTCCACCCCCTGCCCAAGCAGATGGAATAGCTGTTCCCTAGTCCCTGTCCTAGGGCGGTCCCATGGCGTAGTGGAGAGCACTCCAGTCTCCGACCCCCAAGGTCCCGAGTTTGAGCCTCGGTACAGACCGCCCCTGGCAGTTCAATGCCTCCCTACCATCCAATCCCATCAGATCTCGGATTCCAAGCAGGGTCAGCCCTGGTTAGTACCAGGTGCTGTAGATAGTTCCAAGGACTTCACTGTCACTGTCCAAGCTTGCTCGGCTGTGACAAATGAACCTTAGGACATAAACGGTGGGGCCAGTTCTGTGCACGCTGTGCCTCACCTAAAAAATCCACTGTGCAGGCTCAGAGGGCACACCCACGTGGGGTGAGCCCTTCCCAAATCTTTGTTCTCAAAGATTGGCCATTATTATAGTCCCTGTCCTAGAAGGGGAAAACCTTTGCTTGATGCATTGAAATATTGCAGGTCAAGAAAGACAGAAAGAACTAAAAATATAAAAGCTTATATGAAATTATTTAAATATATAAAGCTTCAAGTTGAAGACATGGAACAAACTTTGAAAGCAATTATGATTAACCACTGTGGGAAAACACTGAGGGAGGTAGCAATGTTTTCATCTTTGAGAGTCTCTTTTGAAGGCTTGTTGGTGCTTCTGTTTAGCTAAATACCAACTGTATGCCTCAGAGGGAAATCACAGAATCAGTAAGGTTGGAAGGGACCACATTGGGTCATGTGGTCCAACCCTCCTGCTCAAGCAGGGTCCTTCTAGAGCTGTTTTTGATAGAGCCCAGGACATGGTTGGCTTTCTGAGTCATGAGTGCACATTGTCAGATCATGCTGACCTTTTCCTCAACCAACACCCCCAAGTCTTTGCCTCCAAGGCTGCTCTCAATCTATTCTCTGCCCAGCCTGTACTTGTGCTTGTGATTGCCCTGACCCAGATGCAGGACCTTGCACTTGGCCTTGTTGACCTTCATGAGGTTTGTGCAGGCCAGCCTCTCAAGCGTCTCAAGTGCAGTGTCTGTTATTCAGAAGTCAGACTAGGTGATCAAATGATGCCATGTGGATTTAACTATTTATAACTGACACTGAGCTCTTGCTGATTTTGAGTCATTAGTACTGTCATGCTCCAGAATCCCTTAAACTACAAAACCCATCACTTGCACCATCTCCCTTGCCTTCATGGAAAAAATATTCTTCTCCACATCTCTGAAAGAAAAAAGAATTCACTGGGGAAATGAAGTAGTGAGTAAGAATATCCATACACTGCTAAGTTCTCCCTTGATTGATTCAAAGATAAAAATCTGATTCTATATCCATTGGAATCTGTGACACCAGATAAAAGAGAGACTTTCAGCACTTTCATCATGCATGTATAAGATTTGTTACAAGAAAGGGTAATAATTACATAATAAGAGGGATATGAAAAAGTAAAGCTATGGTATTTTTTTCATGGGATTTGCTCTAAGTTTTCTTCTTAGTTTTTCTATGGCAAATAGTGAATAATTCCAGCCAGCGGCCTTGCTTCTGGTTTAGGGCACTGACATGAAAGCAAATGCAAAAATTGTATATTCAGTACAAAACAGATATACCTATACAAACTTGGTACACAGTGAGTTGCTAATATTCATATTATATTTCTTAATATGCTTCTAGAGCTTTAAAATTCTCATCTTCTGCTGTTTGTGAGTGATATGACCTATCTTATCCTGGATTCACATAAAATTTGTAAAAAATTAACACAAATCATCTTTTGTCAACAGCAGTATACTTGACAGCCTGCTGTTTTCACATCTTAAAAAATACCAGTTTTTATTTCATAGGGAAAACAATTACATAATAGAAGTTATTTTGCCTCATTTTATTGTGGTGGAGTTGAATTTGAAATATTTAGTAGAGTGTGATAACTACACCTCCTGAATGAACTGTGTTTATTGTCATCCTTTGAATAGAAGAGTTGTATTTGTATCAGATTTGTCACCTAATGTTGCAATACATAAATATATTCTCAGTCAAGTTCTTACTTCCAAAAACAGAAATGCTAATAAAAGGTGCTTGAAAAGCAGCAATAGCAAGATACATCTGCTCCTTTTGCAAATAATTGTCCTTATTCACTAGAAATACCCTGTTCCAAGCTTGCTTCTAGTATAAACTCTGTTTGCCTGGAACATCCTCAAGAAGCATATTATTTGCTTAAATTCATCATCTAAGCACATAATATTGAAGTGGTACAACTTATTAATAAGCAGCATGTGGTCAGACACTGAAATTTCCACAACATAATCAACTTCAGTGATAACAATCTAAGAAGATAGCAGTCTGATCTTTTGCTTCCAGGAAAGCCTCTACTGACATTTAGGAAAAAATAACAGGAATGCTACAAAGCAGAGTTGGAATTCTATGAACAGTTCATTTATTCCAAAAAGGATTTGAACAGGTAGCTCCCAAAAAATGGGGAAATAATGGCAGGAGCCTTCAGATGTATAATGGGATAATTAGTTAACTGTTTAAAATAGTGCATGTATACTATGTCTGAGCATATGACTCAACAGAAAATCAAGGTCTTGATAAAACCAGTGATAACAACTGACTCGTTGGATTTTTTCCCCATTTCTTCTTATTGTTGTTGCCATTGTTGTTTACAATAGGCTTTCAAATGAGGATTGGGCATCAAAAAGCCAAACGTGAAAAGCTGTTCCTGAGAGAGAATTTCTCTGTCTGAGCGCACGGGCACTGAGGTTTCCAGGGGAAGCAGGTTCCTGACTGCTGCCTAGCAGGCACTGTAGTGGAGCTGGGGACCAAGAAAGCCTTGGCTGGAGTCAACTGAAACTCATCCAATTCTTTTCTTTCCAGTGCTACCCAGCAATGAGCTGAAGGGAAGGAAGTCTGCTGTATTCCATAACTGCTACTGAAGCCTGCACCATGGCTGAGGCCCTCAGCTCAGTAACAATTGGGTGATTAAGCTGAGCACAAACTCCTGAAAAGAAAAAGATTTTCCTGCAGGTAAATTTGACTTCGGGTGTCAACAAATCAGAATCCCCAAGAGTAATGCTTCCCTGCTCCATCCCTCCCCAAGTTTTTCTCCTCAGTTTGTTCTTGATCAAGCCACTGAAGTTGCCAGTCAAATGAAGCTTGAGGCAGTTTTACTTTGTAGCTCATTAGCAATGGAAATTATAATCTTGGGAAAAATCATCTGTCTGAAATGTTGATTACAATATTCATTTTTTTCACCAATAAAACAGACAGTGTAGCTGCATAAAATTGTCCGTTAATTGTTTAATATAAATCAGTCATACCAGGATATATAAAGGAGGCATCTGTTCTTTAACTTCTAATAGCCCTAGAAGGTGCTGACCTTCATGTGAATGGGAAGAGGTTCATTATGAATATCTGCAGCATGTGACTTAATTTTAATGGGTAATGAAGGAATTGTGTTTTCCAAATATGAATATGACAGCAATATAGGTTGTCTTTCATAGTTGGAAATACCATAGGGAGAGGCACTAGAGTTCTGATGCAGCTCAAACTAAAGGATTTTTTTCCTGTTCTGTTAAAAAAATTCTATCCAACTTTAAATAGTTTTTTAGTAGTTTCTGGAGCTAAGGAATTAGCGAGGAAAGGCAGTTCCCATAATACAACATTTTTAATGAAGAAATGAGGCAAAGAATGCCTATGAACACAGAATATATATATATATATAAATATTTGGAATTAAGAAATAAACCTAAATCAAAGCTTGCATTCTCTCTCTCCCACCTTACACATTTCAGCTTCCTTTCTCTCTCAATAGCTTTTACATGCTTCTAGTACAGCATAAAGAAGGATTAAATGGTCCCACTCCTTCCTCCAGTATGCATGTTTTTTGCCAAACCCCAGAACGAGATAGGGAACTTCTTCAGTGCACATCAAGAAAGACAAAACAGCAAGTCCAGTCAATTCAGTTGTCCTGTGAAATGACCAGAGGTGCACAATTCCCTCATGACCTGCCTTCCTTGTGGTAGGGCTGCTTTATGCAGGTGTCAAAGCTATAGGATTCACAGCACCATATACCTTGCGATAGTAAACAGCTGCATTATCTAAAAAGGCATCAAAGCATGATGTACCAAACTGTTAACAAAGAAACTTTATGAGAAGAAATGCAAAGGAAGCAACCTATTGCCATGACTGGCAGGATGCTTTCAGGATACTGCAGCATTCAATTGCCTTTTCGAGTAGATATGATTTTACTGTTTTGACACTGCATCACTTGAAGGTGATAGAAATATTTGAGTGATGTCACTCTGGTATAAGATCTACTTGACACCTCTTGGTGTCAACAGCAGAAATCTTTTTGTTTCCTTTTAGCAAGAGACAATGGAAACATTTCTGTAATTATGTAACATTGTACAACTTCCCTTGCATATAGAGGAAGGCTGCACAAAGGGCTTCCAATGGTTGTGGATCTGAATATGACCCAGATGATCCTAAATAGCCCACTGATATTTTTATTATCTCTAAATCTATGCTATATCTTCCCTTTCTGTCTTTCTTGGCTAAATGATTAAGGTTAACCACTCTTCAGCCCCAAAGGCTCAAAGCAGTATTTTTGCAATTATGCAACTAATATTTGGTGTGTTTCTTTAAGTTCACTGACTTTGTTTGTTGGATTTGATTACACTATTAAGACTCCTCTTGCCACAGCAGACTAGACATGCTAAGTAAGTCTATGCACAAAATCTATTTCTTCTATCTAGGAGATAATAAAAATGTGAAGACATCCTTTCTGTTAGCTTCTATCCAGAAGATATTTCTGCAAGAAGGTGTTGATTGTGAGAAATTTTCACATAGATACAGAAATCTCAGTGACGTCCTGCTTTCTGAAAGGAGGTGTGCAGGATTTTGTCAGGATAAGGATGTCAGATTCTCCTTTTAAGGAATCTTGTATTTTGTAATTGAATGGACTTTCTTGATTTTGTTGAGACTTTTTCATTTTTATTACTCAGCAATTCGAGGAATTCCTCACTATGAAAAGGTAGTGTAACCCTAAGAGTTTGCCTTGGATGGCCACACTGTTGTATACCTGCAGTAACTTTTTAAGCTGTTCCTTAAAATACATGAGGTGTCCAACCAGGGAGGTGATCACTGAAAGACAGGCATGGGTGTCTTGGGTTGAGCTGGCAAAATGCCAGCTGTCTGAGAGAGAGTGAAAAGGGAAGAAGAAGAGGGAGAGGGAAAAAAACCCTCAAACCAGGTTTATGATGAAACTAACTACATGTATTTATACAGAAAAGAGAAAATTAAGAGAAAACTACAATATAACACACACTTATACAAGTTCTATATAACTTCCCACTCCCCAGTAAGCACAAATTTTACCATTTTAACTACAAATCATTCTAAAGAAGTCAATTCCCCAAAGACAGACTTAAGCAAAGATAAGAACTAAGAACAAACATTTTACTTCCCTAAGATAACATGATGGTGAGCCGGTGCTGTGGGCTTGGGCCTCCCCATCTCTCCTGGGACAGCATGGTGTGTCTTGCTGGGACCACAGCTGTGAAGCAACTGCCCAAGCCACTCCCACACACTGGATTTTACTTCTTCTGAGATGATGTAGTATGGTATGGAATACAATATTATTGGCTAAAAGAAGTCAGCTGTTAGCTAGCCCAGCCCAGCTCAAGTCAGCTGACAATTCTAGGCCTAATCTGAATTTTAAAGCCTAAATTTAGGCCCACCTGGCTAAACCATAACAGTGGGTAACCCAGAAGAGCGTATGCCATTTTGCTTTCCTAATTTTTAGTTAAATGAAAAAAATAATGCAAGTGTGCTTTAAGTTTGGGGGGTTGGGTTTTTTTTTCTCTCAGAGTAGTATTTTTCTAGGAAGCCTCCCAGAAGCATCTATCTTTCAAGGATATGAAACGGAAAAAAAAAGGACTATAAAAGCAAAAATCAAAGTGAGGCAACTTGAATGTCACCAATGCCCAGTGTGACAGTCTCCAGCACACAACTCACATTTCAGGATTGTTGGCTTAGCATAAAATTACGTACACGGCAAAAAAAGCATTTACGCAATCTTTTCCTAAAGTTTGCCTGTTGTTCTGTGGAACTGGTGGCTAAACAGACTGGTGCCTGTCGATTGTGCTATCACTTCAGTGCATAAAACCAATTTGCTTGCAAGCAGTCCATATGTCATTAGCATTGTAAGTGCTACAAGAAAATAATTAGCTCCTAGTGTACTCTATAGCTAAATCACTGGAGCAGAAATGATCAATAAAACAGTCAATAACAAATCATTTTGTCACATTTTATTAATGCTGTTCGAATTCATGCACTTTCCAATCCGGTTTATCTGCACATCATGAGACATATTTCATGTCTCACTACAACTTTCATCAAAGTGACACTGATCACATAGCTATGCAATATTGTTGACAGAGGCCACCAGCTGTCTAAATCAGTAGGTGTCTGTGAAATCAGTAATATTTACATATGTAAAATCTACTCCCAGGGTGTTATGGGGTGCTTTGCTAACAGATCTGATTAGACAGAAGTCAGATGGGGGAAATGAAGGAATATAAAACCAGGTACCAGGTCTTGTCATATATGACAGAATAGTCACAGAATCGTGGAATGGTTTGGGTTGGAAGGGACCTTAAACATTATCTAGTTCCAACCCCCTTGCCATGTCTGAGGACACCATCTATTAGAATAGACTGCTCAAAGCCCCATCCAACCTGGTCTTGAGCATTTCCAGGGATGTGGCATCCACAGTTTCTCTGGGCAACCTGTTCCAGTGTCTCACCACCTTTACAGTAAAGAATTTCTTCCTAATATATAACCTAAACCTATCCTCTTTCAGTTTAAAGCCATTCATCCTTGTCTTATCACTATCTGCCCTTATGAAAAGTCCCTCTTCTCTCTAATAGCCTCCCTTTAGGTTCTGGAAGGTGCTGCAAGGTCTCCCCAGAGCCTTCTCTTTTCCAGGTTGAACAGCCCAACTCTCTCAGCCTGTCTTCATAGGCAAGGTGCTCCAGCCCTCTGATCATTTAGGTGGCCATCCTCTGTACTCACTTTAACAGGTCCATGTTCTTCCTGTGTTGGAGGTTCCAGAGTTGGATTTATTACTCCAGATGGGATCTCACAAGAGCAGAGTTGAGGGGCAGAATCACCTCCTTCAACCTGCTGGCAACACTGCTTTTGATGCAGCCCAGGACACAGCTGGCTTTCTGGTCTGCAAGCATGCATTGCTGGGTCATGTTGAGCTTCTTGCCCATCAAGAACTCCAAGTCCTTCTCAGGGATGCTGCCAATCCAGTCTCTTCCCAGGATGTATTGGCACTTGGGAATGCATATGCAGGATCTTGCACCTGATCTTGTTAAACTTCCTGAGGTTTGGACAGGATCACCTCTCAAGCCTTCTGAAGTACCTATGGATGGCATCCCTTCCCTCCAGAGTGTCTGGAGGTCAGTGCTGCTGACATTGCACTCAATTCCACTGTCCATGTCACCAACAAAGAGGTTCAAGAGCATCGGTCTCAATACCAAGCCTTGACGTACACTGCTCATCACTGCTCTCCACTTGGACATCAAGCCATTGACAGTAACTCTTTTAGTGTGACTACCCAACCAATTCCTTATCCAACAAGTGTTCATCTGTCAAATATATGTCTCTTCAGTTTAGAGACAAGGAAGTTATGCTGGACAGTGAATTTACATTATATTTGCATCTGTGGAGAGCCCACACACTATATTTTTCAGAGTGTAGCAGCAAGGTCTTCAGAGCCTGGATGCAGTGTCTGAATTTCTGTCATTCAGTGCCAGACTAGCTTAGATCTTTTAAAATGACAAAAAACCTTGTCACTGGAAGCTTAACCAGTAGAATATGTGCTATTAGGGAACAAAGATTTTAATTGATAATACCAAAGATTTTTTCTGTCCACTCTCTTCTCAGATAGAACTAGACAAAAAGATATTTCCATTATATACTTTCCAGATTTCTAATTTTTTGCAAATAGGAGCAACCAATTGGAGCAACATCACATTTCTTGTCTTCGATGAAAAAAATTAATTCAGAAAATCTAATAATAATACAATACTGTATAGTAAATGTCTTCAAGCTTCATCATGTCTTTATCAAGGGCATTCTGAAGGTGCTTGTCTATGAGGAAGACACAATTTGTCTTTTACTCACTAAAGAATCTTGATTTTTGTTAATTTCAAATGGAAGTGTCACTCTTCATTCCAGTTTGTGTCAGCCAACAGCTGACACAACAGCACCATGTTCTTAATTGCAAAACAATCTGAGAAACAGGGATCTTTACCCTACTAGACTCAATGGAAACAAATTCACAGGTCAACAAAATGCTAATAGACCAAAGACTGGTCCAAAGCTTGAAATTCAGAAATTATTTTAATACATTAATAAGTCATTGTAGCTACATGTCTGCATCTTCCTGTATTGGTATTATATACACCTTCGTGTCACTCATAACTGCTGCACATTGCATGACATGGTGCAGGCTGGTCATCGCTTCCCAAGATGGACAGTGTTTGGGGTCCCCTGGGCTAACTCCACCTCCCTGCCTCCCTGGTGTTTTGCCTGGGAGGACAGGGCATTGCCAAGCTGGGGAGAGAGCTGAACCCCCACTCCAGACCCACCTAGTGCTGCTTCTGTCCTTCCTCTCATTCCTGTCAACCTTCCAACACTGCAGGAATCTCTGACCCAGGGATCATCAGAAGGAGTGGCAGAGTCTTTGTATTTCAGATCATTCTGTGGGATATGCTTCCAACTTAATTTGATAACTCTTTAAAGAACTGTAAGCCCTCAACACCTTGCTGTAATCCATGGTTTAGCCATGTACTATCTGGAGAGTTACTTCCTTTTCACTCTTTTGGATTTTGCTCCTGCTGCCTTACTTGTAGGCTGTGTAGTTCTTACACTGGAATTGTTACCTGTACCCCTAATCCAGTGAAGATTTATAGACCTGCATCATATACAACTTGTCAGTTGTCTCTTTTTCAGTATGAACAGTCTGTATCAATTTAAGTTATTGCCTATAAAGAAGCTGTCCTGAAGCTTTATGTTTTACGTGTACTGATTTTCACCTGCTATTTGATCATCTATGCCATGTCCTAGGACCATCTATCATTCTTTATTATCTTTTTACTTTAGCCTTATCTTTTTACTTTAGCCTTATCTTTTTCCTCCTGAACAGCTTCTTTCACTGGTTACTTCCTTCGGCTTCAATCTTTAGCATTTATTTCCCCTTCTCTTTATCAATATGAAGGCATGTTCCCTTGTTTTATGGCAGCTTCTTTCAGAGATTTTGGTAAAGAATTTCTTCAAAGTGCTTTTAGAAAACCAAATACATACAGCAATCAGACCTTCTTTGTCCATTTTCTTTGTTTTCAGCATAATGTAGTTACTCTGTCAGATGGGACTTGCCTTTACGAAAATCCTTGTTGATTCTTCCCAAGTAATTAGTGCATATCAGTATAATTTCTTCCTCATTGTCCTGGTTCAGCGGGTGGGACCAGTTGTCACTGTGTGGGGGTGGCCAAAGCTATGTATTCTACCCCCATCTATTCATTCCCAAGGTCAATGGCCCATTTGCAGCAGCTTCCCAGGGAGTCGTTAGCACCTCCCCTCCCAGCCGGAGGGGGCGTAGGTGCTAATGGGCCATCAACAGTCCAAAAATAGCCCATGACTCACAGAGTTAATCACCCATTGTGTGAGTCCCCGCCCCACGGGAGGGACTGGATGCTCCCTGAAGGTACAAAAGGGGGTGGGTAAGAAGACCTGGGGAACCCTTTTGTCGGACCCAGAGGAGCAGCAGGACCTTGACAGGAGGAGACCACCACTCCGGACCAGACCACAGCCATCACCTGTACCAACAGGTTTTTTCACTCCTTTTTGCTTTGGACTTGGGGGAACCACACAGGTCTCACACAAGGGCTAACAAACCCCTTTGGGTTTGTACCCCAGGGCACTGGGTTACACTGCTGGGTTTTGGGAGTTGACAGCAATTCCCCTTTTCGTCAGGGTATTTGCTGTATTATTATTATTATTATTAAATTGTGGCTCTGACTCATAATCTCTCTTGTGTTGAGTTCATTTCTCCTGCTGGTTTACCTCTAAACCAGCACACTCATATAGTATTAATAATGAGTATTTTATTGCATCTAACTGGAAATCTTTCCAAAAGTGTTGCCACAGCAGGTTCTGTAATACAGAAGCAATTTTAAAGTTGTGCATCTGTTCAGATGTACCACTTTGTGAGAGACTGAGATTAGGTAGACTCCAAGAAGACTTTGCAATTCATTATTATTTTTTATTTTATTTTTTCCCTGATCTCTTGATATTTTATTCAAAGTTAGAGCCTTCACTGTGTTTTCTGAAAGACTTCCGGTGTGGAAACATTTCAAAAGTTCCTCTGTAATCAAGATAAATTAAAATACAAAAAAAAAAACCCAAACAAACCCAAACATTTTTTTGGTACTGCACCTATACCAGTGAAATAGTGCAGTGATTGCTGTGGTCAATTTTTTACAAGGGACACACAACTATTATAGGTATGAGACCCAGGAACTCTACAAAGCCAGATTTGCAGATCAGCAATATATGTCCTCTGGCCACCTGATGCTTTCTAATATGAATCTGTATAGCACAGGTAGAATCTAAGTCCTTTGGTTTACATGTTAGCCAACACTTGCTGCTTCAGCTGCGTTACTGTCTTCTCTTATCTTTGACTGATATGAGACGTATGCAAACTCAGAATATGTTCCAAACATTTAAAACTGTTTCCATCTTCAGTGCAAATGAGGATGTTAATGAAATTCTATTATTAGCTCTTCAACCATTCTCTGGCCTAAGAAATATAAATAGTAATCAGACATAACTGTCCAAATGATAGCAAATATCATGGTGGCCACAAAATTCATTGAGGAATAACTGGTCTAGAAATATATTACCAAGATTGGATTTTATAGCTTCCTTTCTGTTCTGTCTCCACAGAAAACTCAGAGACAATTTAAAGGCTAGATGCTTCCTTATATTTGTTCAGCTGAGAGCTAAATACTGTTGTAAGGGAACTGTGACTTAAAATGATTGAGCGATACCAAACTGACATTTTTTACCTCTCATGCTGCAGAAAACTATGTCCAAGTATTACTATAAAGTTGATTGAATAATGAGGAAATTTTCTAATAGCTATTAATAACTTCATAATATATTTTCTTATAGTAAAAATACTTTGAAAAGCACTCTGACTTGCAGTCCTTTCTTGTTGCTATCATTCATTGAATAATAATTGTGTTTTCTTTCTAACCTATGGAGAAGGTTGCACTAGTTAATTTTATTTCTACTCCTAAATATTCTGACTCAGTATGGCATGGAGCATGACTCTTCGCAATGATACCATTTACAGGCAATAGTTATAACAAGACAAACAGTGCTTAATGGTAATTGAAGTCCTTAGTTAATAATCTTTTAAATCCTAGGACAATTTGTTCATTAAACATTGCAGTAAAGCTGCTCAAAAATCATACCTTTTATTCAGATTTTACCTAGAGTCATTGGTGTGCTAACAGGTTTCACCAGTCTGTCAGTTAAATCTGAAAAATACAAATTGCTTTGCCATATAGTTAAGAAAAAACCCCATGTTCATTTTAGAGCTTGTGGTAATCCTGGCTGTTGAATATACATCTTGATTCAGCTGGTAGCTGCATCACTACTAAGCCTCTGTTGCAGCATCACACGAGAATGAAATTATTACATGGCTGTTAGCATCTAGGAGATGTGTCTCCCAGGTATCAAATATCACCCAGAAGGATTTACAGCACCTCCTTACCACCTAAAGCAAGCCCAAGAGGAACATTAACTGCATGTGGCCCTTTATGGTTGAAGAATAAGGAACGGCACCTCAATAAGTGTCTGCCACTGGGAACTGTGTCTCCCTTGGGGATCCATAAGTGTCCAGTGAGCTGGGGCTTCACTTTGTTGACAGATCACGGCAGGGAAAACATAGTGGAGAAGTTACCTGAAGCAGCTCTAATGTGGCTTTCTGTCAGGTCCTAGTGCGGTACTATATATACTAAAAAGTAGGAACTGTTATACAAGATTTTGTAGCTGAAGAGTGTCTTTCAGGGAAGTTGAAGGCATTCCAGCTGCCACTCTGTCCATCTGTGCTAGCACATGCCTCAGCTCACGTGACAGGGAAGATAGCTGGTCTTCGGCAAAGCATTTCCATTTCTCTCAGCATTGCAAAAGTATCTGTCCCAACTGTCTTCTGCTTCAGACAACTGTAATTTGGGAATAGCAACCTGGCACTGAGTGCTGAGAGCTGTGATCGGATAAGTACTAGAAATTAAGCCTGAAATGAAAGTCTAGTTAAATTAAGAAATGTTTGCAGACAGAAAGGTCTGCCTCACATGTCTAAGGCTAAGGTTACTTTTTCTCATCATTTTCCACCAGAAATCTTTCCTAGATAAGGACTTGCTGTTCACAGTTAAGATACATCTTAACCTTTCAGGTAAATGCTAAGAGATTTTCTTTGCCTTATGATTGTTAATGCTTTTTTAAAAGTCAGGGAAAAACACCAGATGTGTTTAAATTAGCATCTGTACAGTGTCTTTCATCTAATTTGGTATAGCAGAACCAAAGTTTTTATTCCTTTGTTGGTATTATTGACAAAGATGGCACACTTTATATTTAGAACACTCTCCTGCTATGACAGCACTATAATATAAGTTTCCCACCTGAACCCGCTCATTCTGTTCTCAATTCAAGTAATTTCTGTCAAGGACTGTGGGTCTTGGGCAGTTTCAACTGAAGTCTTGGTGAGGGAAACATGACTGAAATACCAGACAGAAAAATTCACTTTCATTCTCAGTGCAGCACCAGGACCTGACAAAACCCCATGCTAGAGCTGCCTTAGTTTCTTTAACATTCTTTTTCACTTAAAATTAAGTTCATGCAAGAATTTCAGTATTGCTTATATTGCTTTCTATGGTCATCATGAGGTTGATACTTTGGTTAACTTTTCATTGCAACTTTTCTTTCATAACCGCCTTGAGCCAGATTCAGTAAAAGACTTTGATGTTGTTAAGTTCCCAAGGGAAAAACTTACAGCTAAATTCTAACTCCTGGAACAGGTCTAAAATTTTTGCTCCACTGCAGAGCTTAAGTATATATACTGGGACTTCAAGGTCCCCTTTTTGTGCCATTCAAAATCCAGATTGAAAACCCACTCCTAAATGTCCCTGAGCAGAATGAGCAGGTGATGTTTACCCCTCCATAGCTATCCACCTCTTAAAGCAGAAAAGTTCGAAATTCTCAGTCCCCAGAGTGAGTAATTCACAGCACTCCCACAAACAAACTGGAAAGAAGCCAGTTTAATGAAGGGAACACTACTGTCGCCACCTATCAGTAGCTGGCCATTGTGCAAGTGAAAATAACGATTCTTAGGATTAGGAATTCTGGCAATTCCCAGGAAAGCAAATAAAAAGGATCTGTGTCCAGTGGTTATGGCACATAGAAATGGAAAGAGGAGGAAAAGGCTGATCTCTCACTGCTGAGCTTGCTTATATTCCTGGTTGTATTATTCATTCATTAATTAAAAATTATCTGAAGTCCGTGTAGCTAAACCTCATTTGGGCCAGCTGTGCTTTCAAAAATAATACAATAGGTGTGAAAAACATGAATTTTGGAGAGTGGAAGCTTCAGACACACATTCCTGTTTCTAGCATATCACTTCATGTCTGTTAGTAGCACTTATACTATAAACCTGCAATTTCTCTGTAGGCATCAGTAGCCAGACCTCAGGGATGTGGATTTTGCAAAGCAGGAGCTAAGCATCAAAATTTTAAACACCAAAATAAAATTAACTTGGAAACCAAAAATTCCCTCCTTTGAGAAATTAAAAAACATGTAGAAAAAAATAAGATTTAAGAGAAATTAATATACTCTCTAACAGATGCTGGACCATCAGACAGTAAAGTGCTGTTTTGTTACCAGCTCCAGAAGCTGAAATGAAACTACAATTCCATACCTCAGATTCATTTTTCCTCCATTCGTGGAAAGATGTCAGAATCAGGTGATGTAAAAGAGATGAGTGGCTTCAAAAAGGGCTTCTCTCATTAGCTACAGACTGCAGTGTAGTCACTATACTGATATCAGACCCATTCTCAGGCTTGTGACATCCCTATTTCACTAAGCACCAAGGAAGTTATTTCAAAATGGGATAAGGATGAACCAACCACCACAGACTAAGTTCCTGTTATACCTTTCCAGGCACAAACTATCACTTTACAACATTCCACCCCCTAAATCCTCAATAGAAATGACAGCACTGATTCTTCAGCCTGAAATTGAGACAAAAAAAAATCTAAAGACATAGTTCAGAAAAGGAACATCACAAACATGTCTGACTGCAATGGCGGTTCCCTAGAGCAAGTGGACTACAACCTCTGAAGCATTTGAGTAACTTTTTATGTTAATTATTTAACTATGTTTTTACTGGGAAACAGTTGGGAATCCTTCTAGCTGCATAGGAAAGCACTAGGGAATATTTCCATACTTAACTAAAACACCTTCTCTTCCAATCAAACACTGTAATTTTTCTAGGGTTTTGTCAGCGGTGGATCGTGAAAGAACTACTGAAATACATGCTTATCTAAAATGTGGTGTAACATTTATACTCTCTGGCAGAAAGGAGAAAAAGAGTGGGCTGATTAACATTTGTATTTGGTGGTGAACTTACGAGAAGAAAACATTAATTGGCTTCTGAGATTGTTATGTTCTTTTGGTTTTTATGCTGAAATATTTACCTAGGTAAAGATTTATGCCATGGCTGTGTAGATTATGTTTTGGAACTAAATGAATGGTTATCTCCCTGAACTTCCTGCTTTAGGATTTAGGAGTGATTATTTGCAGTGTTCATTTGTTGGTTTTGACTAATCTGAGGATTTGCTGCTGATGGTTCTGATAAATTTTTACATTATTTTATTTTGACCATAATTAGATATTTGTACTTTTTAAGTCCTAAGTGATTAGGAAGTACTTGTAGAAGGCTTAACTACTGTGTCCTCTAAGAATTGATTCCTGATTATTTCTTGCATTTAATAAAATTCATGAAGAGCATATTCAATCACTTTTTCTTCAATACATGGTTTTAGGTGTGCCATTGAGACTGAGTCAATTACTTTCCTAATACCTTTTACTCACTCTGGATGATTTAATAAGATGAACAGAAGGGAATTAACCAGAATCAGCAACTGAATGCACACTGCTTCTAAGTGCTTGGTAACTGCACACATGGCTTGGTAAAAGTAGAGGTATCATTAATTTCAATTGTAAACAGACTACCCTTTTCCAGTATGATTTCCTGTCACAGAATGGCAAATAAAATGAAGTTTCATTGTACAAGAAAATTTTGGACATATGATGTTAATTGAAATCAGATTAAAACCAACTTTTTATAAAAATTTCCAGTGAAGCAGAAATTTCCCAGAGTCAGCAACTGTTCTGTGAAAATGGCATTCTTGTCAGTTTGCCTAAAAATAGCTGTAACGTTGATTTATGAGAGCAATTGCAGAGGAGTGTTCAGTATTGTCCTGCCCACAGCAGATCTGTTGGTCATGTGCCAAGACACTGCCCCCAATTCTCAGAGGATCCATAGCTCTGGGAAAGGCACAAACCTGGTTTGGCTCCAGGGGAATTATGCTGAGTCTGAAATGCTTTGAGTGAAGTATTTCAGGCTTACTGAGATATGGGTTCCAAGCAGAAGATTTTCTCTTCACAAAGTAGCTGAAAGTTTTGAAGACAGTTCTGAGTTTCTAAAATGTCCTGATTTGTCCTGCAATCAGTTGAAACAGAGCAGTTTTTAATAACTCTCAGTTGCATATTGTGTGAGTTTTGGTCACTACAAGGTAAGAAAGATATTGAGCTTTTGGAGAGCATCCAAAGAAGGGCAATGAAGATGGTGAAGGGCCTTGAGGGGAAGCTGTATGAGGAGCGGCTGAGGGCACTTGGTGTGTTCAGCCTGCAGAATAGACTGAGGGGAGACCTCATTGCAGTTACAACTTCCTCGAAACAGGAAGAGGAGGTTCAGACACTGATCTCTTCTTTTTGGTGACCAGTGACAGGACTTGAGGGAATGGCCTGAAGTTGTGTTAGAGGAGGCGTATGTTAGTGAGGTAGTTTGGCCTAGTTAGGCCTTAGTTTTAGTTAGGCCTAGAGTAGGCCTCAATTTTAGTAGGCCTTGGTAGGTGTTATGTAGATTTGAAGGGACAGGTGTCATCTGATTTAAGAAACCAAAGAAATATTTGATACCAAATGATGCAAATTGGAGTATAAAAACAGTGTAGGAGGAGTTATCTTTGTCTTCTCCCCATGGCCATGGTGCGGAGTGGATCTATTCTGACTGTTCTGTGTGGATTAGGCAGCACTGCCCCCTCACCACTTCCTTATCTTGAGATGTAAACATTTTGTTATCTTCTCCCTTTTCCCCTGTTTGGGTGTCTCTTGGAGAGGTTGGCCTTGTTGGGGTGTTGGGAGGGATTCAGTTTTGCTATTGGGTGGGGAGGTGAAGGAATTACTTGTTATCTCTTACTTTTGTGTGGATGTGTTATATTGCACTTTACTTTTAATTTTCCCTTTTCTGTGTTAATATATAAACTTTTCCATTTTAAGTTTTCAGCTTCAGTTTTTCCTCCCTTTCCCTTGGGAGGGAGTGGGAAACTTCTTTGCTGTGGTGAATACTTGGCATTTTGCCAGGTCAACACAAAACTGTTAGATATGAGGAAAAGGTTCTTCACCCAGAGGGTGGTTGGGCACTGTAACAGGCTCCCCAGGGAAGTGGTCACAGCACCAAGCCTGACAGAGTTTAAGAAGATTGGACTCTGAGGCACTTGGTGTGACTCTTGGGGATGGTCCTGTGTAGGGCCAGCAGTTGGACTCGATAATCCTTGTGGATCCCTTCCAACTTGGCATATTCTGTGATTCTGTGATTTTTAAATGTCTGAAGCTGGAATGTAACATGACACTTAGTATTTTTTATTTTAAAACATCTTGGCTATGTGTTAGATGCCAGTGAGACTGTGGATCCCAGCAGAACTGTGGATCCTAGTTAAAGAAAAAAATCCCTGGAACTCCTACAGAAAGTCACTATAGTCCCAGATAGGGCTCTTATTCAAGCACACTCAATGCTACTGTTTGGCACATGAATCCTGAATACCTGGCACTTGAAGGTTAGATGCTGCACTGCAATGATCAGGTGCCTGTGGTGGATCTCAATGTCTATCTGTATTTAGGACATTAAGCAGCTTTGTAATTTCTTCCCTGATGGATTTAAAGAAATAAACAAAAGAGAAGACTGTGCTCCGTTTATCCCAAATTGTGTAAACCACAGATGCTTCATATTTAATAAAAGCTGCCACTTGATGTTGACTTCCTGTGGTCCTTTTTATTAAGTGTTATTTTTTGACGCGCCCTATGAGAGAAGCTCTCATAAGCTCTGCCACGCTTCTTGTACAGAACCCCTTAAAACATCATCTGTCTTTGCCCAGGGAAAATGTGCCCCCTGAGAGCTGGTATGAAAATGGATTTTCAGATAGTAAAGAAGAAAATCACTTCCCAAAGAGCAAGTCTAAATTTCAGAGGTCATATGCACTATTGTGGTACTTTAGATAACACATTGCAAAGTTTGGTGAGAATTCAAGCAATCTGATTGCTGCTTGCCAAACTGAAAATTCGAATGCTCATTTGAATGCTCTGATTTCATAAAATTGGACTCAAAGTTGTCCTGCCCATGTTTTGACCAAAGGCTATTCAGAGAGTCATCTCAAAACAATTTAGTGCACTGCACTGCACATCAGATGTAACCTGTCAGTGTCTCTGAACTGACTTTGGAGAACAGTAAAAGTTTGCCCTTTATTCTATAAATTATTTGCTAAGTTACTCTGGGAAAATACTCCTCTTTGTACTGCTCTGTCTGTGACTACAGGGCACTGTGTTTAGCTCCAAAGCATCTTGAGAGCTGCAGGTTCAGCTCCAGGGTTTGCAAGTGTTCTTAGAATAGCCTGTTTCCAATAGAAGCAATGGGACCAGTCACAACAGGGATAACATGACAGCTAGATGCAGCAGCAAACAAGTGAAAAAGGTGCAAGGTTTTGAACAGTGGTTTTGGTCTGTTTCATTCAACACCAAAACTACCACCAAAGATGGAAAAGTCCTATTAATAATGCAGTAAAGGAAGAAAATTAAAATTATTAAGGCTGTGATAACATATTATGGACAGCTTTTACTTTAATGATATCCTTAATTCTTTTCTTTTTCAGTTAAAAATTTTAGAAGAAAAGCTCTTGTATGACTATTTTAGACTGTATTTGAAAACACGAATTCCTTACTTTCAGGGGGAAAATAGCTGAGACAGAACAGAGCTCGTTGCTACTGCTAAATCTGCTTCCTTTTGAGATAAGTGAGATCAACACACAGCATAAGAGAGAACAGCAAACCACAGCTCTTGTCTCTGGTGATGCTTGGAGCTTACCCATGCTGTGGGTGCTCCTCAGTCACAGCCCCAGTGCTGATGCTGTGTCTGTATTACAGCTCTCACTGGCACTGTCACAGTCATTGACCCACCTCGATGCAGTTGACCCTCATGGCACCAATTCTTGTGGCTGCATCCCTTTGCAGGACTCTGCTGCCTGAGTGCTGATTGCTCTGGAGGCACTGAAGAGAGTTAGAGACTGGCATAAGGTTGCTGCCTTTTGAAGGCTGTTACTGTAAGTCTTTACACAAAGACCCCAGAATGGGCTCTGAAGGAGTTTCTTTCAGGACTTAGAGTCAAAAGCACGATTTGACTGAGTTCAGTCTATGATTCTGTTAATTAACTCAGCTGTGGCTAATTAGCACAGCACTACAGCACCACAGTTCCTTGCAGGGCCCGTAAGAATTTATTTGCCCACTTGTATACCTCACAGTTCTGCTCCACATTACAGCCCGAGAATGTTTCCCTGTTTGGCAGGGACTAAGGGACCCATGGGCACCTTGGAGAGGCTGAGCTGGTGCTATAGTACCCACAGTACTCACTGGTCAAGAGCTCCTGCATCTACATCCAAGCCAATCAAACCCACTGCATGCTATATCCCGCTTGATATAAAAGACCAAGATGTGTTTTGCTGCCTTGAAAACTTTTATGTACAGGCCACTCACAGAACTTGGAAATCTCAGATCAGTCCTTCTCCTTATGTGCAAAGAAACCAATACATACAGGTTATGTTGTTCCAGATTGAAAAGAGTTAACTGCTTTTCAGCTGATTCTAGCATCTCCATTTATAGGCAGTGACTTATGTTTGCCTGAGCTGTCAGACAGTGTGTCATTCCTGTGTTAGTCATAATTTAGTTATATGTTTCTACATAATCTTAATGTATGTCAAATATGATTCATCTGGGATGCTATTTCTACTATCATGCAGCACTTACCCAGCTGATATTTCAGGATAATGGAGATCTTAGAAGACTTTTACAATGGGAAAAAATATTAAAGGACCAGAAGAAAAAATCAGAAAGCAGAAGAAGGAAAAATCATACCAAGACTGTGAAAGTGAAGGCTGTGGTTAAAAAAGGACAAAATTGGTTATTAATGAGCAGGTCCTATATGTGCCTAGCTCAAGAATTTTATCTAGCAGTCAGTCATCTGGCTTCCCACAATATTAATTTGTGGATTCACAGAGAGACTCACTGCCTCAGGACAGGCATCTAAAATAAGAAAAATTGCCCTCTTCAGACACCCTTTCTTTTTTTCCTATAGAGTCCAGACAACCAGTTACCTTTTCAGAAGTCAGTAGTTAGCAGAGAAGTCCCACTTAGGCCATTCAAAATTGAAAGAACAAAGATTTAATTTAAATCCTATTCCTAGCTTAGGTTTTCTTGAATTATTAGAAGCTGTAAACAAGTAACATCCATACTACTCAAGCATTCTTTGCTTCTCCCACTAACAGGCATATCAGTTATGTAGAACAGCCACCAGTAACGCCGCTACTAAACAACCAAGCCCGAGTCCTCCAGGGGATCCACACAATGGAAACCTCACAACGCTCAACAAGGCCAAGTGCAAAATCCTACACTTTAGTCAGGGCATTTCCCAGTATCAATATAGACTGAGGGATGAATGGATTGAGAGCAGCACATCACAGAAGGACTTGGAGATACTAGTGGATGAAAAATTGGACATAAGCAACTAAAAGATGGTAGATTTTGATTGCATGTAACAAAGACATTTTTTACAAAACTGTAATGCTGGTGTGACAATGCAACATGCTACCCAGAGAACTTGTGTGTGCCCCATCCCTGACAGTGTTCAAGATCAGGCTGAAGGCAATTTGAGCAACCTGATCTAGTAAAAGATGTCCCTACACATCTAGGTGACCTTTAGCAATCCCTTTCAACCCAAACCATTCTGCCAAACCATTCTGTGATTCTACCCAGAGACACAGAGACTCAGGACTGGTACCTTAGCGGTGTGACTGATTTCAGAGATATATCAGAAATGCCTGAAGATTTAAATTCCCTGCTTCACCAACAAAACAAGTGTATTTGGTCTGGCTGAGATGAAGCCCTCATAGTGCTGTGCTTTGTACTGGTGGATAGAAAGATGCTGATAACACACCAATGCTGGCACAGCATCAGCCCTGTCTCTCCAACATTCCCTGCTCATTAGTAGGTTGGGTGTGGGCAAGATCTTGGGATGGGACATAGCCAGGACAGCTGAACAAAGGAAACTTCATTATCATTCCATGACTGCTTAGATAGAAAAGCTAATAGGAAGGAGAAAGGAGAAGAAAGTAGGGGGTATTCGTTATTTGTATGTTTCTCTTCTGAAGCAACCACTAGAGGTTCTGAAGCTCTGCTTCCTGGGAAGTAGTCAGACATTGCCTGATAATGGGAAGAGAATAAATATTTTGTTTCACTTTGTTTCCACACACATCCTTTTCTTTTAGTTTGCTAAACTGCCTTTTTCTTGATACACAAGAAGTTTTTCATCTTTTCTCAATGCTGTCCTGTTGAGGAGGGGAGTGATAGAGTGGCTTGGTTGGCACTTGTCATCCAGCCAAGGTCAGTGCATCACAACAAGTCATTAGCTGTTTAAACTATTGCTTATTATCTCAAGACATCACTCAACAATTTTCTTCTTTAGTTCCTGCTATGTGGTGTGTACAGAGCTGCTAGAAGGCACACACAAGCCAACAGTTTAACGCACAAGTTTTTTGAAACTCACAGCTCCTGAAATTTTCAAATATTATTAAGGCTTCCTCTGCCTCATGTTACAGAAATGAACTTTCTGTGGGAATGGCCAGAGCAGGTCTCAGTCAGGAGATCACCCACAGACAGATGGACCATATTCATGTAAATAAAAGACAGCAATGCAAAATGTATGTCTACTTACATAAATAAGTACATAGACACATGTCTGTTCAAAAGCTGTCTCTTTGATTTGGTGAAATAACTTTAATATCCCTGTGAGTGAACAGAACATTAGGATTACAGATGCCCTTCTCTCTTTCTGTCCAAGTGAAAGCTGAATTCCTGATGCCACATGTGGTGTGCCAGCAGGAGACCCTGAAAAACGCCCATACCTAATATTTAGTACCCAAACATATAAGCACTTTGAATTCAAGTTCCCATTTTGGCTTAGACTGGATCAAGGAGGCATGACATGGTGTGTGAGGTCAAGAATGCAGTTGCCAAACACCCCGAAGGGCTGGTAACACTCTTTTGTTTCAGTAGGAAGCTTTGGTTGGCAAACGGATGTGGAAATGTCATCAGTTATAACTAATATCTTTCTTGGTGGATAATTGCAGCCTGTTTGTTCTCTACAATAAAGCCCAAAACCCTGTTTAAAAATGGACTGTCTGTGACAGCTCTACTGAAAAATTATACCATTAATCACAGTGTGACTGTAACACCTTCAAATGAAATCAATTGAAAATAATTGAAGGCTTTCTAAAGATCTGACTCAGGTTGTTGCATTGATTCTGGTTATGTCCAGATGAGATAAGATGAGGGAATGATGGCATACTCAGTTCATATAATTGTTCTCTAAGTCAGCTGAAAAAAAAGGTATGCATGCTGCCAATTATCTTGGCTTGAAAATTCTGCTTTTTAATGGAAGTATTTAAAAATTGCGTGATCAACAATAAATAAAATATTGACTTTATTTAATATAGATATAGAAATACAGTGCTATATTTCACAAACCATGGGACTGGAAAGCATTTAGGTCATCTACTACCTATTGTTCCCCAAGGCAGCTTCAACTATACTTGTGCCAGTCCTGACAGATGTTATGACTTTTTGTCATTTTCTCAGAAAATATGGAGAAGACCCTATTCCCTTTGTTGTTATAACTAATTTCTTGAAAAGTGATCTCATGTCTGTGTTACTTCTTTCCTTAACTAAAGAACTCCAAGGCTTCCCTTAGCTTTTCCTCATTCACAGTATTTTTCAGATCATGCTTGCATGGACTTCTGTCCAATTATGCATATTTTATTGAAAGTAAGTAATAAAGATTTCTTACAGATCCACTCACATACTACCAGGATCCAATAGGAAGAATCATCATTTCATATCTCCATACAATAACTCCTTTTATCCACTCAAGGACACACCTTTTATCACAGAAGCAAAACATTACTGTTCCATGCTTGCCTTATGTGTCCTTCACTGAGCTGCTGTCTGGCCAGTTGTTCTCTACCCTGGATTTGTGCAACCTACAACTCATGCCTGCAGGTCACACTTGATTCTTGCTCTCAAGGAAATGTGCCCTGTTTGAGTTGCATCATTTCGCTTTGATAACTCCATCCCTCCTGACAAAAAGTATTCAACAACAGCTTTCAATAGCAAATCATCCACCTAAGAGCTGTTGCGCATTTTTCTAGTTTGTCTTCAGAAATCATAAATGAGATAGATATAAGATGCTTTGTAACACAGAACTCACTAGTAGATTGCATTAGATTTGTTTGATATATGTTTGACAAAGTGTATTTGCTAAAATGGAAATTGAAAATGTGAAATGCGTTATTAAAGCCTTAAAACATGTGAAAGTAAAAACTGTGTTTGAAGAAGAACTGCTCTTCAACTATTGCAAAATTCATTCAGAAAGCCTTCCTTTGCAGCCGAAACAAGAACCAGGTCCCCATAGGACTCACAGGACTCCTGAGTGTTCCAAGGAGGAAAGCAAAAAAGCATTTTTGGAGTATCAGAGGTGAGAACATAGAAGGCTGTTAATCTCTGCACAGATTTCAAATATGCTTTTAAGGCTACACAGCAGGAAGATTTTTTAAACTTAAGCTATACTTGAGGGTGGTTTTGTTTTGTCAGTTTATGGACAACATGTCTGTAAGATTGATGAGGTCCAAAGCTATTTGCAAAGCAAGAATGAAGATAATGAATGAAGAGGTCTTTTGAGGGTAAAAGAGAGATAAGTGATATAAGGAAGTGGAATCCCACAGGTATACACTATTTTGTTGCTGCTTAACAAAGGCTAGAGTGAAAATAACTATGAGATACTTGATGTGGAGCACACTGCGGTGGAGTCGTGTACTCAGTACATACATCCCATTCAGCTGTGCTCTCTAAGGGTGCATTTTTCTATAATGGGGCAATGTATTTATATGTTTTTTCATATTTACAGAGGGATGGATACATACACATGTGGATAGTGTATACAAACACATGCTTCCCTGCCTGTGGCCACTCTAATCTGGCCAGACAAAAATTAGCTCTGACACAGAAGAGTCATGTGGTGTTATGCAGGATCCCTGTCAGCAAGACCATTTGGCGCAGGCTAACAACTGTACACAGCAGCTAGATTGGATCTGACTCCTTGCTACTTAGTTAAGAGAGTATCAGCTCAGTCCACAGTGAGCTGTAGGTGTTCCCACTACGTGTGTAAGTCGTGTAGTGCAGGAGCTCCTTATTATCAATCTCTCTGCCTTAGCTGCCTGGATAACCTGGCAACATGCATGAGCATTTGTACACAGCACAACCTTCAGGCTCCTGGAATCCCACTCTTCAAGGATGAGCTCACAATGCACAAACAGCAAAGGTGCAGCCCTAGCATAAATGAATAGAAGCAATATTGTTGCTATTCATGATAATCCAGTTAACTTCCATTGATGCTATGCCCCCTATATCAACCTCTTTTGAATGAGAAGACAAACAGATGGAGAGAGAGCTTCCATTTCACTGCCTGTTTCTTGCATCTTTATTTCCACATTCATCATTGCCACACAATAGTTGCCAAGTTAAACAATTGTGTTGCTTCAATTTGTTCATTCAAGCATAAAGACACAGTTCTGTGGCCTTATACAGCTATTTAATTATTTTGAGTAAACATAATAAGATGAAAGTAGCTGCAAAAAAGTCAGTCAAACCATACAGTTTCTACCCTCTTCATTGCTTAATTCACAGTGCATTGGGGCAGGGTAGAGTGGTTATATGAGATAAACTTCACCCTTACATTTATCTCAGAAATTTCATTCCTATTACAGAATCGCAGAATGGATCAGGTTGGAAGGTACCACAGTGAGACATCTGGTCCAACCTTCCCACTCAAGGAGGGTCATCCTAGAGCACAGGGCACAGGATTGTGTCTAGATAGTTCTTGAATACAAACTGTCTGGACAATCTGTTCCCGTGCACACTAAATTGCACAGTAAAAGAAGTTCTTCCTCATATTCAAGTGGAACTTCCTGTGTGTCAATTTCTTCCCATCATGACCTAGTGGATGGCACCACCAAGAAGAGCCTGGCTCCATATTCTTGGCACTCTCCTCTTAGAAATTTATATATATTTATAAGGTCCCCTTTCAGTCGTCTCTTGTCAAGGCTGAACAGGCCCAGCTCCTTCAGCATTTCCTTGAAAGGAAGAAATTCCAGTCCACTTACCATCCTTGTTGCCCTCCGCTGGACCTGCACTATTACTCTATTCTTTACAGTACTATTATATGCACATAATTCATTTTAAGTTCTCAAGTTGCATTGTAACAGTTACAGGAAAATAGAGTATAAGATGGTTGCAATTTCTTATAGAAGTGTTCAGTCATTTGTAAGATCTAAGAAAAATCTTTCTAGCATCACAGTGTCTTGCCAGCCTCATCTGCCTGCCAGCTGTACCTCCACTACCTACATAATGTGCACTCTCAGATTTATCATTGATACCGAAGACGGTTTTGGTTTTTGATTTTTTCATTTTTATAGATTTTAGAAGTACTTGTAACTGTGGTAAAATGTAGATTTAGTGTGCTAATATTTGTAGCAGTTAAAGTTCAATGTTTATACATGCCAACCTCTGCCATATCAGTAGCTCAAATTCTTTTAGTTATTTAGTCTTGTTTAGACTCTCTTCAAGGTGATGAGCCGAAGACTATCAGAAAGGCCTGCAGAATGAAACATACGCACGGGGCAGAGTGACCCAGAAGTCAGAAGATTGGAAGAACTCCAAGAGCCTGAAGAAGAGAAGAGCTGATGAAGAGGAAGTCCCACTGACCCCAGACTCAAATCCTGAGAGGGTGGAACACGGGCAGGACGAGGGACAGGACGAGGCTGGACCGAGAGATGTGTAAACTAACAATTGGGTGAACCATATTATAAAAACCATAGAAAGCAGTGTTCGGCACGGGCATGTCATCATGTATTCCTGTAGGCCCTAGGCCTGATATTAAAGGACATTCACTTTTTATCTTATCCTACACTAACTTGGCTCAGAGTCCTGCTTCGTTGGTGTCTCTCACGGCATCATCATGCTGAGGGAGACTTGCTCAGACAAATGCTTGGTTGAGGTGGCAAAAAGTACCTGCCAAGCTAATACTCATGGACTCTACAAAAGTACGCATAATGCTTCTCACACATGTGAATTTTCCACACTATTCAAATAACGGTGACTGGAAGAAAAATCTGTAAATGATGCCTCTTCTGTGATACACTACATGTCAGAATAGGTGACCTGGGAATCTCCTGTGGCTGCAGATTTGTAAAACACATCTCACTATCACAGAGTACACTCTGGTGGCCTTCTGTACTGCCATGAATTTGAAGTCACCATTCTGGTTTTTTACACATAGGACAGTTATTAAACTGTCAGATATAAAGTCATAAAATACCCAAAATCTTCTGAAAGGAAACATCTAAAAAGGTTATTGTTTTCCAGAAATATATTCTGTAGGTTCTAATTACTTCTTAATTATGTTTTGGTTTTTATTAAGAAGACATCTCAAACAACATAAAAATCAGTTTAGCTCAGGGTTGACTAAACTGTGTCAGCAGTCCAGAGGTTTAAGAATATGGTTTTTTATACCTAAAGTTAATGTTGATGGAAGAATATATTGGACTTGGGTCAAAAATCAAACCCTTCTTATATCTATTTCTGGTATGTGAACTAGGCAATCTAAGATTTATGAAGTAACAAATATTGGGAGTTTTGGTTTGGGGTTTTGGTGGGGGGCTTTTTCTTGGTTTGTAATCAGAGGGGTGCTCCTTTAAGGGGAAGGTAGCTCCTTTAAGAGATCTTTTGCCGTGCCCCACCAGCCACCCTGATGGTTCCCCAGGTCAGATGCAGATGTCAAGGTATGTTCTCATAGAGATAAAGCCTTGCATCTAATAACAACATAAGTACTTTATTTAGGGATCCCAATTCTAGTTTACATACTATGGAATAAACAGGTTAATATAATTTCTTGGGTGAACACGTGAATGACAACAGCTTGTGATAGGACAAAAGGTTCTGTCCGCGAGATAGCAGGCTGTGCTGATTGGATGAGGGGCTGTGTGCTCGAGGCTGGCAACACTGTGCTGGTGCTGTTAGGTCACTGTTTTTCCCAAGCTCTGAGTTTGTTTACCTGTCTTCTGGCTGCCTCAAGGTTGCAGCAACCTTGGCTAGCCCGTCAGCCCTGGATAGTGGGTTGTGCATCGAGGCTTAAGCCAAGCCTCTCCCTACATTTGTTGGTTGTTTTTTTGCTGGTATACATTCAAGGAATAATTCTTCAGTGCAAGACAACAAATAAGAAGATGTTATCTTCCAAAGTGGTTTGATTTTATATTTTTAATATTTTTACTCTACAATGACCAAAGCTGCACTTGAAGTATAGTTGCAGGAGTTGGTTTCCTACACTGTCTCCTTTGCTTCATTGTGATCAGAGAAATCATCACCTGATGAAATTGCTATGATTCATGTTTGTAGGCTGCAGGATTTGAATTTTAAGTGGGTTGAGTTAACCTGTAAAAGCAATGACTGCATTTATAGCAATGTCTTTCATATAGTCAGTTCTACTAACACACTGATAGTTTTGCAGATGAGTGTATTTAGTATGTAGTTTGCCAGATAGCCATAAATGTAGCCCAGGCAGAAGGAAGATCTGCCAAATTCTGAAAATGGGATTTTTAAGTTGACAATGTAGATATTTTTTATCTGTTTCAGAAAATTCTTTATCTCTATAGGAAGTCTTAAACCAGTGAAGTATCTAAAATCTTGTATGTTGAGTTTTTTCTCCTAGACTGTGTATAATTGTCCTTTTCCTCTTAAATACTGAAAAAATAAAAGAATCCATCTATAATTTTTTAAAAGTTTCAAGATATTTCTAGGTATCCAGTGTGAAAGAACTAAACTGACTCTGATGTACACATTAAAGAAGCTGTTCCTTGCACAATCTATGTGAAATAGAGTTCCTTTGAGGTCGCTCTATTTGGCTCTCACAAATTGAAGTACCATACATTTTAGTAAGCTTGGACTACGTACACCACTAGCCATTAAGGAAAAGTAAGCTTGTGCTCTTAGGAAAGATCTGAGGCCTACTCTCACAAAACTTACCATGAATAAGTAATGTTTACCCTTGCTACCACATGCTCATTACTGAGATCAGAGTTTCATTCGTGTAAAGGTTAATTCAAAGACCTTTTTTCACTTCCCACAGCAGAGAACCAGTGTTAGTCTGGAATTAGTGATGAGCAATGGGATGGTAAATAGTGACTCATTTGCACTTTGAATAATCGCATTGGAGCACTTGACCTATACAGCTAAACCAAACCATACGATTCAACCTAACAATGTCTAAGTTCAAACATAATTTTCCTTAACACTTTATCTGAAAAATGTCTATCAGTTACAGAATGAGTCACCCAACAGGAGAAAGAACTGGAGAAATATGAATAATTAACTACAATGTACTTACACAGGAAGATGTAAGCAGCAAAGTCTTTCATGGGAGACTTAAGGACTTAAGTAGTGATGCAGTGAGCTAGTGCTTGAATGGAGTCCACTAAGAATTAAGTCTTTAGTCCTGGTAAACACAAACCTGTAGAAGACAATGTATATGTACACTTGGATGTAAGCCTCTGTATATGCCTCCATATGACTACAGACAGAAAAAGTCCATTTTGTTGTGAGGTTGTCTGTCTGAGGCTCCAAAGTCAGGATTCACTTTCCAGCTTTGGCACTGATTTACTTGTGACTTTTCTTTTCCTCAGTACCATACTATAAAATCAGAGCAATGAACTTCCCTAATACATAGGATCGTTGTGATGAAACAAATGAATGCTGGTGTAGCTACAAACACAAAATGTATTTTAAAAGCAGCTGACAGAGTAATCTATTAATCACAGAGGGGCTGAATTCTATGACATAATAGTCCTCAAAATTGCATTTAATTTTACTACATGATACATTTTAAGATAATAGCTTTAATAACATATATAATCTATTTTTGCAAAATAAGTCTTGTCTTAAAAGACAGAAAATTTCAAATCATATTTTATTTTAAAATCTGCAGTTCTGATCCTGCAGAACTTTCGAGTATAAGCCCAAATTGTTATATGGAAATAATTGTATATTCATATACCAGACATCACCTACAGATCTTCAGAAGAAATTAACTATACCGAGATTGTGACTGTAATTGAAAACAATGGCTGAAATGGCTTTGTACACATATTATGTATGTCATGCATCAAGCTGGAGTTTGAGACAGGAATGCCACAACTTTTCTACCTATATCTAACCAGATATTCATGGCATACTAGGGTTTTGGTTTGTTTGTTTGTTTGTTTGTTTCTTTGAGGGAATTTCTGTGTAAAAACCTTCTTGTACCTCAAAAGCTTGGCTTCATTTGATACTGGGGCTGTTGCCTGCTCTTGATTGAATCTTTCCCCCTTGATAAACTCAGTTACATAAGCACAGTTTTGATGAGAAGAAAGGAATATAAAAACATCAACTTTTGTTGACCCTTTCCATATGCTCTTTCATCAGAAGCCCAGTCATCTGGGCTCCAAATGCATGGCTTCTATTTACTCCAGTACCAACTAAAAGCACAAACTAATTAATCTACTGACTGTGTTACAATATGCTGTGTGACTTAATCTTATACAGGCTTGCGCTGCTCAGGCTAAGAGTTAGACTCGATGATCCTTGTGGGTCACTTTCAACTCAGCGTATTCTATGGCATCCAATGCGTCCCAGAACAGTCATGTTTCCAGGGACCTGTAATGCCTTATTGTGTAAGTTTCTGGAACTTACAGTGTTTGCCAGCTTTCCCTGTGGGCACCTAAATAATTGTACTTTACACATTGCACCCCAATGGCAAGTGAGAAGCAGATACAGGAAAATGGCCCCTATAATGTTTCCTGAGGCAGCCTACTGGAAGACTTACTCCCATGAGGAACATTGTAGCCTCCACAGGGTAAATTTATGGAAATTACACAACATTCTTGGTCACACTAATGTTTGAAGCAATTTTTTTTCAACTTTCATAATATTGCACCTATTTGCTTGGCACACTGTCTTAATAAGCCAGTTATAGCAATTTTAATGCCTTCGGTCCGATCAAACAATCATGGAAACCCTGACAGCTTTGCAAGAATAATGCTATCATTGTTTGGTCCTATGATAGATTTTCTTCTTTGTATAGAAATAGAAAAAAAGAAAAGAAGAAAAAATACTCAAAGCTTAGAAAAAAATCTGAGCAAATTTTTAACAAAATTAAACAACATAACAAAACAAACAAACAAACAAACAAACCCACACAAAAAATGCCAAAACTCAAAAACAACAAAAATCTCACAACAAAACAGAACAAAGCAGCATTACAGGCTACCTATTCAGGTGGGAAATTACTGCAGTATATAAAAAAATTCAATTGACAAGTCACTTTGCATAGCTTTTTGTATAGCAAGATGCTTCTTATTTTTCTTGTGAGTTGTTTTCTTTAGTGTTATGTTTGCTTGTTTTTTCTCTTGGCTACTAGCAGGAGACTCTTCTGTGGTCATTACTTGAGTTTCCACTATACTAGTGACCCATGCAGATTTTTAGCCATTTATGAATCTGAAATACTGAACATTTTACATAGTTCATTAATCTTCACTGCTAAGTAAATAATGTCAAAGAGACAGAATATTTTTATATGCATGCAATTAATGTAATTATTGATGGGGAGAGCAAGGGAAGAAAAAAAGCAGCAAGCAAAGTAAATTAGTTTTGCAAAGGTACAGGAGATTAAACAGTAAGCTTTTATTTCTTGTTCAGGAATATGTGACACTTCCTTCTTCAAGAGATCATGAACAAAAAAAAATTAATGAAGGGGCAGGAGGGCCTGACAGACTCCAGAGAAAGCTGAGGGACTCCAAAGCAGTTTGCCAAGTAGAGCACCAAAAGAAAAGCTTCTTTAGCTTTGAAGGAATGTAGGAAGCAGAGGACAATGCAACCCTCTGTTACATTCCAACTATAGTGTCTATCAGCAGTAAATTTGCATTTTAAAGCTGATGCACCTACTGTATCAAACTGCCCTTGCTATGTTCCTGATGCTGTCTCAGTGAAATATAAAGGGTGGCTCCAGCACAAACGGCAAAGTTCTCATGGGGAATTCTCTACAAGCATCAAGGTAAAGGCAGCCCTGATATCCCTTCTGTTTAGCCATTAGTGTAGAGAGGAATTCTCTGAGTAAAAAAAGGCAAGGGTGCAAAATGTACACACAATAGGTGATTTCTTATAAAGTATTAACATCTGGTTGCTGCAGCTAGATGATACTGATACCAGAGTATCTGGCTGATACAAAGTTCTGCTGACTGTGAGTTTTAGCACCCTTTTATTATGGAGTGCTGGATGATTTCAGTGCACCAGGTGCCCTGGGAATCATTTCACCAAAGAGCACACAGAGGTACCTTCACTAAAGCTTATATGTTTGCATTATATGGTTATTAATTTTTGTTCCATGCATTCCTGTTACACATTCATGACGTTTCCCAACACTTACTAGCAAATATGCATATCCTTATAAGGTCTCTGAGGGGCTTCACTGAGGGTCTCTGGTGGTCATTTCTGTCTAAAGCCCCCAGAGTTCTAAGTGACCACCTTATGAACTTAAGACAATACTCCTGGTTACATATCAACCCGGTGTTGTCTGCTTGGCTGATTAAGTTCCTTTTTTCTTTTTTTTTTTTTTTTACTTTATTTGGCTGATTTCTTTAAATCGACACATTGGTTACACAGTAATTTTCTATGGTACATTTCTGCTGCAGGCAGTACTAATTCTCAAAACTCTGGCGCCATTATTCTAGAACTGATCTACTCTAACCTTGGATAGAGAAAGGATTTAACTAGATCCCTTATCTGAAATCAGATTCTGTAGACTGAAGGCTGTAATGATCTTGAGAAATCTTTATCAATTGTCAATTGGCTTTTAAACTGGAGTGCTCCACTGAAGAAAGGGGTGCTGATTATAAATAGAAACACAGTTGACTGCAGAGTCCTGGATGTCTTTCCTTAGCACCTAAAAATAATTGTCCTGGAAGATGTAGTTCCTGAACCTATTATGTCATACTCTTATCTAGTCATCATTCATCCCACAAGAAGAGATCAGAAGGACACTGTGGGGAGCAAATGTGTACTTGGAGACTCACATGGTATTAAATGACTAAGATGCATCTTCTCTGAGAGAAGGGTATGTTTACAGTGGCTTGGTCTTCCAGAGTTTGGACATTTCGACATTGTGACCTTCGCTATTTCACTCTTTCCCAAACTATTTACACCCCAAGCTCTTTCTTTAAAACAGAATATTTTGTGAGTTTTTCTAAATAGTCTCTGCAAAGAAAAAAAATCCTGTTTCCTCAGTGACAACTATCATGTAAAGCAGTGAAAAAAAAGGCAACCAATTACAAGCAGTGGAAGCTTTAGTATTTGACATGTTTAAAAGAAGACATAAACTACAACAGTAGATCTGAAATAATGAACAATGCTACTGTGACACAAAAATTAATCAGAAAGCACAGTAGGAATTTTTCATCACTGAAGTTAATGATTTTCTGCTCAGAACACTAATCACTAATGATTTTAAGTTCATTTTTTAAAAAAATTTACATCAACCCATTTGACAAAGGTAGAATTTCAAAAGAGAAAATTACACTTTGCAGTATTGCCTAGACAAAGAGCTCAGAAGTAACAAAAGTAGTTTAAAAATTATAAGTACTTTAAAAACTAGCTCATTACATTAAGGTTACTTTAATTCCTCCACAGTTTTTTAAAGCTTTCTAGAAAAGCCTTGCATTTACCTTGAAATTCCACTCCCTAAGACTTTTGTGTGACATTCAGGTCATGATCTGAGGTTGCTATTAAAGATGGATCATTTCATTAACCTTGGAATTTCACCAGTGATATCTGGAGGTTTCCCTCTGTGAGACTCAGATGAATGTCCTAGCTGTAGAGAAAGAAAAATCTATTCAGATATATACCTGTATCAAAAGCTCTTTCAATTCATTCTTAAAGTACCTGAACTAGAAATATAGAAGCACCCTGGTAGCACTGCCACATTCCGCTGTAGTGAGTACAGGTAAAGAAAAAAAAAGTACAGCTTAAGTCATATGACTCTCAATATTATCAATAATTACTAATTATATTTAATTACCGTTATTTTGTTACATAGATTGTCATATTGGTTGGAAACTTTAGCATTTTTATGAACTATTAATGGTTAAATCAATTAAATACTGTCTGTAAATGCAAACTTTTAAAATACCAGAACCCACCTAGATTAATCAGCAAAGAATATAACACAAAAAAAAAAAAGGAATGGGAAATATAGGGAGTTATTCTGAGATAAGCAGTCAACCAAAATATCTTTCCTTTCATAAATTATGCTATTGTTCCAAGCTGCAGTTGTTGAACAGGCTCAATTATTTTGCTAACGCAGATTAATTATGTGGACATTGGTCAACTTTCTCTGAGATGAACTGATCATAAAGAGACCGATTACATTCTTTCTAAAGATAGTAGAAACATCTCCCTTCCCTGACAGTTGTATTGAACCAAACTCTAAGGGTCAAAATTGGCCTAGATATTTGCTGAGACCAACAATGATCCTGAAGATGGAAAGAAAAAATAAAACTTAGCTAAAGAAATGGCATGAAATGCAATAGGCTCCATTGCAAAGTGCTCCACCTGGGCTGAAGTGTGGATGAGTGACTACTTGGTAAGGACCAGCTCTGCAGAAGACATTCTGGTGATGACAGGGACCCCAACGTGAGCAGTAGTAAATAACAACTCTGTTAATTGACTTAGTAAAATGTTAAGTGATCACAGGCTGAGCACATTTGGCCCTGTTTCATTTTAGGAGCTGAGCTTTCCAAACTGCTGTACACAAGTTAGCCTTCATGATTTCTGTTTTACATGAATGCCTATTTCAGTTACCGTCCAGTTTGTATTGTGTGCTCACAGCATCTGTTCAGAGAGCATGCTCTGAAGCCCACTCTGCACATTACACATTTGTCTAGTGAAATTTCTGAAGGACCAACACCTGGATATTACTACAGAATGTTCACTGGAATCTTCCTCTCTAGTTTGTATAATGCTATAACATACTTCACATATCTTATATAGAGAATGAAAAGACGTTATTATATTCTCCTCTTTCAAGAAAAATTTTATTTGAGAATTATAGGCCATCAAAAGAGGAGTGGCCAGAAATTCAAGGGAGGTGATTCTCCCTCCACTGTTGTGAGAGTCCCACCTGAAGTATTCTTTGTCCAGGTCTGGGGTCTGTTAGAGAGGAGGCCATGATGATCATCAGCGGGCTGTAGCACCTCTCCAAAAAGACAGGCTGAGAGAGATGGGGTTGCTAAGCCTTGCTGGAGAAGGGTGACCTCATTGCAGGTATCTTAAGGTGTTTTATAAGAAAAGGAGGGAAACGGACTTTTTATACAAGCAGATAGTCACAGGACAATGGGGCAATGGTTTTAAACTGAAAAGAGGGCACATTTGTTTGAAGTGTTAGAAAGAAATTCTTTACTCAGAGAGTGGTGAAGCACTGGAACAGGTTGCTCAGAGAGGTTGTGGATTTTTTTATCCCTGGAAGTGTTCAAGGCCAGGCTGGATGGGACCCTGAGCAATCTAATCTAGTGAATGGTATTGCTTCCCATGGCAGGGGAGTTGGAACTAGATGGCCTTTAAGGTCCCTTTCAACCTAAACCATTCTATAACTATATAATTTAACAAAAATACTGTAACATTATTTTCAGGTGTTTTCTCGCCTCAAAGTCTCTGCCCACTTCTTTGCTTCTATAAACATATTTTCCTCCTTCAAAAGTATTTTTTTTCTTCACTGTTGTCACATGAAATGTAAAACTGATGACAAAAACTGACTTCCTGCAAACACAACAATGAAAACTAAGTACTGACAAGTGCATAAACAAGTTTTAAAAAAATGAACTTTATTTCCACAGTCTCTGAGAAAAGAACATATAATTTATCTTTGTCTATGTAAAGAACTTCAGAATTAAGATTTTTGAGTTTTTAAAGTGGACAAATGTTCTTTTCAAAGAAGTTTTGTTTTCCTTTTATCAGCTTACAGAAGAGCTAAATCTATATAGCTATAGCTGCAATTTTTTTCCAAGCATAGAGATGTCAGGAAGTCCTAATATGCATCCTCCAGATAAGTGCTCTTTGCTCTCCTTTTCAGCTCCTCCTTTTACTGCTCTGCAAGACTTATGAATTGTGCTTTACTTTCATCCTCTCATTTCCTATGCCTCACATTATCAAGCCTTTGCATGTTTCAGTTGAATACTTGTAGTCATTTCTCTGGTATCTTGTGGGGAAAAAATATACTTCACTGTGTATTAGTAAGTTACAAAATGAGGCTGTTAATAGTATAAAAAGACCCAGCATTCCATTTCTCAGTTCTCATTCTTGTTTGGGCTTTTAATTATCATCTTCTAACTTTACCTTAACACTTGCAAAGATTTGTAATTAAGAAGATGATTTGTCCCAGCTGTGCATAAATGGTGCCATGGTCAAGTATAGAATAGTCACTTAATGTTGCTTGTGTCAGGTGATCACAAAGGGAGAGCAAAAAATATTGTCTTCAGTAAGGCTGTGCAAATAGGTCATTTTTCTAATTAATGGTCAAACTGAAGAGAGATGAAAAAGGCACTTGGAATATTTAAAACTTTGCAGTTTTCATTTGACCTAAAAATGAAACATTTAATTAATAACCAAGAATGGTCAATCACTTAGCCTTACAAAATCTCAATGAGAAAATACTTCCAGGCAACATAATTTGTTGACCTGATGCCAAGGCCTGGATAAATATTAATGCCTAGAAAGATTGAAACCTGCTCTACTGAATTATGCTATTTCCTGAGGCAAGCAATTGTTCTTTGGAGAGAATCCCTCCAGATGAAGCAGACAGCCCTCACAGCACTTATTGCAGGACAACTAGAGATCACAGCAATAGCTGGAAGATGCAGCAAAACTAGGAGTGAAGGAACTTAGGAGGGAAGGAGCAAAGTGCAGTGCAGCTGCAGCAGCAGTAAGGAGCGATAACAAAGGCAGGCAGATGGAGAACATAGCAGCTGCTTGAGAGAACACAGAGAAAGCCAGCTGAATAAGAACTAGGTGAGAAGTTTTGAAAGCACAAATGCACAAATTATTCTGTATCTGAAATGCCGGACAAGTATTCTGGTAGCAAAAGTTACAATAGAGTCATCTTCCTGTAGTAAATGGCATTGATGAGCAGCATGCAGTGTGGTAGAGTAAATACTGAGTCTTTAATGATATAAAGCAAAGGCCCCCAGTCTTCATGGGCTAATGGGAAGCATCACACAGGAATAAACACACTGCAGGCAGCAAAATCACCTACTTTCTTTGATACTGTAAAGAATCATGTGTTTTCCTCTGGCTGTACACAGCACTGAGGATGTCTCAGCAATGTGTGTCTTCTCACAGATGGAGACAAGAATGTCAGTGTAGATATTTCTCTTCTAGTGTCTTGCTCTCATCCAAACTTTTGAGGGACTGCTTTAGCAGACCTGCTCTAGAAAAGGCAGACTCCACCAAGTATCCTGGCACACAGCAGTAGGTGAGCTGGATATGCCAGTGCAGTTCTTTTGATGCTCTCAGTCCAAATGCAATTGATGTGAGTGCATAAAGAAGATCAAAGCTGCAACTCCATCTCACGTTGCTATCCTCAGTCTTTCAACTCCTTGCCTTCGCTTGGCAGAGGCAGGTTCAGTAGTTAATTTTAGAGTAGCAATGATCTGTTTTGACAAGGATATTGAGCCTGCCCCTTGCCATGCTGCTGCTAGGATTAGTGATAAAAAGGAGCAGGAAAAAACAGGAATGCACCCTGGGACTTTCCAGAGCGCAGTGTGGAGCTGAGAGTGCTGTGGTTGCTAGGGGAAAGATGTTCAAAAAGCCTTTGTTCCAGGTAGAACAATGGGTCCTTTAAGCCCACAACACTAATTAGGTCTATTATTTCCTGCTTCAACAAAATCCAGGTTTACCCAGAGGCAATTTGATTTCTTCTTATCTATCAGCATGAGTAGCTATAAATGTGTACAGCAGGATTTGGAAATGTCCAACAATTTCTGTGTGTCCTTCATTGTGAAGTCTGGCCTGGTGGGCATGGGGCAGGGGAAGGGAGCCCAGCACTACTGGAGGTCTGCTTGTGTTGAATAAACCCTTACATTTGGTTGACAGTACATTTCAATGATTGGATTTTGTGAAATACTGAAAACAAAGTCATGGAAGTCAATTGTACCCCCAGTACCAACTGATCCTTTATTTCTGACTCCAGGGGGTCCAGATCACTACTGAATAAATTAATCAGGTGGCTATGGGGAGGGTTTATTTAAATTAACAAAATAATGGGTTTTCTAGACATGTTAATCTTTCTATTCACCCCGAAAGGGAGAATTCTAATAATTACTGTATTTTTCCATGCATACACAGTACTGCAATCACATGATAACTGCATAGTTTGATTATCTGAAAATACAAATTTTGTTTAAAAAAGAGAAACATAATTACTAGGGGGAAAGTACAAAAAAAACACATACAGTTTTTAATTAAAAAGTATCACTTACTTTGCCAGGAAAGATATAGCTACCACTAACTTCAAAATCTGAATAAATTTTCCCAGCTACAGCTGTACATTTTGCTAGAAAAAGAAGGTGGAATTACCACTGCCAACATGGGTGTAATGCTCATCAATATAAAGATGACGTTGTTCCTCTACTGCCATGGTTTGGGTTTGGAATGGCGAAAAGACAAAGCTTTTGGATCATAGCATTTGCCTCCTTCATAAAGCCACTTGGCATTTCCAAAGCAGTCAGGTGGTTCTGCTTGTTGGGTCACAGGGGGAAGAAAAGGCAGAAACAATTTCTGAGGAGGGTACAAAATTCGCAGGGTTGAATTCATCTGACCACATTAAAGCATCTATATGGGAGCTAGGGACTACCAGTTTGTCCTGGAGTCAAAGGAAAAAAGTGCTTCTGACCTCTTCTTGAAGTTACCTAAAATAGTAGTTTAATCACACATTAAAAGTGCCTGTTGCTCCTCGGCAGCTGGAAGGGGAATGAACATTACAGTGATTAGTTCAGAAGATACCAATGAAGTGTCAAAGCACAAGAATTTCCATGATCCTTGATGCTTACACCTGACCAAGAAGAAACTAATTTTCTTTGTCTTACAGAAAACAGTGCTTAACCCTGTGTTATAAACTTCAGGTATCTTATTTTGATATGACTGGAGTCCACAGAGGTATTTGCTACTGGCAGAATGAGGGATCAGATAAAATCTTTGTGGAACATGGCGGAAATATCATGGAGACAAATTCTAAAAACTGAAGAGGAGAAAACTGAGGACCCCAGTTTTTCTGCTGGTTTATACAGAACAGGAAAATACTAGGTAGTGGTGAACACTACCTTTTACATAGGTAAGCAGAAAGTAAAGACCTACCTTTCCTTGTGTACCAAAGTAATAGTTAGCAATCATGATTTTGAACTAAGCATTACTTCTGAATAAAATCATTCCACTCAGAATCCAAAACACTGTTTTTCCTGTAAGAATTCCTATAAAACTCAAATCTGCTGGGAAATCCATGGAAGAAACATTGTGAACATCCTAAGGGTATGGCAAAATCTAAAACATTCCGTCTTTTTAATCTGTCAGAAAGGTGAACCACAGAGTGCATACAAATGAACCATGGCAAAAGCTGTGTGGAGTCAGTCTGAAGTTCCATCTAGTCCAGAATCAAGAACATAGTGAAGAGTAGAAAGAAAGAACAACATATTTTCTATATATCTAAGAAGAGTAGAGATATTTTTCAAGGGTAGGCTCACCATCTGCACTTATTTGTGGCTCAGGAACATCCTGAAGCAGAACTAGTCACAACTTACACCTAAATTTTTTTCAGATTAATCTTTTAATCACTTAAATTTTAGAACTCATTGCTCTGAGATGAGTAGCTCATGGAATCAGAGAAAAGTTTGGTTTGGAATGACCCTTCCAAAGTCATCTAGTCCAACTCCTCTGCAATGAGCAGGGACACCTTTCACCAGACAAGTTGCTCAGAGCCCTGTCCAATCTGACCTTGAATGTTTCCAGGGACAGGACATCTACTACCTCTCTGGGAAACCTGCTCTGATGTTACTCTCATGGTAAAAAACTTCTTGATTATATCCAATCCAAATCAACCCTCTTTTAGTTTAAGACCATTAGCCCTTGTGCTATATGAACAGTTCCTCAGCACTTTGCAGACAGTTATCATCAAATACAGATCTGAAAAAGGTGGGGGGTTTGCCAGTATTGATCTTAAGTGTTCACCCTCAATACACCCCTGAAAGCTGTTAGGAAGACACTATCTGCAAGGAAAAGAACCTTTACTCTAGCATGAATAAACTTTCTACCAACAGCAACTTACCCCAAAAGAAACTTTTCAGTTTGTTTCCTTTTCAGATATTCTTAAGCTACCAATCCATGTCATCTCATTTAAGTATCTAGAAGTAACTTCTAAGAGAGCTTTTCAGTGGCCTTCAACCTAAATAGAAGTGTGTCTTCCTCAGACACTTGCCATCTTAATCACAAGGCACATTTTTTTTTAATGTATGCAGTTTAGAGAACTGCACACACATCCCAGTTGTGTGCAGCTTTGCGAACTTGACACAATAACTGCATTTTACATCCTTTACTCTTTAGGCTTAATTACCTTTCATCTGATGACATTCCTCTCATCCATTCCTCAGATTCATGAAAATTTCTCTCTTTTATTTGAAGCCTCAAAATGAGCTTGGTTCATTGCTCTACCATCTTAACTTTACAAACTACAGCTTGAAATATTCTTTCAGAATCCATTTCTACCTATGCAAAACTGTGTGCATAAATAATTTACTTTAGCAAGATTCAGCACACTTCATTACACATACAAAATTAATTCAAACTCATAGGACATTTTTACCTCCTATGTGCGCTTCATGTGCACTCCTTTGCTTGCATTTGGAAAGTCTTAAAGACCTCATGTAAACCCCTGATTTCATTGAAATCAATGCCAAAAATCTTCCTAATCAACAGAATCAGAATTATGTCTTCTATTTTTGTTATGTTTATGTACAATTACTTGCTTGAATCTGATGAAAAATTGAACTTAAATTCTACCAATAATGAGCCAGAAGCCTTGATAGCAGGTTATTTTCCTTCCTCAATATGGCTTAGATCGAGAAAAGATGAAATTTTTGAGAAAATTCTCCCAGATCCTTTTTATCAATCTCTAAACTTCTATTTGTTCCATATTCCTTGTTTGCCTGTCAATATCTTCAATATTAACATCATAATAACTGTCACATGTTCATTCAATTAGGAAGAAGAAAAAGTCCATGCATCTTTGGCCAGAATGAGTCTGACTTCAAATGCTGTGGCTTCATTATCTCCCACAAACTACTCACAGAAAATCCCACGGCAGGGAGAGGAGAGGAAATGATAGAAAAATATTGTTAGGTAATAAAAAGTAAATCAGTGAGTCATAAATTACTTGCTGAAAGAAACATAAAGAGCAAAATTTTATTTTTACTGTTAACTTAATGGGAACACAACCAAAGTATTAAATTTTTTGCTCTGATTTACAAGATTGAATCTACTTATGAAAAGCTTCTAACTAAAAATGGAGCTTCTATGTTTTTTAGGAGAGTCAAAATGAATCTTGTTCTAAGCTATTGCTCTACTTAGGCAGTGAATTAACACAGTCCTATCATTGCAAAGGCTTCTGCTACAGTATGACTCTATACAACTGACGTCACTTGCCTAAACTGATCAGATTAATGTGCTGGTACTTTGAGATATGAAAGGTGTCTGCTCATTAATCACTGGAACCGTCAGCAGGAGATAGCGTGTTTAATTTCCCATGACTGAGATATCCTGAAGCCTTGTGTGGGTATCTGTGTAGAAGAGATGCAAAAGATCATTCAGGCCTCAGTCTTAAAATTGTTTTCCTCTCTCCCTTCTGAGACTTTGCAACCCCAGTCAGGCTTTCTGGCAAACAATTATTTCATATACCAAAAGTACTCAGAGGAACCATACATAAACCTAATAAATAGGAACATGAGGTAGATCAACTACAAGCTCCCAATCCATCTGCAAGCAGAAGAAGTAATATGGGATTATCATTTAGCTGGTAGGATTAAGGTACCTAATAGCAATACCAATTTCCTAGTATTTCTTCCCCTTTCCCCCACTCCTAGAAGCATTATTCCTTGAACAATGAGCTGTCATCTACTGAATATAAAACAAAGGCAAGGCTACACTATTTCCACTAGATTCACACTATGATGTCAGATATGTAAGAATCATAATTTTTGTTATCAAGATTAATTTGTTTCTGAAGATCTGTCAGTCATCTGTGGTTTCTATACAAGGGACAAATATATTTTTGCCTACAGATACATACTGCCCTTGAATTATTCCACAGGGTTTCTTTCACATGCCAACACCTGCAAAGTCAAAGGATCTCAGAAGAGAGCTGATTTCAACCTCTCATACAGTGCTCAGTGTACAGAGCAGATAAGAAGGATGGTGGGTAGTTGCAGGTATTTCAGATATGAATTATCTCATTTAACTCTGTGGGACTAACTATATTACAGGCTGCTACAACTAAGCTATTCACCTAAACTTCCAGCATAGCCAGTGGAGAAAAATATACTGATGTGTGATCCAAACATATTTTATGGAGAAAAATATCCTTATACATGATCCAAACATATTTTAGACATCTGCCTTCAGAAAGACTAAGGTTATCCCCAAAATGTCTCTTTCTCTCCATCACAGTGTGAGTTTAGACAAGTAGTTCAGATGTAGGGATCTATGCTGTGCATCCTAACAGTCAGGTGATTTGACTTTTGCCTTTTCTTATTCATCCAATGACAGAAGACACTTTATTTCACAGAGAATGACAGAGAGAAACAACCTGAATTGAAAGTGCTTCCTTGCTAAGTGATCTGGAAAGGCTGCAGCCTAGGAAATCTAGGTTAAAAAACAGTCCAGAAAGAGAAGTAGCTGAAAGGAGTTCATAATGTTGATAGGAAAATTCAGGTTGGATGAGACCTAGTTAAGATCCTGCCCAAAGCACCATGAGATATGAGGTCAGATCAGATTGCTAAGGGCTTTGCACAGCTGGGTCTCCCAGGGATGGTCACTGTTCAGCCTCTCTGGGCAACCTCTCTGTTGTCTGACTGTACTCTCACGAAAATGTTTCTCCTCCCTTGATTCGGCTTGTGCCCATTGCTTTTCTCCTGCCATGAACCATCTTGAGAATCGTGGTTCCGTATCACTGATGACCCCTTGTAGGTACTTGGGGAGCTGTTCCATGTCCCCCAAAACAGGCCTTCTCCCTCTGGACAAGATCAGCTCTCCATGTGGGGAAAGCACTCCGGTCCCATCATGCTTGGGATTCTCCACTAATCCTTTTCTAATTTGTCCACACCTTTCATATTTTTGAGGCCAAAAACTGGACATGGAATCTAGCTTTGGTCTCTGCATTTGTCCTTGTTTAACTTTATGAGGTGTCCATTGGCACATTCCTCCAACCCATCTGAGTCCCTCAGGATGACAGCCCTACACCTGAGCATGTCAACTATTTCTCCCATCTTGATGTCATCTGCAAACTTGACTAAGAGTAAATTCTGCATCCCCTTCCAAGTCAAAGACATCAAATAGGAAAGGTCCCAGGACAGACCTCTGCAAAACTCATAACAGGAATCCACACAGGGCACAGCCCATTAACTACTGATCACCCAAACAGCTTTTTATCCATGTAGTCGCCCACCCATTCAGACCATTATGACCTGATCTGGATACAGATGAAATTTGCTCCTTCATGCTCTTACCAAGAGCAACATCATCTGATTAACCAGACAAGAAAAAGTGTCATCCTAGAGTCCTGTTTGAATGTTAACTCTGTCATCAGAACATTTCCTCAGTGCCCTCCCCAAGAGAGACATGAGGGTTTTGTAGGAGTAGTCCCTGGGTGAGTGGGCCAGGCACCATGTAATTGACTGCTTTGTATGGTACAGGAGGTTTAGCCAATCTAGCTTCCATACACGTACACGGTCTTGCTTCCAAAGCTGCTCTGAATAACAAAATGAGTTTCCAGAGGGCTCCCCTGCAGGTTTTCAGTCAGATTCAACACTCCCGGAATCAAGCCTGAATGTGGTCTTTGGCAAGGTCTGGAAAAATCCTTCACAGCTTTTATGCCTCTGTAATTATCCTGGAAGGTGGAATATAAAAAGTCAATGCATATGGTATGTTCGCGACCTGTCAATAAATGTCTCTGCTGTCTAAAGTTTGCTTCAGTGAAGGCAGGAGGCTTTCTGGTTCCTGATCTTCTACCAGAAAGCAACAGGGACATTTCTAGATTGAGGAGTTAGAGAAGGTCATACCTCATACAAAACTGATGACTGTCTGTCTGCATCCTTACTTGTCAAGGAAGGACGGTAAAAATTAGCTTTGGCCTGACTGGACAACCATGAAGCAGGAAGTTGAGCACAAAAACCTTATGGTGTCGACCAGTATTCTGCTAGTTTGCAGGGAAATATCACCTTTTTCTGTAGGTTTAAAACACAAAAGCAAAAGCTACAAAATGACAATTAAGACTATGCCAGGGGACTGTCTTTGCTCAGCTGTACATCAATAATCCTTTTCTATGGTTCATCTATCACCTTACATGAATCAGCAAAGCAAGGGAAGGATCAGTTGTGCTGTCGAAGTAACCACCTCCTTCAAGTAGATGAACAGTTTCACCAGGACTGATCCAAAATCCATGAAGCCATGGACAGAAGATTAAATTAGTTTTATGACAGACTTTTTCAAGCTAGCTTGTGACAATCTCCTTCAGGAAATTCTGCAACGTCTTTGTGCAGCAGAGAAAAATACAGAAAAAAAAAGAGCAATACACAATAAACAAAATGAAAGAGGACATAAAAAACCCCAAAATTCTGAGTCCAAACCACAATTTAGCAGAGTTGATGATTAAATACATACTAAAAGTAAATATTTTTCCTATTTTCCTCTGATGTGAAAAACCACCCCCACCTGAGATCCTCCTAATTATATCAACTATTGGAAACCATCCCAGGCTTCCCAAGACATTTAGCTAATTTCTCATGGAATAAGAGAATGTTACCATATACATTTCCAGTTCATATGCATGAACTGGAAAACCAAGCTGATCTAAAGTAAAAGAAAACACAAAGTTACAAAAACAATACACAACCATCTTCGCTAACATGGGAAAATTTTTTTCAACTCCTCCTGGATAAAGAAATAGGCAAAATGTTGATTCATACAGAGCTCTCCAAACTCTTTATTTTCCAAACTTTCTTGTCAAGGTTTTCTGTTTCAGAGCAAATCTATTCATAGAGCCACCACCTGACATGCAGAACAAAACATATAATAAGAAAGTTTTCAGGAGAACACAAGTCCACCAAAAATGAGAGGAAGAGAAGATGCTTCTTTTTGTTTGGGATGATCCTGGAAATATTTATGTCAAAGGATCTATGTGCATTTTGTTACATGAAGTGATTACAAAAAAGGAAAATTGTACATCACATAATAACCTTCCCTTAATTATAACCTTTTACAAGTGATTTTGTTTCCATGAAATGTTCCAATTTTCCACCATTAAAAGTGAAAAAAGTGTGTATATATCCATTAGAAAACATTCGGATACTCACTTAAAAAATGTCAAAACCCCCACAGAACAAATAATGAGGGAAATGTTGAATGACATTGGTAGCATATCTATAGTGCTTTCCTCTATGTAGAAAAGATCCATCTCATATGCTTCTAGCTTCAGTGTAGGTTAAAGATGCTCCAAGTACATTTCAGAAACAACTTCTGTTTAAAATTCTTCCTATGCATCCCATCCTAAATGTAAAACATAAGTTATGTTACATTAATTTGGATTTCTGTGTTGTAAATATTTCATCCACGTCACATGTTTATATCATATTTACTCACAAAGGTTTCTTCCAGAGCTATCTGTTCCTTTTTCTTTTTACTACTGTAATCAATAGATACATAATTTGGAGATGTCTAAGTTTACACTCCAGTTAAAACAGTAATTGCTGGGGAAGAGCTAGACTCAAAAATCAAGCATCACATAATTCTTGGCACAGAAGTTAGTAAATCACTCAAATCTTGGAGATTTTTAATATCCAAAAAAGCTTCTATGAGTCGGTTAATTTCATACTGGTGGTAGTTCCTTTCCAGGTATAGGACCCTGTATTTGGGCTTGTTAAACCTCATGACTTTTGGTTGGGCCCACTCCTCGAACTTGTCCAGGTCCCTCTGGATGGTATCCTATCCTTCAGGTGTGTTCATCTCACCCTGCAGCTTGGTGTCACGTGGAAATTTGCTGATGGTGCACTTGATTGTGACGTCTATGACATCTATTAATGACATCTATGTCATTAATGAAGATACTAAACAGTATGGGTGCCACTATGGTCCCCTGAGGTCACTCGTCATTGATCTCCACCCAGACATTGAGACATTGACTATTACCCTCTGGAAGTGACCATTCAACCAATTTTTCATCGACCAAACAGTCCACCTATCAAATCCATCTCTCTCCAATTTGGAGAGGAGAATGTTGTGGGGGACTGTGCCAAAGGCCTTGCAGAATTCTAGATAGATGGCATTTGTAACACTTCCTTGTGCAATGATGTAGTCACTCCATCACAGAAGGCCAGTAGATCAGTCAGACAAGACTTGCCTTTGGTGAAGGTTGTGTTGATTTATCTCCCTGTCCTCCATGTGCCTTAGCATAGCTCCTAGGAGGGCCTGTTCTGCAATTTTCTCAGCACAGAGATGCAGCTGACAGGTTAGTGGCTCCTGGGGTCCTTTTTCTACCCTTTTTTAAAATGGTGCAATGTTCCCCTTTTTCCATTCACCTAGAACCTCATCTGACTGACATGGCTTTTCAATCATCATGGAGAGTGACTTTGTAACTACATCAAACAAATCCCTCAGGATTCTAGGATGCATCTCAGCAGGTCCCATAGACTTCTATAAAATCAGGTTATTCACAGGATGATGAACCTTTTCTCTTATAGTATGAGGGACTTTGTTCCTCTAGTCCCTGCCTTGTGAGAGGTGAAGCAAGAGAGATTGCCATTGAAGACTGAGGCCAAACAGTTGAGTACCTCAGCCCTTTTCTCATATGTTGTTACCAGTTTGCCAGTCATGATGTCCAATCCCGTCAGATCTTGGAGGCTGAGCAGAGTCAGCCCCGGTTAGTACTTGGATGGAAGACTTCCTGGGAATGCTAGAGGTTGTAGGTTCTAGTCCTGAGGACTTCACTGTCACTGTCCAAGCTTACTCGGCTGTGGTAGATGAACCTTAGGAGTTAAAGAGTGCTAGGGACAGTTTCGCACATGCTGTGCCTCACCTGAAAAATCCACTGCGCAAGGTCAAAGGACACACCCACATGTGTGTGCCCTTCCCAAATCTTCATTCATGAAGCTGGATCGTACATATATATATATACAGATATAGATACAGATATAGATATAGATAGATATAGATAGATATAGATATGTAATTGTGGGGATACACTTTCTTTAGCCTTCCTTTCTGAGTGACGTAGCTGTTATTCTTTGCATCCTTGACAAGTTCAGCTCCAGATGTGCCTTGGCCTTTCTGCCTCCATCCCTACACAAACAGGCAGCATCTCTACACTCTTCCCAGGATACCTGATCCTGTTGTCTTCTGTACAAGCATTCTGGGTAAGGAGAGGTGTCAATTTATGTTTTAGTAGTTCCTTGAGCTCATTCCGCAGCTGGAGTGATGCAAAATGCACCTCAATGCTTCAGAATGATGCAGAGCTGATTCATCGAGAGTGACTCACCCTCTTAAGGATGTTCCATAGCTGTAGGCTGACCAGAAGTGTCAGAGAAGCTGCAAATTTTGTGAGCCATGCAAATGAAAAACGAACTGTTCAGAAAGTCATAATTTTGTCAAGAGATACTGCTTCTCATTTTTGCTGGCACTGCTGCTCATGGGATGCCCCACCACACGCAAATCATGCAGGATAATTCAGGCACCTGAACAGTGAAGGGTGGGTGCAAGAATAGCAGATGCAGAGCACTTTGGCAGGAAGATATTAGGCAGGAACTGTCTATATAACAAGTCTAAATTTTGGATGTTCTGTCTAGTGTGAGGGGTGAAGAGGAATGGGGAATACTTAGTGTCACAACCTGTTAATCTGGTTGGTTATCAGCAAAAACACAGGCATCTGCCTACAGCTTTGCCAACGCAACCATGCAGAGCACTCGCCTTGCCTTCTGAGTCATTCACAGATCAAGCATAACACAGCACTAAGGGATAGCTTTATCAGGTGACTGTCTCATGTCCTCCAGAGTTAGAAGTTTTGGCGTTTGTTTTCCTCTTTATTGTGATAGTTTTTAAACTTTTAAATGTCTCAATTAACTTTAACTAAACTCTAACTGCAATAGATCAGAGAGACCACAAGCTTGCTAATTCTGCAATTCGTTTGTTTTTTCTTGGACTTAACACTCCATTTTCAAAGGCTACATTACAGAGATTTAGAGTGGGACGGGTTTTTTATTATTCAAGTCAAAATTTTTGTAGATAAAACATTGTTCCACCTTTCCCCAGATCCCAGCCAGATTTTCTTGGTAGGGAAGGATTTCTCTATAACTTTTTTGCCCCCTGCTCTATGACATGAGCAGAACATTTAAAGTATCAATATGCTGAAAGATACTTCTATAATCCAGAAACAAAGGAGTGAATACCACAGTATTTTGGCTACAGATTTGATTATAAAGTCAAAAATTGACCTTTTCACAAAGCCACTTCAGAAATAATGTTGGGTTCACCATTTTTAATAAGATGAAGTTAAAAAGAAAGAAAAAGTAACAGCTGGCAAAATCTAGCAATTTATTTATGTATAAATGGCTGGATGTGATTTTTGCTTTATAAGAACCGCATTTGCTTTCCACTGGTTGCATATGTATAGTAGAGTTTGCAGTGCCCATGACATTAACAAAATCTTTAAAGTCATAAAGCTTCTGTTCTGCCTGCTGTTGCTCACCTATTGTTCTGTCAGAGAGAAGAATATATTATCCACTTCCCTGTGAAGGAGCAGCCGTTGTTTGCACATGGAAGATTAGGGTTGCATGGGATTCTTCCCTGCTGGTGTGTAGAAGGTGTTAATAATCTAAAGATTATGAACAGCTGTTAGTAATTAGCATAATATTTCCTGATTGACTACACTATGCATTTGCTTTTCATCTTCTTTTTTAACTGAAACTTTTATGAGTAATCCATTTATTTTTTTCAGATTATTTCCAATTTATAGACTTAGAAAGTTCATAAAATGAATATAAAAATCAGAAAATATATGCAATGACTCAAAACTTTTGTTTTCTAAGATCTGGTGTCTTTTATTTTAATACAAACAGTGTGAACAATGGCATTAAAATGTAAAGGGCTACACCCACAGAAGACCTCCTGAAAGAATGACAGATGAAAAAATCCATTTTTGAGCCTCCCACTCACTGAAAGCCCCTAAAAGGCTCAATTGAGAACTGTGTCTGTGGAGTTCAAGTGTCATGACAAAAACCCAAGCACGAAGTCTGGATGCTCAGGTTCTCCAGACAGTACAAGAAGAGCACTGGGCCACTTCAAGTAGAGGTAGCAGGTAGAAAACACTGAAGAAAAAAGGCCCATATTACACATCCCTCAGAATGCTAGATGTCAAGTTTCAAGCCCAAACAACTCACTTTTGCAGGTTTTACTCTTGCAAGAATTCTAATTTATGAAATTGCTTCATTGCCTCAAATAATGAATTTTGAAAGAAAATGCAGTAGGAAGAAAAATTAAAGTAAAAAACCCCTTCTTTCACAGAATAATAGAATCAAAATAAATTACAAAAATATCTTGAAGTTCATCAAGTCCAACTGTTAACCTAGCACCACAGTGTTAACCACTAAATTGTATCTTTAAGTGATGCATTCACACCCTTTTTGAACACTTCCAGGGGTGATGATTCAACCAGTTCCCTGGACAGCCTTTTCCAACGCCTGAAAACCCTTTCAGTGAATAAACTTTTCTTAATATCTAATCTAAACCTCCCCTGGTGCAACTTGAGACAATTTCCTCTGGTCCTGGTTCTTTCTATTCGTATAAAAGGTCTTCATAAAGGGGTTCAAATTGTCCAGGTTACTTTTCCAAATTGTATTTAAATGTCAGGTAGCTAAGGTGCACCTACACTAACATTTATTTGGGGGCTAGGAACCGCTTTTAAAGAAAATCTGATGCTTTGAGGCTCAGCCAGAACTGTACAACTGGGAAAGGGGGAATTACCCTGCGTTATCATGGGCGCCATGGGGAAAAGCAAAATTAGTATGGGTTATTTAAAGCGAGGGAGGGAATATGCAAAACTCCATAAGGGCAAAAGACAGCATAGGAGGCGGATATCCTGGCTGGGATGGGTGGCCACATAAATACAGGGGCACAGGGGCTCCATTTTGCTTTCTCTCTCAGGGCCTGCTGTTGTCATGTGACTCTTTGGCAGTAGCTATGCAATTCTTTTATTCTAGCCTCTCTTTAATCTTTCTCTCTTCTTCTCTCTCTTTACTCCTGTTTCTTCACTTAATTTATTTTCTTTCTGTCCTTAGTCTCTTTGGGGTAACTTAAAACTGATAGGTTGTATTTCTCTAAGAGTTGGGGTTTGGTGTTTGCCAGGTACTTTTGTGGAATTTTCTCCTTGGTTGTATGCTACTCCTGTGAACATTTTACCAAGATGCCTATTTTCTCACTAAATTAAAACAAATCCCTTAGGCAAAAGTTTGTGGCTTTTTCCCTTTAGCAACTTCAAGGTGTTAAGAACTAAATGTCTTTGTCATAGTTAATTGGGGAGTTCATTGGAGGGAACTCTTGGACCCTTAAATATAAGTCAAACACCCAGCAGCTCATGGCTTTGACCCAGGGCTTTACACCTGACAAATGCTGCCTCTGATCACTGCAGTCTCTCATGTCACCATAGAGAATCCTGTTCTCTCCATTCTGTGTGCATGTATTTGTGTGGTGCATGTGTAATTCCCTAGTGGTCTTCAAGCTGGACCAGCTGGAGAGTTAAAAATAGTTTAATTGGATCAGTGTCCACCTCCACTACCAAAAAGCATTTGTTTCCTTAAAGTATTGTTGAAGCATTATTATATTATTAAGACATTTATTTGAACATACGTATATAAGAACATAATTAAATGTGTCACAGTAAAGAAAGCCCAGCCACTGGGAAATTCAGAGATATAACCTAAGTGAAGGCAATAATCCAGACAGGCCACAGGAAGGGTCTGGAGAGGACACTTAACTTCATGGCATTACCAGAAATGATCGCCATCATACCAGCTGCATGGTAATACAATAACTATGAGATCTATCTTATCACTATGGTCCCTTGTAATCATACTGGCATTTCATCTGTCTCAGCATGTGTAGGCATATTCAGTGTTAATGACTGTACCTGGGCAAGACAATATAATTGTCCTTTAAAGTTAGAATTTGAATAAATTCATCTGTGTTAAAACATCCATAATGGATCATGTGAATGTTTTAGGTGAGATGAAACCCACAGCTTCTATTTATTTTCTGTCTAGAGAAGGGCAAGAAGGTTCATGAAGGGTCTAGAAAATATGTCTTATGAGGAACAGCTGAGGGAGCTGGATTTGTTTAGTCTCGAGGAGATGAGGCTGAGGGGAAACATCATTGCTCTCTACAACTATCTGAAAGGAGGTTGTAGTGAGGTGGGGGTCAGTCTCTTCTGCTGTGGATTTGAGAGGACCAGAGGAAGTGGCCTTAAGCTGAGACAGGAAATATTCAGATTAGATATTAGAACAAAAAATCACTATTAGGGTGGTCAGAAATTGAAATAGTTTGCCCAGGGAAGTGGTGGAGTTTCCATCCCTGGAGGTGTTCAAGAGGTGTCTGGATCTGGCATAGGATGGTATAATTTAGGGATGACAGTGGTAGTGCCAGGTTGGTGGTTGTACTGGATGGTCTTAAAGGTCTCTTCCAGTCTTGATGATTCTATGATTCTATCCTCTGTTGACTAAAGAGGGAGTCTAGAATGATGGCCTGAGGAGTGGACACTGCACTGGAAGTATCTAACATAGTATAATCTTCTCCTTTACCAATTAACTACCATGGCCAGGGGTCCCCTGGGCAGCACCTACAGGAACAGGCTGTGAGATACTGGATTTGAATTTCACTGAAACATATAATGTTTTTATGTGAGTCGGAGCCAATTCACTGTGATTGTGTGTGTCGGGGAGGG